>JAODLD010000144.1:23964827-23977472 GCA_026781065.1 Mormyrops boulengeri | reverse complement strand
GGGTTGCAAATCGACATGCCACCACCTCGTCACCGTGGAGTGTGACGAAACTGGCAGTTTGGAGACAGAGAGGAGTTAGAGTGAGACTGTCTGTACCTCACCACAGCACTTCTGGGAGTGAAGCCATCACTGCTGAGTTAAATGGCCACTTTCTTCTTTTCTGGTATTGTTTTACTTTTACTTATGGGACAGTCTTCCCTCAGTTGCAGACGGAATAGTGACTGTCTAGTGATTTGGGAATTTCTTTGTTTAGCACTTCCATTCTGGGATGGAAATCTGAATGAATTGTTCAGAGTTTCATATTTTACTTCATCACCACTTTCCAGCAGGGGGCATAGTTGTTAACAATGTGCAAATCTAGAAAATAGAATATGCAACAAGGTAGTAATGGTGCCATCTTTTGGAGCTTGGCAGGCTGTCCCAGGAACACACAAACCTTGAGTTATGCTTTGTTCCACTCCTCTAATTACCTGCTCTTTCGCTCAGTCACTCCACCAGACATCGTCGTCGGCAACACAAAGTACCCTTAATTAATCTGCGAGAGACTTTCCACATTGCCGTCTGGTCTGTGCTGAAGATCGGGTAGTCAGTGCACATCCGTGCTTCTCCGCGGCTGCAGAACCGGAAAGCTGCATTCAGGTCTGCATGCCGATACGTGTGTATAGATATACACATCAACACGGGGAAGATGGGTTCATTTCGGTGTGACAGGCGGGATTCCTGTGGTATGAGACTTTGTTTATCACAAAATGGAAATGTTTGCAGGCTGTAGGATGCATGCAGTTTATCATCACGATTCCTGAATTTAAATTTTTTTGGCTAGTTCCCTCATTTTTGCATAAGCTAATATTGGTTAATAGATAGCATTTTCCTCCAAAGAAACTTCTTATGGACTTTTGACAGCTGTGTCTGGTGATTTAGAGTTTGCGGTGCAGATAAACTGCGCATGTCCAGCAAGATGGACGCGTCTGTGATTGGTCCTGCCGGGGACCAGCTAATAGGACTGCTGACTGTTCCCTTGAAAGAGGCTCTTTTGAAATGAGTTTTCAGAAGCAATGCAGCACACATGCAGAGCAGCTGTGAGTGTGTGGGCATCATTAGCCTGATCATTAGCGTGACCCGAGCTTCCCCATTTGAGATGCCTGCGGGCTCAGGTGAGAGCTCTGCCCCCGACCACCATATTCACACTTATCAGATGAGCTTAACCTTCTAATCTCCAAGTGGTTAACATCTGTGCCTCCTGGGTTTGGGCTAGGTGGGTCATTGGCCTGGATTCCCCTATCCCTGCAGCCTGTGGAGCTTCAGGTCTGGTCCATGTCAAAGCCATCTGCCGTGAGACACCTGCTTCTCCGAGGTGGAGGCCTCCTGGGAGTTCTGTGATGTGGATCTGGACGAGTCAGCTCAAAAAAGTCATCGTCTTGCTTGTCTATTACAGAGTGGTAAAGCCATGCTATCTAATTCGGAAACCTGATAAAGAGAATAATGGTTAATTAGAAGCGTCATACAATGAATGACAGTAATGAGAATAGCTGCAGACAACAGTAGTTAGGTGTGGAAGTGCAGGTGATGTGTACTCCACACTTAACCTGCATCAGCCCTTGTTATGCGGTCCTTGGTCTTGATCATGCGCTGGGACAGTTTCAGTACTTGTGAGCCCACTGTGTTCCCCAGTTAGACAGTCCTCCACAGGGGGTTCCCACCAGCGCCAGCCTAACATCTTAGGCCCAGATCCATCCTTTGCACTGCACTTGTGTAGCCTTGTGTTTCTGTTTCTGTTCTGTGTGTTTCACCACGGTCCTGGAGGAACAACGTTTCATTTCACTGTGCACCGTGTATATGGCTGAAATGGCAATAAACCTACTTGGCTTAACTTGACTTGACGATGTCTCTGTTCCTTTTCGCTGCTTTTGGGACTCCGTTGCTTTGAGTCCCGCTCCCTGCCTTTCAGTATGACTGCTGACTGGCACGCCGGGGTGTCCTGCGGACTGGAGCTCCAGTTTGTGTCCCAGCGCTGGCAGATCCGCCTCAGTGCCTTTCAGCGCTACTTGCTTCTAAAGCAAACAAATGACATGTCCTTGGCTTCTCTCTCTGTGGTCCATGTTGCTGGATTTTATTTTGTATTTAAGAGGCAAGACATCAGTTATGTATCCTTCTCTTCTTTGTTTGAAGATCAATATTGTTGAGATAAGCGTCAAACTACCCGTATTGTCCCTTTTCCGATTTGGATGACTGAACATGTTAGTTTAAGGATGGTTATTGTAATTATAAACTGCAGCAAGAGCCAGTGCAAATCACTTGTTTTCATCTTTTATTCATGTGCTCTTCAGGTTGTGAATTCGGAGAGTATTCTGTGCTGATTGTGCACTTTGTGGTGACAGAAGGGTGTGAGAAATTCTAAATATGTGTGTGTGTGTGTGTGTGTGTCTTAAAATGCTACTCAGCCAGAAGCGACAAAAATGTGGGGTTGAGGAAAAATACGTATGAGACACCAAATATTAAGTCTAATGGTCTAAGGTCTCAAGGGTCTTATTTAATAGCAAAGGTCCAGTTCTATGGTGTAAGTTCTAAAAAAAAAAAATCCTGTTCTCACTGGTCTTATGAAAACCAGCGGTCCCTTCATCTGCTTTAAATTCTCACGGGTCTAGTCCTATGTTAAGTCTCTATGGGTCACATAAAAAACAAAAGCTGGAAGTTATCATTTCAGATTAAAATGAAGACTGAATTCCACTCCAATTAAAAACATCAGAGAAGGTCTCTCTATACCAGATTTTTCATCCTTTTTTCCATAGCTTTCCATAGCATCCCGACAGGGGGTCTGTGGGCAGGAATTGGACTCTAGTAACCACAGAGGTAATCACCATCCTTCCCGTTATATACTCCTTTGTTGATAATCAAAAGGTACCAAAAAAATGGACCAAACTAGGTGGAAATAAAATGTAAGAGCTCTATTAATGCATATATTGGGCTTGGAGCAGTAAAAAGGAAAAAAAAAAGTGGAAAAAAAACTTTTTTAAGTAAAGCAGCAAGTAAAAGTAAAAACAAGAATAAACAGACTTTTGAACACATATCCATCAAAGGGCAGGAGGAGAAAAAAACATGATGCTATTCGTATGACTTATCTGAAATAAACACTCTGTTCTGTTAAGCTTTTAATACCTGTAGGCCTGTCTTGTGAAATCGGTTATAAAAATACATTCAAAGTAAATAAATAATTAAATAAATAAATAGAATTGCACCTCTTCACTTTTTTTTTTTGCTCTGATATTTCATTTTCTCCAGCTGTCATCAGTACAAGAGGTCCCGGAATTCAATTTTAGCCTTGTCAGTTTTGTAAGATGGCATTCTTTAAAGCACGCGTCTACACAAAATTCGGAATGCGATTCTGAAATTCCACAGCTGGAGAGAAGATTAGGGGGCTTTAAATCTGTTTTGTTGTAGGGATATGTGTCATACGGATGTGTCGCGCACATTTTTGAAAGCTGCACACAAATTCGTCGTGTCAGTCCTGTGGAGTAACAGGTCACAAGGGAAGGGTACGGGTCTGTCTGCGGACAAACGGACACTTTTATAACATTCGTCAGGGATCTTTGATCTCATGCTTAGCTTGCCAGATAGTTTAGCATCAGGCTAAAAAATAAAATCCTGGGACCATCTCAGCAGACCAATGAATTTGGGTGCCAGTCCTAAGATCATGTGAGAGTACAGCTTCATTCCTCTTCAGTTTTGCCTTGATTTGTGAGGCTCTTCAGCCTGGGTAAGCAGGTGGGGGTCTGGTCTCTCTTCGGAGCTGAATGCGGGCAGGCACGGGCGCACATATATGCGAGTGCGCCTCCGTTTACGGTCGCCATGGCTACAAGGATGGGGAGCAAAGATGGGGAACTCAGTCGCAGAAGGCTAATTAATTCTCCAAAGGTACTCTACAGGCAGGAAGTATAAGGCGCTCAGAAGTGAAGGCAGCTGGCTAAAGACTTGGTTTTTATCGGGTTTTAATTTATATGCGTTTGTCTATAATTGCAGTGCCATATTTGTTTCGGTGAACGATGCCCTCCAAATCCTGTCATGTATAGTCGGGAAGCAATTAATTACTTTTCAACTGAGTGAGGCTTTTTTTGGCTGGTTACAAAAAGTGCATCAAAAGGCAGTCTGTCTCAAGACATTTACATAGCCATAAATCAATTCTATAGTTCGTAGTTTGTTTAGACTATTTTGTATCTAGCTCTGTGAAGGGACTCCTTATGTAAATGGAAGACAGTCTCTCATTACCCTTGCTTAGCGTTCTCTGTGTTCGTATTCTTAAGGAGCAAATATGGACTGTTTTCTTTGGGGTCTGCCAAGAGGTCTTCCACAGCTTGAATTGTTGTGCTTCCTCATTATCCCTAATCTTACATGACCAGTCTAGACAGTTTTTCTGTGCTCCTTCCTGGGAAAAAATCGGTGTAAATTTGGGGGCGATATTGGTAGGAAAAGGACTGTGGTATATGGAAATAAGAAAAGCATGTTGATTATTCTTGGTGGTTCTGCTATCCAGATGGGTGCAGATGGCTTCTACCTTTAAAATACAGCCAGTAGCTCCTCCAAACCTCAAATTTTATACTTCATTGGAACAAAATTTTCAGGCCATGACAATATCTGTAGAAATATCATATCTCTGAGACCCTGAACTTACACCTCATTGCTTCCCCTACTGTCAAAACAATGCTTCAGTTCCCAAAAGTCCGCCAGGGTCAGACATTGATGCCACCCAATCCCAAAGCCCCACCCATCGTTAACGGTCATAAAAAGTTCAAGTAACAGATCGCAGTTGTTTACAAACAGCCCAAGGCAACAGTTACCTGATGGGACTCAACATGAAGCCATAAGAAAGGAATAAAAATTATTGTGAGAATGCTGAAATAGCTACTACTGGCAAAGGTCAGCCAAAGGTCTACAAAGGATAATTATAGGGCAGGAGAGGGAGATATAAACAAGGCCACAATTCACTAGGATTTTAATTTAAAGTTTATTCTGTCCTAGTTTATAATCTTTCTGTTGTTTACACAAGGACACAAATAATTTGCTTTTGGGGTCAGTATTAAATGTTTCACTGCTGACAATAATAGAGTATTATTATGTCCAGGGATTGGCATAACTGGTACACAAGTACGTATTCACTTTTAAAAGCGATACGTGCGGCAATCAATTGTTGTAACACCGTGAATGCGTATGTATTTTATGTGCCTTTGCGCCGATATGACAAGAAATGATCATGCATTTTAACCTCTATACTGCAAATAAAGCAAGAATTAGCATATAAAGGGTGAAATGCGTACTTGCATACCAGCTATGCCAATCCCTGATTATGTCTTATTAGGTTCAAGTTGAAGTTCATGTAACCATGGATCTAGAACTGGTGGGCAAAGAGAAGAGATCAATGTTGGCATCTCAGCAGGGACATATACAGGGGTGAGGCCACCTGGGCACTAACCCCAACTGAAAGCTGAAGTGGTCCCCTTTATATGAATTATGGCCCCTCATTTTAAAGATTTCTAGAATTCTCGAAAAGATAAAGCATGCAGGTCATATACTGGAAAAACGATGAAGTGTCACTGGCAGGCCGCACCTATATCCCTTAGTAGGTTAGCGATGACAGCCCAAGTCACGACTGCATGTCTCCCATCCCCAGAGGATGGTCTGCCATCCTGAATGTCCCAGTAATTGACTAGTCGATGGACCCAGTGACCTCCTCAATGTGCCTGAGGACCACCAATCGTTAAGATGGAGGAACCTTCAGCCCAGGCGTTTCCCGTTGCTAACTTAAACTTCTGAACTTGTTTAAATGACACTTCAATGTGATTCAGAATTAACGAAATCAAAGGGAATCCAAGAGTCAGCTAAAAGAACAAGCTCCAAGTTCTATTTTGTGGACCTACTCTGGAAACTTCCGGAACTATCAAAGACATGTGGGTCTGAATGGAGATAAATCAAGGGCTAACTACTGTTTACTAAGGCATCTTCAATGTTCATTCTGTTTTACTTTTATACATCTATATTGAGGCATCTTCAGTGGTCATTCTGTTGTACCTATACATGTGTCCATGCATTTTCATTGACCTGATTATGGTCAAGGGGAGCCTGCCCCAGGAAACACAGGGAATGGGACAGGGGCCATCCTGAATGAAATTACCATTTGGACCTAAAGTATATCAGATTAAAACTGGGGTGTGAGATATGAATACATGATTTCATCTTGTCCTTAAATGAATTATATTTGCTGCTGACACATTCTGATGACCTTGATATTACATCCTAATTCTTTTGTGATGTGGAGTTTCAGGGGGGAGCCCTATTTCAGCGGGGAGGTCCTTCCATCTTGATCTCCTGAATTATTTATAACAGCTCCGACCTTCGCTCATCTGCGCTGTTTCCCCGATACTCTGCTGGGGGCCGAGAACTCTGTCGTTCTGCGCCTGCAGCTCCAGCCTGGTCTGATAGCCCCCTCCACCTCAGTTAATCTCTATGCATCCATTTTCTATACTCTCTTGTCCTGTGCTGAAAGGGGTCCGAAGCCTATAAACACAAGGCAAGGAATAAGCCAGGATGGGGTACCAAGCCGTTGCAGGGCACACACTCACACACCATTCACACATACAGAGAATTTGTAACGCCAATTAACCTCAGCATATTTCTGTACAGTGGGGGGGAAACCGGAGAACGCAGAGGAAACCCAATGACGATATGGGGAGGGAATGCAAACTCCACACACATAGAACTAGAGGCAGAGACTTGAACGCTGATCTCATGGGTGTGAAGCAACAGTGCTAACCAAGGGCCCCTGAGTAAAAGGGGCCCTAAATAAATTCGTAACATAATTATATTGGCCTGGGTTGGGGGCCCAATACGATATGCTTTCATGGGCTCCAAAATTTCGAGCAGCACCCCTCATACTGACCACCACACCACCGTGCCATGATCATATTTATTTAAATCTGCTGGTATTTCAGGGGCATATGTGAACGACAGGATGTACAAACGAAACGATTATTTGGCAACACTATCAATATGTAACAAACAATGGGTGTTACAGAAACTCACTTTCAAAACACCTTCACTTTACGAGGTGTGAAGCACAAAACTGACTTTGTTTTTTATGGTACAAGGCCAGAAAAGCCTTGTTTTGAATCCTTGGACTGGTTCATAATTACACTAGTTAAATATAGATGAAGAATGCTATCCAAACATCTTTCTTAGCAGTTGAGCCAATAAAGCAGGCAAATTTGGTTGGAGTTGTTTGAATAATTCTTTATATATAATGTGTATCCTAAAATTGTATATGCAAGTGTCTCTTTCACCCTCTCTGGATCTCTGTTTATTTTTGAATGATTAGTCCAAGAACAGCTTAGGTAAATGTGGAGGTTCTGTCTTGCAGTTGGCAGCTGCCTTGGTGTGTAAATCTAAATGAGAGAATAAAGGAATAAAACGTTCACGCTGCCTGCTTCCTGGCTTTTAGAAGCTTCTGGAAAGTAACGCTGGGCGGACCTCTTCTCGTCCTTGCTGAAGTGTAAGGGTGAGATCCCTCGGGGCCGAGCCTTCTGGTGTTTATGGCAGAAGCCAGTGATGTATGGGCGAGGCGCTCACGCCTCACTGGGTAATTAACAAACGATGCATGGCTTAACGAGCCGCCGGTTTGACGTCGATGCATTGCGTTCTGAACCCATGCGGCGACCCCCCTCCTGAGAGGCCCCATAACAGGGATTGATGAATGGAGAGACTCTCGCTCCGAACAGGTGTGCCCCCGCATCTACCCCCCTGCCCCACCTCCCCCAATCCCAGGCTTCCCCCAAACCCCCCTTTCCAGATGTGGCCAGATGATTGACTGTGGGAGCAAGGGGGGGCATTGGGAGGATTGCAACAGACAAAAAGCTTGCTGAAAGCAATCATTTGCAGAAGTTTCTCCTTATCTTTGGCTGCTCATCGCGAGAGACCCCTAACCTCTTCATTTTTGCTATCTCCAGCTCCAACACAAAGCTCCTTCAGCTTAATATCGCAAATCCCCATATTCATGTCTTCTAAGACGGCGATCTTTGCTTAGACTTAAGCCGGAAATTTGAACAAGACTGGGAAAAAAATCCTCCAGCTCTTTATTATACTTAGTATACTTTTTTTTGACGGGGGAGTGGATTTCAAGTTCCTGGGGTTTGGAGGAACACCACTCCATCAACTCAGATTCAGTGAGTCACAGATGCAGATCCAAACACTTCTGACGACATTGCGACAGAAGGAAAACACTGAAGCAGCAATTTCAAAGTATTCAAAACATTTACCTGCCCGGTTCACACCCCCCATAACATCCAGACTCATTTGCAGATACACCGCTAATGTTCAATTTCCTTATGATGCTGCTGTCTGAAACCTTGATGATTTCACGTAATACAGGCTAGCAATTGGAGATATTAAAACATAATGCAAAGAACATATCATTTAAGTAATGTCGGGTGCAGAGAATGCTCTGAAGGACAATATTTATAATCGGATAAAGCAAATTACCAGAATATGAACCTGCGTAAACAACATTAATCTATTTAAAAAAAGGAATGTTTTTCTGGGAAACACATGGCAGTGTCCACACCAGATAGCCAACATGCCCAGGAACGGAACAAGTTCCTCAGTCAATAAAAGACTTCAGAACAAATGAACATCTGAATTTCCCTGGGGACCATTCTCATCAGAATATGCTATCATTTTCCATTTCTGTTTAATGAATCATGCGAATTATAGTAATATTACAAATGGCAGTCTTTGCAGGCTATTAGTTTGTTTCTTTAGGGGTCTAATAGAAGACATGGTTCATTTAGGACTTGTGTGGCCCCGAGCAATATGGGATGAATTGCATTATTTCACAAACCTGCCATTTCAAATGATTTCATCAGAGGTGGGCTAAAATAAAACAGAGGGGGGACGAGAATACATTAAATAGAATGCTTTGCCGTCTTCCCATAAAGCCGGTTTTTCTTGCGGAACAAGAAGTTCTCTCATCTCCGGATCTCCATTTTTGCATTCAGTAAGAGTTTAAATTGTTTAATTGTGGGACCATTGAGGCCTACAAAAGGGATCCTTGCCCAGATCCCTCTTGGCGATGGATTAGCTGAGTGGAGCATGTGCTAATGCTGTTAGCGTCCATGCTAAAGTGGGTATTATACAAACTGAGCTTTGTTTAAATATGTCGAAGGTTCTGGAACATGGACATCCCACCTCTCCCGGAAGTTCCAGGAGTCTCCCTCAAACTGACAGCAGCTCCTTGAAACCCACGAATGATGCGCAATGTCACAGAAATCTGTCACGCCACTATTCGGTGGGTTTTAGCCGGTAAGAAGTCGTACCTCCACCATCCCACCCCACCCGGTGTGGGCGGCACAAAGCTTTTAAGGCCGACATACCTTGCAGCCCATGTACAGCATTATTTTAACAGTCTTTTTAAAAGCAATGCTATTCCAGTATTTCCCCATCAAATTTGCCAAGTTCAACCGTAATACTCCGCCCCCCAAAAAAAAGATTAGCATGCATAAGGTGGGATGTATGGTCAGCAGGTTCAAAATACTGGGCCTCAAAGGACACCCGCATCATGCCCTGATTTTATGACAGAATTTTTTTCCAAGAAAGCTTTATTCTTCCAAAGGTTATGTTGCTGTAACATAAAAACCAGCAAAAAGAAAGAATATTTGAAGTGGTAGGAGAAAGTCGCTCCATTTCAGGCCAGAGAGTGAAATACTGTAAGGGCGCAACGACAAGGAAATCTTTTGCAAAATTACTGCGCTATCCTTGCTGTGCTTGTACTGATTTTTTTCTCAATAGCAGATTAGTTGTGATAGGGCTCAGCTACATACCACAGTTACTCTGAATCAGCCTGCCAGGTAGACCCGGATCAGCTAGACACACCTTCTTAACAATAACAAGGAATACAAAACAGCTGAGAGAAAGAGGAGGGGGCTGGTTCGAATCGCCACAAAGGTTGAGTCATGTGCTTGATTTTTGCAAGATCTGATTGGCCGAGTGCCCTCTGCTGGTGAAGATCTTAGCTCTTTTGCTTCTAGTGCTTATTGGAGTTAGTCCTGCTTGTTTTGTGGTCATGCAACAGGAGCAAAATCAGTGCTTGTAACCAAGACTGCATCAGCAGCACGTCTTCCTGCATAACCAGAGTGTCAGTGATGAGTGTTACCCCCAGTTACAGGACTCTGGCTGCGACATGCACTAGCCGTTTTCACAAAAAGTCGTCTCTGCTACCTGCAGAATGTCACCTAGATGGTTAAGGTTCAGACTGATTATGAATTCTGCTCACTGCATTTTATAAAATCCACTTTTGCATTACTGGTCTCTATTGCCACCACAGACATATTTATACTGGCAGCTGAGTGGTTTTTATAATGAAATTTATGGTTTTCCAATTTGCATATTTCTGCGCTATAAATGTGTGAGACCCCCGGTCCTGAGCCCTCGATTAAAAGGAAGGCCCTGGCTTATGGCCTTAACTGTGTTAAGCGTGGCTAATTGGCCATATTTTAAACCTGACACCAGTTCTTAACGAGAGCATGCATGGTAATTGGAGGAGAATTGTCAAATAAAGTCTGCGAGTCTCTGCTGGGGTGAAAACTAATAAAATATTTGCAGCAGCAGGTCCAAGAAATATCCCAGGTTATAAATAGCAGGCTTAGATTTCTTCTCAAGTCCCTGAGTTGAAACAATATCCTCCTGTTTCTGCCCTTTGTTAGTGGTCATTTAATTAGCACCATGCTACAGGCTACACGTAGAGGTATGGAGTTTTGTGTAGCAATTTGCCTCTGAGAATGATTCACGTCAGCACCTTCACCTGCTTAGCGACACACACGGTGGTGAAGCAGACATCATGCTTGTTGAAAACAGTCTCAGCTCGCTGTGAGAGGCAAATCGGAGCGATCAACGAGCATGGGCTGAGAATTGAGCACACGGGATCCAGCCCTGGTGATGCCAACCCAGGCCAGCTTTCTCGCATTTTGGGCACTGGTTAGGCACTCCCGAGTGTCAGTCGGCTATTGGTCCCACAGCTGACATCTACGCAGTAATGGAGTCGGCCAAATTAGCACGGCTAAATGGAAGGACTCTAAGAGGAAGCATTGCTTTCCTAGGTGCCTTCAAGCATCACTCTTATTATTCTGAATAGCTATAAATTGATTCACTTCTGTCCCATTTGCAAGCCTTTTTCCATCAGTTATAATGAGTATTTTTAATGCTTGGGGCCTGACAGGATTACGGAACTGGGTGAAATGGAAACAGGAAGTGGGAGTCTTGTTCAGGATCAGTAGGAGCGCTCAAAGAGGTAGAGCCTTACAGGGTGGTTTGAGTCATTATACAAGAGGCCGTTCATGTACCAAGGAGAAAAACTGGTGGAAGTAAACACCTGTCTGATTGCACAAACGATCTCCCATGCATGTAACTTGATGCTGTTCTGTATATTGTCTAGAATTGTCTCATATGCAGTATCATTGCTACTTCGCCTTAATGTTGATGACCTGTTTTTGCGCTTTGCCTAATTACAGTTATAAAATCACTCAGTCGGTATCTCGCTATTGATGGAAGTCACGAGTGAGTGAATAAAAAAAGAAAAACCAAACGGGTACCGTGTGGCAGCCTTCAGCGCGGGCAGACAGTTTAGTGCTTCCTGAGGGTGGCTACAAAAACTACTACCTTCTTTTGACATCTCGGTTGGAAGTCAGCTGTTGGGAGACGAGCAGGAAGAGACAGCAGCTCGGTGTGTGTAAACCAGCCATCGACGGCAAGACGGGAGGTCACGTCACCTGTGTCCTGACAGTAGAAGAGATCCAGGGCGGTTTGAGCCGTCGGGGACCAGACACGTTGGCAAAGAAGTCACAGCTAGAGAGTGGTGTGTCTCTCTCATTTCCTTAGCCTCTGTAATTTCATAACATCTGGGTTACTCCATTGTCTTTCTCATGTCAAATCATTGATTTGTGAAACACATAATTAGTGGGCAAATGAAGAGCAAATTTCCCAAACTCATTCAGTCCACATGATATTTTTTAGCGAAATTTTCTGTGAATTTTGGAAATGTAATGAAATTTCCTCATTGGATTTCATGAGGCCTGAGTGAGTTTTGGTTCCCAATACTGTATTATATGATGAAGAAGCCTGACATTAGGTTATTGGACTGAATGAGTTTTGGAAAATTGCTCTTTCATTCATTACTTTGAAGTTAGCTAGTACTAAGTATGACCCACTTTTGTCTCCAAGTTAGATGAGTCATCCATTCAGAGGCGCCTTTCTCCACACAACTGTTGTACTGAGCTGACACTTTTGCACTTGAGGCCTTCCTGTTAGCTGTAATGAGTCTGGCCGTTCTTCTCTGACCTCTCTCATTAATGAGGTGTTTCCAGCCACAGAAAAACCACTTATTGGATGTACTTATCCATCACAACTCTGTGAATTCCAATAATTATAATGCTTGCAAATCTTGTTTCTCAGATGCTGCAAGCAGTACATGTGGCCTGGACCATCGACCCACGTTCCAAACAGCTTAGATCACACATCTCAGTCAGTATGATGCTAATTTGAATTTTAATAAAAAAGAATGTTAGCACTTTTCTTAAACAGAATTGATATATTTCCTTTAAAGTATAATAC
>JAODLD010000144.1:23936061-23949830 GCA_026781065.1 Mormyrops boulengeri | reverse complement strand
CCCCCCCCCCCCCCCCCCCCCCCCCCCCCCCCCCCCCCCCCCGCCCCCCCCCCCCCCCCCCCCCCCCCCCCCGCCCCGCCCCCCCCCGCCCCCCCCCCCCCCCCCCCCGCCCGCGCCCCCCCCCCCCCCCCCCCCCCCCCGGGTTGGTACTTGGTTCTGAACTACTAGGGACAAAAGAACCAGAACTCAAGCAAATGAGAAGCACAACAGTTACAACCCCCACCACTGCAATCCCCTTCTTCAGTCAAAAAGGAACAGTCTGCTAAGAGCTGTGTAAGGGAGGGCTGGCAGTCCATCCCAGTTAAACGGCTCCCACCATCCGTCTTAAATTTAGTGTGGGGAAGGTTTCCTCTTCTGCCCCCCCACATCAGTGCAAAGTATCCAGCCAAACTGCTACTACTTTGCCTCAAAGCGTTCCAGCTAATTTAGCATGTCTGCTGTCCTGTAGTCCGCTAGAGGCGTTGCAGCTGGGATGAGAACCTGAAGGTCTCCTGCCTCCTTTGGCAGAGACGCCGACACCAGCTGATCGAAGTGTTCCCCCTCCCGCTGAAGTTTCTTAGCTAGTGGCCCAGGAGCCAAGCCACTGGCGTACAGTTACGGCAGAGCCGTCACACGGACACGAGATCCGGTCTGCTCTGTGTTCTGGGACTCTTCGGGACATTCCGCTGTGTGATAGGGGCACTCATTCAGCACCAATGTCTCCTCCAGTCAAATGCAGGAGCGAATTTGAAGTTTATTAAACAATGTCAAGTAGATGATGCTGCTCCGAAATGAACCTGATTGTGTTTGCGACGGTGGCTAAGAAACATGCTAATAAATCACTATTTTATGATTTTCAGCCCCCCGTGCATATGTGTGATGGTAAATCCTAAAGTCATCCAGAGGGGCTCAGGATCTAGGGGTTTGTGTGAGGGCCAGAAAATCTGTAGCACTTTTATTTTGAAATTAAAGCATGTGTGTGACACGGACGATGGGTGCCATATTTGACACTATGACTCTTACTTTAGGTTGGAATGACAAGTAGCAGTGATTGGGACATGCATTCTCCACATGTACTGAATGGACAGCTCTAAGAAAATTCCAGAAAATGGCCTGCATCTAGATGGTCATGGTCTGAGGCCTGTTTGCACTGGATGCATTGATCTCTACATTAAATACAGCAATCTTGTAATCACAGTTTTCCGGAAAATAATTGCTGGAGCATTCTGGAAGATCAGCAGGTGTTCCTTCAAAACAAGGAGCAGAAGCCACCTCCTTCCGCTGCTTGTTAGTGAAGACAAGCGCTATCAAAGCCCGAGTCGCTGGTAAAGGTGCCGATTAGTGACGGCTACCAGCACGCTTGTTGATTCCACACTGGCGCCTTGCAGGAATACCCGTCAATCTGCAAGGTATGAAGACTGACATCAGTAGCCACTGCCTCTTAGTGCCTGGCTCCGCAAGACTGACAGGCCGGTAAACTCCGTAACCAGATTACTGCGGCGATGAGGCTGCAACACAATGGATGTATGCGGTTATATGTGCCACTATCAAATTGCCCAAGGCCTGTGTCACCTGTTCACAAGTATTTATCGGGATGGGGGCGTGATGCCATGAGTACTGAACAAGGAAGAAGCCTGTTCAGCATCAAATGTACTGCCAGGCATCACATTTTAGCAAGATAACCTCTGGTGGTTTGTCTGATCACTTGCAGCCAATTGGATCACAGAGCTGTGTACTGGACTCTCAGAAAACGAGCTGTGATTCGTCACTCGGCCATGTGCTCCTTATTTGGCAGAAAAAAGTCATTCTGCAGGGTCAGCCCGGCCCCCGAGATGCACCTATCAATTTCCCCCGTCATTTTGGATGGAGTGCGGCGATCGAGCAGCATGCTAATCACACACACGCCCCTGTCGCGATGCTTTGAAATGTTTCCTGGGGGGATGCTAGCACTTAGCCAACGACAGGCTTTTTAATCCTGAGATAATTCCATTGGAGGGCTGGGGGAAGGGTGGTTACTTAATATTTATCCACAATGAGGCTCTCAGGCCTGTAAATGAAAACGCTTCCTCACATTGAGGAACAGCTTGTCAATGTAAGGTTGCCTGCGATGGCGAGTCCAGACAAAAGGATGACTCAACCAATTAAATACATGTTGTTTGGTTATGTGGGCGTCAGGGTTATGCCGCTGGGTGAAAATAAGTTTCCCTTACATTTGTTTTGTCAACGAATGACAGCCGGAAAATGGATTGATGTCCACTGGCTCATTGTTTGACAGCTGGCCTTGTTCTGTTGGTATCTAATGGTCTCACAGCCACCAGCTTTAACATGTCCTTCTATAGTAAACTTAGAACTGGAAACCCTTTGGGAAAACTCTGTAATGAATCCCCCCCCCCCCCATCCCTCAACAAATGGCCGTATGGTCTGTGTTTGTCTCCCTTCCGTGGCTTGATGTCCAACACTCCTCCCACCCCCGTTCCAGATTCCACTGGACCCCTCCCTAAATCGGCAAACTGCAATGTATCATGCTCACCTTATTGAACCCAGGCAGGCGGGGATGATGTCAGATTCAAGCATTGGTACAGTAATGACAGAAGGGACTCCTTCACATGGGATTTGCGGCACCTTCTGTCTCCCACGATGCTAAACAGAGAGGTTGTGTAATTTCAGGTCTCAGGAATAATCATTTTGAATTTTTTTTGAGGGGGTGGGGGGGTCCTGAATAATGAGCCAATGAATGAACAGAATCCGATTCTTTTTATATTCCCCAGCAGCATGGATGTGGCTGACCCTCTGACAGTGGCCTGTCATTTAATCAGGTAAACACGGAGGGCCATTGTTTCACGGTGCTCCACAAGCGCGTCCGTAAATCAGCGGCGGATTTCCATTCCCCGCTTGCAGGTTATTTGCGATTCCACTCGTGCCGCTGAGCTGAAGGCTTCACAATAAATCCAGAATGACAGCACTTCTGCGACATTAACTGAGCCTTTTTGTTATTCAAATATTTGCACAAAGGATAGTTCCCTCGAAAGTAATTTCTGCCGAACGTATTGTAAACATCGGAATTCCCGCTAAAGAGAATTGTACCGCTAAGCTTTTAAAAACTTAGAGGAATAAGTTCCTGCGTATTTCTGAAAAACTTGGCACTTTGAATTTCTTGACTTTCCGCTGTGTGTGGATTCTGTTGTCACATCTGTATAATAAAACAATCTGGGAGATCTCTAGCTGGGTTTGCTGTTTTCCAGCAACCTCAATATGCTGGTGTGCAGTTAACCACCAGGGCTGAACATGGTGAGATCTTAACTTTCTACAGCCTCCAGCTTATCTCCCCGTCATGAAGGGATCGATCATTCCATGATTCTTTTCAAAATTACTGTGATTTTTTTTTTTCCTCCGGCGGGGAAGTTGTGCCAAAAAGAAGCAGATGTTTGCATCATGAGGGGGCCAGCAGTTGCTAGCGCGCAGAGATACTGCACAGCTCAGAAACTGCTCTTTGCTCCAATGAGATGGAGGGATGGGGGACAAATGTATGTCCTGAAGTTATGCAAACTTGTGCAAAGTGATTCCTCCCCTAACTATAGCGCCATCATGTGCCCTGGATGAATTATTGGGCATCATTGAAAACCCATTTCAGATACCCCTTAAAACGTCAAGATTTAGACCAAGCAATTCATGCAAGACCTATAAGAAAATAAGTCTACATTGTGCATCCTGTTTATGATAAACTGTGTGTTTGCCTCCTATGTATATAAATCCCATAACCTGTCTTTTGTCAAATGGTTGGTGGCTGTGCTGTAATATATATATATATGTGTGTGTGTGTGTGTGTGTCTTTATCTTTTCAGTTATCTTTTATTCTCGAACTGAGAGCAGAAAAAAGATGATTACAGTGTCATTTTCACAGCAGGCTCCGCAAAGTCGCCTTAGTGTCGCCCGCTGCCTTTGCTGCTTTTCCTGACGTCTATCCCGGATCAGAGACAGCAAATGAGCACGTGCAAATTCAGCTCAGTCGCCAAGAAATGTGTTCAGAGTTGAGCTCAAACCCTGATTGGTCCCATATTGAGATGAAATGCCTTGATTCCTTCCTTTGTGACATTCTGAGGCCGTTCCTTGGGGTGAACTTATGCTGTTCCTCCCTGGACTTCCTGCATATATCCAGATGCAGACGGTGATGTTGGCGGTGGTGGCCAAATCTCCCAGTTGCAGGTGTGGTGTGAGAGTGTTGGGGGGGGTTAAAACCCTGACCGTGGGCATGTTTTCCAACTGTCAGGGTGCTTGACAGTGAGCTTGGTGTTGGGTGGAGAGTTTGTATGTATTGTGACTGGGATGTACTATCGCCATTTGGGATAGCTGTGTGCTCTTAAGGGCAACCAAGATTCCTAGCATGTTTCGTTAATTGTTATCGATGTAAATTTTTTAATCTTCAGCACTGACAACATACTTGGAATTTCAAGGCAGGTTTTTCACCAGGGTTTGTTCATAAATCAGATAAATTCATTTCATGTGATTTTAAATACCCCCCCCATGGTTCTGCATTCACACACGATAGGAAATGTTAAGACGTCAGCCAGCCTAACTGCATGTTTTTGGACTGCATGAGGAAACTGGACCTGCAGGAAACCCGTTCAAATTCAGAGAGAACAAGCTAAGCTCACATACATGGAGTTGGAGATGGATTGGAACCCACAACCCTAGAGGCGTGTTGAACCAGCGCCACCTGCTGAGATGCCCGGAAACAAATCAAGATTCTCGTACTCGATTATTGAAATCATCACATTTCTGGCATCAATTGCATCAATTACAATATATTCAAATGAAAAACAACTGAAAAACAAGCACTTTTTAAATTGCATTTTCCCTGGACCTAAACCAATGCCAGGGGAGCATTTTTAGCTACCTTACATAATGGTTTGTTTGAGTGTAGATTTTACCAGATACACCATAGATGCGACGCCGAAGTGGGTGCCAAGCGTTTTCCTTTGATTATTTGGAAGGTTGTAACTGAGAAGGTTCACGTCGCCCACCGGAGGCGGCGGATGGGAGGAACGGGAACCGCAGCCGCCAGCACAGATGGTCGCGTCTTTGGAGAAGCAGAGGGAAGACGAAAGCGAGCGTACCCCCCGCGCTAAAATAAACCTTCTCTGAAGTTCTCCCCGTCTCCGGTTAGATCGCGGACCTCGTTGGCAGCTCAGGACTGAAAATCGATATCTCTGCGCTGAAAATGAAAGGGGGACAAAACAAAAAAAAACTCCTGAAGGTCTAGTGTCAGTTTGCGATGGAGGAGCTAATCATAATAATTGGTTTGCCCCCCCCACTCTGGCCAGATTGCGGGCTGCGGCCTGCTGCTTACTGCCGCTTCCCCTGCGAGGAGTGTTTAAGGCAGAGTGTAAACGGGTCCCGGAGGCTCTCAGCGGGATGGTCCTCCTCAAGCCAGAAGACCTCACTCTCCTCCTCCTCCTCACTCCTTATACTCCTGGAGAGCAAGGGCCACACATGGGTGGGGAGTGACACACTCACCTGCATGACTGTCAAAGGTTACTCACCACGAACAGGTACTCCAGGTATCGGTATTTAGTATGAAAGGTGTGTGAGATACTCAAGATGTAGGGAAAAGGAATTATTAACTAATAAGTTAAAGTGAAATCAGTTCTTTTAAACATGATGTTGTTTTTATGTTAACAACTTCAGTTTGGTATATCTAACAATATTTTTGATGGACTCCCAGGGGCCTATAACCATTATGTAGGCACTCCTGCAAATGTCATGAAAATGAAGAGAAACCAAGGCTTGGAATGTGGGGTAAAAGAGACCCACTCTTCCTGGGAAATGATTGGATAATGTCACATGTCAAAGGTTTTAGTCATTCTTGGAAAATTCAGCTTCAGTCAAGATCCGTGCCTGTGCACTTGTGCGTACATAGCCGTACGTGTGTGCACGTTCCTGGGGCTCCCGTGTCCTTCCATGTGTGCATACACGTAGAATCCAGCCCTGAGGTCCACAGAATTTCCCCGCTGCTTAAGCTGTGGATCACGGACCGATCAGACCCGTTCCCCAATCCCTCCGGCAGCAGCAAAGTAAAACGATTCAATATACCCAGTAAGCTTTTCACTCTCTTCTCATTCATTCCCTTTGATGGCAGCAGTGTGTGCGCTTGCGGGTCGGCCCACCCCAATCTCGCACAGCTACGCTTTCGCTCCGTGGATCTGATTCCCAGAAGCCCCTATGTGAAGACCTGTGTGTTGATCAGCAAAAAAATAAGAAAATAAATAAATAACAATAAAACTAAATTATAATAAAACACAATTGCCATGTGTTTGTGGGATAAATCAGGAGCAAAAGTAAAAACAAGAAATCCCCAGAGCCTCGCTAAGCAAGCCTGTCTGCTGTAATTACGCAATGCGATTAGATAATATCTGAAAAGGTTAGGTAATGTTTTACTAATTCTACTCCCCCCACTGTCTTTGAGGAAAGAAAAACATTCATTATGTTTTCACAAATCTATACTTTTTAAAGGCCAGCTCTCTTTATTACTAGTATTTCAGATAAATCAATGTTGCAGTCACTAGTGGAATATCTAGGTGGTTTATATAAGCTGAAATGAAATTTCTAGTATGACCATCCCAAGGCAAAGGGAACTAAGTTGGCACGTGTATGGAGTTCTCCCTGTGTTTCCCCCAGATACTCTGGTTTCCAACGGCACATGCGTTTAAGTGGACTGGTGTCCTTGTATTTTCCCTACTGTGTGCACCCTGCGACGGACTGACATCCAACACACCATCCTGGGGGATCTCCTGCCTTGTGCCCTGTGTTCCTCTGGACTGGCTCTCCTTTGCTTCCGCACAGGATAAATAATACAGAAGATGACCGGACACTGTATAACGCATATTCATGTCATTATATGGTGCCTCGCTGAGTCCGAATGGCATACGTACGTACTTGCATATGTCAGGAGTCTCATTCAGTCGTCCACACTTCTCTTCTGTGGAGATAATAAGACAGCAGCGATGGCTTGGAAGACTTTGCTCCGCTTCCTTTGAGACAGATAATTGGCCGGGCATGAGACCCCAGAAAGGATAATTCCTGCATTACAAGCTTTTCATTTCATCTGCTGGGGCTGTTCCTGCTCCAGCCTAACACGAGCACGGATAATGACGGCGACGGATCATATCTCCCGTTCAGATGGGTCACTTCTTGCCAGGAAACAAAAGAGTGACTCAGATTGTTCGACAATAGTGTCTGAGCGCCTTTATCAGTCTGACAGACATCGGCGCTTTCCATAAAAAGGGATTTATTCACAATGAATAACACAATTAACCTTGGATTGCCCACCTGTCTGTGTAATGACCAGTTACGGGTAAGTGATTATTTTCTATGTAATGTCGTTACACGCAGTGACCAGAAATCCGTCTTGGGGTGGGGTTTTCACAGCTTCCTGATTGGGGCCACAGCTTGTCCGATAAATACATTTTCTGTTACATTTTTTCATGCTTTGTGAAGCAAGGCACTCCACCTGTGCTCCGTCTAAAGGTGATGGCTTCAGATCTGCCTTCACAAGGGACCTCTGCAGACTGGACTGCTCTCAACCAAAAGGACTCCTGCTTGTATTCATATCTATGTGGGGCCTCTCCTTTCATTTCTCTGGGAAAAACCAGTCACAGATTTTTATAAAACTGATTTACTGACTCCATTGCTTTCTATAGGGGTAACTCGGATCCTGACAATGACACGCATAACCCCTACACATCCCTAACCATAACCATAAGTAACCAAATGAAATGCTTTTCCCATTTTTGATTTTTTGATTGCATATACAGATTTTAATTTCAGTCCCCACTAGGTCAAAGTCCCCACTAGGTCAAAGTCCCCACTAGGTCAAAGTCACATTTGGTCCTAACATAGTCAAATAGTCTTTGGACTACAGGAGGAGCCCAAAGTACCTTGAGGAATCATGAATGGCATGGGGAGACTTCCACAAACAGAGAGAGAGAGGAGGCGGGGTTCAAACACCGAACTCTGGAGGCATCAGTGCTACCCAGAGCCAGTGTGTTGCACAGCTGTTGCTAACGCCCCATAAATTCACTGACCTGGAGGTAAGGCAAGGTGAGGCATATCTCACTGGATGCAGGAGATGTGCGAATCTGAAGGGTTGGATTGGCAGCCTCAAGCTACGTATTAACAAGCGTAGACAGCTTCAGTGAGCAGTCAGTGCTATGTGGCAGGTGTCTGGGAAGGAATAATCCTCTGTTTATAACAGCAGAGCTTCAGCGAGTGGCATGCTCAAACTGTGTAAGCCCGCAGAATGACAGGTGTCCTATTTCTGACACCTTGAGCTTCCACGATGACCTTTACTGGTGTAAATACACCAGGTGGTTTACCAAAACTTTCATCTTTAAAGTTTATGTACTATTTAACGTTTTTGTTTAAAACCAGTATGGTTGCTGTGATAAACAGATGAAAAAATGCTTGTAGCAATGGTGTTAGTTTTTTTTGTAGCAGTATATTAATTGGAGGATAATAAATGACTAACAATATAAGATCCTGGTGTCACGCCCTCGGCGCACGGAGCACAGAAAGGCAGGCAGGACGCCAGGAAATGGGAAATATGGGGTTTAATTGAAATGAGAACAAAACAAGCAGGCAGCAATACAGGTTGACAATACAATGACCGGACTGGGGAAACAAACTGAAACGTGGACTAAATACATTGAACTAATGACGGCAACAGAAAACAGCTGGTAAACATGGGGAATCCACACGAGGTTAACGAGGGGGGTGTGGTCACGAGAGGCCTGGATGGGCGGGACATGACACCTGGTTTATTACGAAGACATTCATCTCATTCGTCTCACTTGATTTGTAGTCATTTCCCTTTAAACGCTCATGGGAGTTTTACTTTGCAAAAATGTTCTGAGGATAAAATGAAAAATGATTGGTTCAGACCAACCAATCAGATGTCTTGAAGCAGGCTAATGGCTACCGTAAGCTGGTATGAGGCAGAGAAGCAGTGAGAGGTTCAGTTCCAATGATCCTCTATGCACCCGGAGCAATTGATCAGCAGCCCCGTGGCCACAGCCAAAGCCATTAATGGAAGTCAGCTGCCCCTGATTGCAGTAATTAGTTTTTAAGGGCCATATAAATAGTCGGTTGGGTTGTTTGTAAGGATTGTGGTTGTTGATTGTGGCAGCTTTTTATCCCACAAAAGGCTGACCATGATCTTTATGATTTATTTCATGCTCAAAACTAGTATCTCAGAAACTGTCTGGGGGCCATTTCTGTATGGAAAGTCTGTACCTTCACTTGACACTAATACACTTTGTGTAGCGAAGTAGCCTGCTCCTGACCTGTCAGCATGTTGACTCTGTCTTGATGCCTGTTTATGTGTCATGAATCGTCAATCATGATATTTATTCGATCCGGCCTGCCATCCACAAACCAGGTCTTTATTTGGGTTAGATGGCAATTATGGCCGAGTGGGGGCGAAGGGCACCATCGAGTTAATTCGCTTACCGTCATCTCCAAGAGCTCTCCAACATCATGCTGGCTGATAGTATTGACCACTGGCACTCTAAAACTCATCCGGGAATTGGCTATCGATTTGCTCTGCCTGCCAGTGCCCAGCTGAAAGCTCAATCAGCCCGATCCACGTTGTCATAAGAGGCTCGGCACCAGTCGTGCGATCTTTGCGATTCGCTTGCTGGGTTCAATCAGACAAGGGGGATCAGTAGGGAAAGACACTCCCCCCCCCCCACATTGTCTTTTAGCTGTCGGCCTGAATCGCTGAGCAACGTGGATCTGTGGCATAATGCTGACTCCCAAAGGCTAATCACAGTGCTTTTGTAATGCAGGAACTTTGTACTCTTCATGCTGCTAATTTGGATGCATAGACCCATGCAGTCACTCCACGGCGCATGTCTGCATAAAGTGCTTCAATAACGTTTCCCGAGTGCTCCCTCCCTTGCAATCAAATTAAATCATTAGTTACCCAAGTAAGGAAATTAGAACTCTCGTATCTGAGATGGTAAAAACACTGACACTCTCCACACGTGACTTGCAAAGGAGTTAGCAGATGTCTTCCTAACAGTGGCAGGGGTCAAAAAGTGAATGGGAAATCAGTAATGAAAAAGTTTTCTCAGTCATAAACACTGCATTAATTGCTGGGGCATACTGACAAACTTTCGTTAGTTTTAAGTGCGACTTCAGACAACTATCCATGAATTATGGAAAGTCAGCTGACTTTGGAGGGCTTGGTAGAAGAATACAGCACATTATTCATACTGCATATCATTCATAAGGACTCCATAGGATGGTTAACCAGGGAAATCCAAAGCTAGCACTTTCACCATACAGTAAAAAGAACCTTTTGAAGTTCTGTATGTTTCTCCACAACCTACTATGACAATCTGAGCTGCCCTTGACACAGTGATAGACATGCATAGTCTATGGACTCTCATCCAATCCACATCTCTCCATCATTTTTCTTGAGTTAGGCAGACTGAGGAAAATCCCACAGCAGCAGGATCAGCCCAGTGGTTCAAAATGAATATGAATTGAGGGCCTGTCCATAGTGAAAACGTAGCCCCCATTGCTCTTGTCAAAAAGGAAGCAGACATCCTAAAAAATATGAAGCAAACATCTGAGGAATTAATAATACTGCATCTTTGTGTGTTTACTCTCCTCTTTTTTCCTGGATGTAACAGCAGCTTTTGTTTGCTGAGAGGAGAACATGTTTGTTGCAGTGTAGGTCTTAGTTATAAGGCAGTTGAAGTATGTGATCAATGTTTTTCTTCCTCCGAATCCCAGAAAATATTTTCCCATTATTTGTATATTCTAAAGGTTCAGCACGACAGCTAACTTGGTGGCAAAGTTGTCTCCCGGGGCTGGAGGCTGGAATCTTTTGCCCTGCTTGTGCTCAGTTTGCATGTTCTCCCCGTGTCACATGCGTTTTCTCTGCACTCCCTCCAAGATCCAAAATCATGCAGTTAGGTGAAGCGGCATCTCTCAGTTGCCTATAGTGAGCAATCGTGCGGATGAGTGGGTGCATGTACTGTATATGTCCTGAGAGGGACATACATCAGGCACATAGCCACGTGGGAAATTAACAGGCTGCCCCCCCCACATTTGTTTGCTACCAATCAGGCACATTGCCAGTTTGAACTCCCTCCATATACTTCTGCCCCCTGAAATCTACCGAGGAGACCCTCCCCTCTCGGCTGAGTCGGTGAAATCTGCCTGGGGAGTGCCCCTGCATGAAAGCTTTCTTGGGGAACAACCCTGAAATTTCCATTATCTTGTGCCCTGTGTGGCCTGAGATTGGGTCCAGCCTGTCCACCGCACTGGCCAGGATAAGCGACTGCAAGATGAATGGATGAATCAATATATTTTATTCTATAACTATTGAAATTGTATTACTGAGCTTAATTCAGTTTAATTCATGTTAATACTATGCTACAGGTTTTCAAGGCCATGCAGTTTTGTGTGATTCAATAATCACAATTTACAACCTTACTTTGGAGATTAAAGTGATGAGTGATGATCTGAGGAATGACCCACATTGACTGATGGCCCTTCTCCCTAGAAAACCCTTATTTGTGCAATCCGAGATCACAGAGAAGTGAAACCCTGAGACTCACAAAAGACTGGCCTAAAGTACTGACAATGTAAACTGGAGTGGTTAATTTCGACAGTCTGCTCATTTAAATCAAGGCCACACCTTAAGTCAGTCTTATTGATCAGGGTGCTTGCTTTCTTACTGATGATGACCACTGGAATTTTCCAATAATTATCAAGAGTTCTTTTTTAATTTGTATTTTTTTTTTGCTATTTCATAAATAATTCAGGGCTCTAAACAAGAGCATTTTGCAGAGCGGCTGAGAGGTGCCCCCACCTTCACAGAAATGGGAGCTTTGACCCCATATCACGGCATGCGTGTGTGCAGGCATGTGCACAAGTGTGCCCTGTAGTGAAGTAACACCACAGCAGATCTGAAGACATGACAGACTCCGCCTCCAGAAAGCACACACACAAACACACATTAAACAACCAGCCGCCAGCCCTAAAAACACATGTTGCGTCTGAGACGATCCCGTCAAGGAGGTGTTATGTGGGAAATGAGGTAAATTATGCAGTATAGATGCTTCTAGAATCCCATGGTGACATATTGCCAGTGCTTCCAGCATGAGTCGTCATTCGGTGATTTGTGCTCACGTCTTAAATGCGAGCTGGAGCCGGTGTCAAGAAAGCGTTTCAATTATTTTATTGCGAGGCATATTTCATGAAAGGACTCCTTTGCAAATATAAATAATGCAATGCTGCATCAGACATAAGCACTGGAAGTAGATGGAAACAGTTTTAAAGTGTCAAAACTGTCCCGTTTGCATATCCTAAGGGGGATTAAGGGTGATAAAAACATACAGAAGTCATGCCGTAAATCACTACTGTTGTGTTTCCAGTGACTCCCGGGCGGCACGTTTCAAGACAAAGTGAACAGCCATTTATTGTGTGGCTGCCTGTTATTCGAGACACCTGATAACTTCTAGTATGAAGGGCAGGAATGTGGAGCTGGTAGAGTGACACACAGTACAAAATCAAAACATGTAAAAAATGTATGAAGGATGTAAAGCGCTTTGTATCGACTCCCAGTTAATTTGAATCCACTCTGTGCTACAAGCTTTGGCAAGACATAAAACTAATCACCCATGTTTCACACCAAATTAATTGTAGACCATCTTTTCAAATACTGTCGAGCTCAATTCAGTAGTTTTTTTGCAGTGACTGACTGCAGTCCCAGGGTTTCAAATCAGAGCTGCAGGACGTTCTTGACCTTGTGACATCACACTGAAGCCATCCAAGTAAAGCCAAGGGGTGGGTCATCCTTCTATAGGGAACCACTGGTCCAATCCAGCTGAACCAGCTGCACAAGTGCCTTCAATCCCAGTTACACTTCAGTGAGTGAGAGATTATTGATGACTATGTGTCACCAGGAGAGTGTAGGTTCATATCCCTGGTGGGACTGTACCCCTCAGAAGAGCCAGTTCTGTGAAAGTTGGTTATGTGAACTCAAATTAGCTGCATCAGGAAAAATAATGCAATGAACACGAGTACTGATTTGGATTTTCATTCACCATCTCCGTATTACTCGACTGAAATCATCACACGTCCCAAAATAGCCCATAACTTACAAGCACACTTTTCCAGATGTCACACCAGCTCTTCCTCCATCTCCAACACAGCGCGGCCTGATCCACGTGTGTCAGGATCGGGCGGGTGTGTCTTTGCTAGTGGTCCAGCTGCCGCATGGGGGCTCAGAAAAATTACCAAGCAAGGACAAGCAGGGACAAAAGCCTTTTGTTCAGGAGCGCATCTCGGAAAGATCCCAGCTGCTCGCTTTGAGCTTTCCTGTGATTTCCGTCTGGCCAGCAGTCACTGATCACTCCCTGGCAGAAAAGCTTGGTCACATGACATTCTACTTAAAAACTTCTTTACAGACCTCGAGCTATGGTAAGCCAGGACCTAAAACGAGTATGGATTCGATAGTCCCTGGCAGCTTCTTCTCCTGGATTAATTGAGGGTCTGGGGGACATCTTGGAGAGTGATTAAAGAATTTAAAATGAAGTCCAGTTCCCGGCCAAGTGAAAGATCACACCAGATAGCAAAGTAAACTGGGATTATTGCAGTTCTGGGCCAATCATGGAGGTCTGGTTCTTCGGGGGAATGACAAAGTCTTTATTTGTCAGGGAGCACTTCAGTCAATACTGCAGGTCAATGGATGGATTTAAATAGATTAAAAACGGGTT
>JAODLD010000144.1:23917420-23935844 GCA_026781065.1 Mormyrops boulengeri | reverse complement strand
CCCACCCAACCCATTATATATCCAGAGCACTGCTTAAAACCCATTATCTTGTGTGTTAATGTAATATTTATACAAATCTCCAGCGGAGCCTGCCATTTCTTCACCAGCAGACGACAGCTCATTGTAAAGCACAATGCCGGGGTGACGTTGAGTAAGACTTTGGGCTCCTCCTGGTGCCCTCACACAAAGGCAGAGCAATAATTTCATCTTTTGTCTAATAATGCTGGCGTCTGAAGCAGATGTGTGCCGCACAACTGTCCACTTTTGGGCCGGGAAGCTCGGCGGCGATAAATCACTGAAATGTTATTCCAAAGTGCAGAGGATTCTGGGGGGTAAACGGAGCAAGCTGACGCTAGTGCTAATGTGACCTGTGTTTGCCAAGATAACAACGGCGTTTCCACGGCTGTGTGGGTGCCAGCTATTTATCCCACTCATGGCAGATGTTATACATTAAGTGTAATGAATTTAAATACCTGTTTAACGAGAGTGGTAATGTGGAAGGTTACAATGTCGGACGGCAAACTATTGTGACAATATAACTGTATCTTGCAATTTGTTGCACCATATTATTATTATTATTATTATTATTATTATTATTATGCATTGTCACCTTATCCTAGGTTATTCTCTGCCTTGTGTCTGTAGCTTCAAGGATATGCTCTGGACCCCCGTGACCATGAATAGGACAAGTGGGCATGCAGTATAATTGGTATATGCTGAATACATGTAGTACAGTAGAGCCCTTTGTGGGACTTAAGCTGCCACCCTTCCGGTTATATGACGTGCCTTAGGCCATCACGCTACCTGCTCCCCCATATACGAGTACATCTCATCTATAACTAGGTTTGCAGTCCTGCGGTTTAATTTACCGGAGATGCCAACATCAGCCAGCTCCTGGTTACCTTGGCTGGCCAGTACACGGTGTGGGCGCCACCTACAGGCCAGCACTAACAGCAACACATATCACGGCTGGCGAGGAACTGGGGGTCGTGTGATCTACGGCATTGAGATAGATCAGGAATGCCAACAAACATGCAGTCTTAGTGAAATTGCAGAGTGAAGAATCTGGTGTGATTAAGATTGAAAACGGACCTGTATCTGCATAATGAGTGTTTTACATAATAAACGAATGATTGGATTAATATATGAAAGAATGATTGCATGGATTAATGTGTTTTTATATGTGACTTTTCATGTGCAATGCAACAACTGAACTTAGAAAAAAGTAGAAATCATTTTTATCGGGAACATTTAGGCTTAAAGTGTGATGAGTAATTTGTCCTTAATTCAAAAGGCAAAGCAATTTTTTTTTTAACTGCCACCTCCGTGGCTCCTTTTTCATGTTTTCATCTTTTAGTTTAAATGTCTAAATTTGCATAATGTCTGTACACATTTCTGACATCAAAACAGCCACAACTGCACGTCGTTGTGTGCTAGAGGTAAACATGACAGAGCTGAGACGGAACGCTCCGGTGTGCCGTTGGGGGAGTGGCCTTCCTGACATTCTGACTTTGCGTGCATTAGGCCCTCATGAGTGTAATTATTAAAATTGCAACACAAGTGCCTGTTTCAGCACCGTGAAGTGTCTAAAGTCTGCAAGCCTCTGGGATCTGTACCGGTGACATGAAAAACAGCTCCAGTCTCTGATACTAATACCTTCCCAAAGAGATCAGAGGAATTGCCAAGGCTTGTCAATAGTGTAAAAGCAACAGCTTATGTCAACTTTTAAAATTGCCTATCGACTGTATGTTTTAACTCTTACTGAGTGTGCAGTGGTTTAAACAGCCTTTGATCTAACTGTGACCTGGTCAATAATGATTTCTAGGTTTACCCTGATTACTGTGTTAATTCCCCAAATCGTTCAGGGCAGACCCATCTGAGGAATATTCAGCTGTCATGTAACTGCAGTATAATTGCTGCACCTTTGCTGGAGTTCTGTTGCTGCTTAGCTGTTATTTGCAAATTTTGCTGGTTTTGGAGTTTGAAAGAGGAGAGTGTTTCCCGTCTGGTTGATACACATACAGTGCATCATGCAGGGCAAAACAAGATTCTATCCCAGATAGGAAATATGCATCAATGCCCATATTTTCTTCCTACTTCTCCAGAGGTGGAAAGTTCATGTCTAGAAGGTATAAATCCAGATCTAGATTTTGTTTCAACCAATCAGTTGAGTATTCTGTGACTCTGACTCTTAATACTCAACTGGTTGCTTGAAACAAAATGTTGGTCTGGATTTGTACTTTCTAGACCTGAACTTTGCAGCTCTGCACTTCTCTACTGAGTCAGTGTGTGCATATTAGAAAGAAAGAGATAATTAGTGTAAATAGCTTTTTTCCCTCGTACTGGCTCGATCATGCCTATGGGACTCTGACGCACTGATGAATATTTCCGGATATTTGCTTTCCCCAACCCTCAAAGTGATTTTTTTTTCACTTTTTATTTATCTAACTTATAGCTGACTTTAGATAAACAGGAGTGAAACAGGAGTTTCCAGGTAGAACTCCATCACAAGTTGCCGCACTAAAGCTGGCGCGTCACATAGCTGACTTGTGCGATCAGCGAGAAGCCAGACTAAAAGGAACGCCTTGCCTGCTTTTACAGAAGCTGGCCTCTGGTCACGACGTCTCCTGTAAACATGGTGCAGCTGTCATTATGGCCAGCTTGACAGAGCTGCCCCATTATCTGTGTTTGCTCCGACTGAAAACTTTTAATTGCCTGCTGGCTTGAGTAGCATCGCGATGGAGTTAATGGCTTTATAGTTGGGTCCGCTCACTGAGCAGCAGGAAGACGGAAATTAGGAGCATGGAATCCGCTCGAGGGGATGGCTCTGTGCTTGTGATCCCTCGCTCTGTAACTGTAATATGCACAGTAAATCCCCCCCTCTCATTTTCCCAGAATTTCTACCGACACCTGGCATTCTCGATGCCAGTCACTGACAGGCCGTGAAATGTCACATCCCGGGGGGATGGGGGGACGGGCAGGTGAGCGTTCCCACCGTGGGAGAAGCCCCGCCGTTGGCCCACCCCACCCCCTGCCAGCACAGCTGCCACTCAGCTGGAGCTCAATATCAGCTTTGGAGAGGAGAGACAGAGGAAATCAGGAGGAAATGGATCTTCTAAGCATGTTTGGACCACTGCAAAAATATGTCTCCTTTTCTGCAGGAGACATTTTGCTGTGACTGATGTAGTCAACACCCTGCCCTTAACCCCCATGGGTCTTGCTATCCTGCATTTGGGGGCCCCAGAAATGTTTGGGGGCCCGATCCATGCTTTCAAACCGTTTGGTGATACATGTTAAGCTCCACATTCAAGGTTTTCCTTAATTTTTTTTTAACCTTTTTATGATATACATGTACACAATACAGTAATGTGTAGAACCCAGTCATATGTAGAAGAGTAATATAGAACAGATTTATATATAAAACAGGCATATGGAACCCAGTCACGTAGAGAACACAGTTTTGCATGAATCATAGTATGGAACAGAACACAGTTTTGCACGAAACAATTGCATAGAACACAGTCATATAAAACTCAGTCATGTACAGAAGAGTCTGATGTACAGAACCTTGTGACGTATAAAACACAGGGTGTTCAGAGATAGAGATGAAGGTAGGCTGTACTGAACACGGTGACCTTGTACACAGCGTGGAACTCAGCTGGAGTGTTAGTAATCAGGCCTAGTATAATCAATCCATTATCGCTGAGGTTCCCGGGTGTAATGGACTCCCTCATCCAGCTCTTTCTGTTCCTTTCATTCAGGCCACGCCATCACACTCCTGAGGCCTGTAAGCTGAAGGCGCTCAAACAGAGTTAACGAAAGAGCAAAGCAAATCAAACTCCTGCGAGGCGACAGCATCTGCCTCAGCCTTTCCCAGGTGCCTCGGAATGCGAAACAACAGCCTGGCAAAGGGGATGGGGGGACAGGGGGACGCTGAGCTTTATTACTGGCACTGAGGGCTGGATATACCCCATGTGATGAAGCTCCCAGCACGGGTGCAACCTGCTGGGCTGCCTCTGAGTCCACGTGGCTCCGTTCTGAAGCGTAACTATCCTTGGGCTGCTGCTGCTAGAGCCCCCCCACCACAGCGGGTCAGATTATACTTTAGGAGTGGCAGGTAAGGCCCTCACGCCTCAGTGTCTTCTTTGGGCACAGGTCTCAGAACAGATTACAGCTAATTTTAGCGCGGTCTCAAAAACAGCGCAAAAGGCCGTCCTACTGATTCGATTTCATTCTCACTGAGCCGCCGTTCCTGGGAAAATTGATTCTGCTACTGCTTGTTATTCTGCTTTTTTACTTGCAGACTCTTGGGGAGGATAGAAACAAGTTGAATGTCAACTCGTTTAATGCTTCGTTTGTTTGTTTGATTGATTGCTTGCTTTATTGACAGTTCCGGACAGAGATTTGTTTGGCATTAACATAAAAAATAAATCATTTTGTACTGATGGAGAATTAGATATTGTGCAGAATTATATTGCTCAGTTTTAAGACTTTATCATAGAATTTTTTTTATGACTAATCCTATAAGATAAAGAAGAATCTGGTGTTTTGAGAAGCTGAAAAACTTATTCGAATGAACAATCGCAAAAGTTTATTTCATTTTTATTTTGCCAGTGTAATTTTATTTTAGATTGTACAATAATATTAGCACAGTCTATGCAAGCAAATAATATCCTGGCGTGCATCTTGCTCCCATTTTCATTTTTTGTCCTTTTCATTTACTACTGCTTCAGAGACAAGCTCAAGTCTTTGTCTCGCCTGAGCCATGGCAACAATGCAGCTTTCTTATTTTTTAAGGCCAAGCCAAATAAAGGTGGCAAAAAGTAATTATTTTTCTCACTTTAGCTACAAGGAATGAGCTCTTAAACGGAGCCGATAAGAGCCAGACGTAACTTAACCAAAGGGACGGAAAACAAACAGCGCTAATAGTGCTCAGATGTTATCTGTGGCACATTCAGTGTGGGGGGGCGGGGGGAGACGGAGCCGTCCACCGCCATCTCACTGCGATGATGCTCCATGGCCACTGAGGGAGGCGGAGGAACCGTAGGCAGGAGGGGCGGGCTGGGGGGACAGGCCGCTTAGCATTCGTGACCTGCCCTACAGTACCACACCAGATAATAGATGGAGGGCCCCCATCTGCCTGTCACATTTACTTAGGCGGAGAAATGGGTGGTGGGGAGGGTGAGAAGCAGAGGAATAGGGCTTCGCTGTCAGGGATACGCACCCATCCACAGCGGATGTGGCACCTAGTTAGAGGAAAACTCTAACGTGGCCTGAGATGATCTGCAGCAAATGGGTGCGGCGATGGGATGTACCCCCCCACCATCTGTACCCCCGGGCTCCGCCAGCCAGCTCCGCATTATAAATAAAGATCGCAAATTGTTAATATTTTGCTCTGCTCAGTAAGAGTCCCTCAGATCTCCTCGAGGACATGGATAGAGAAATGAAGGGATTTCCTTCAGCTCATTTACGGGGTGGAATGTGGACTATACAGACTGACCCGAATCCTTAAAAATAGTCTGGAATTCCACTTCTGCTCATCTCTGGAATGTATCCGAGTTGTGCAGTGGAACAGATCATTCAGCAGGTGGCGCAGCGATTAAAGAGCCACAGCTGAGGCAGGAAGGTACAGTTGTAAACGTGGAGTAACATAATTCATTGTTATTTTTCAGCTGTGTTGTTTTGCAACGGTAAATGAATGAATAATTTTATTTGTGGATGACAATTTAGCTACATGAGTAGTTGTAGCTAAGCAGATTCAGGATCTGTGTCCATGTCTTAAAAGGTCATGGGTTCAAATCTCCTACCGCACTGAATAATCTTATCACTGTGGGGCTTTTGTACAAGGTCCTTAACGCTAATTGCTCCAGGAACCCTAGTTGACCCAGTACCCTGATCCTCTCTCTTTACACTAAGGCAAAATGTTCCTTTTTTACTTTAAATAATAATTTAAAAATGGCAAGTAGTCTAGGCAAAATCAGTCAAGGTTTAATAGTCATATGGAATGTTAAGATAAAAATAATCAACATTCAGTGTGTATTCGAATGGTGAACAGATCAATGTGATATGGAATTGAAGGGCAGAATTCAGGATTTAAAATGGGAAGGAGAATGAAGACAAAAAGGCAGTTTTAGCTTTGGGGGGATGAGAGGGCAATGGGCAGGGGGAACAATACAGGTGTCGGGTCTACAAATCAGGACAGGAAGGACGGACAGATCTGTCTTGGCACAGAGAGAAAAGCAGGAGACAATTTTATACGATAAAAATCAGCAACAGGCAGATGAAAGAACTTGTCACCTGACTTTGCCCACTTTCATCTGACATGCAGTCACCAATGGATTTCCTGAACCACTAGCACAAGCCAATTAAAATTTGTCATCTTTCCCTGGTAAGTGCTAAGAATCTTTCCCTGGATCTGACAGGGAGGCGGGCATCACCTTCAAGCAGGCCGAGGCGCTACATTAGCTGAATTTATGGGTTCATGAAAATTGTTATTACCCTCATTCGGCCCCTCTATGGTCTCCGTGATGTCTTTATGGGGCGTCAAATACTCACCTTGCACCGATGGAGCAAAGGAATGTGAATTTTAATTCACTCCACAAATGAGACGTCCTCATATCTGGGGCGAAGCAGTGATTATCAGCTACGACGTTCTTGTGAAAGACCTTACGTGGTGGTAAATAATGTCATGCAGCGATTGTCTAACAAAACATTAATGGACGGGGCTCCGATATTCCCAGGATCGCAGCACTGTTATTAATACCATCATAAAGGATTTATGGACAGACATCGGTGGTCTCTCCCAGAATTGTTGTGCTTATCCTTTTGTTCATTGTGTTTTACAATAAGGCTGGATATTTTTTTTTCTGATGGTGAGTGAGAAATACAGAGGTATAGTAGATGTCACAAGCATCGTTTTGTTAAACACTTTTCCTTTTGGTAACTTCCATCTTCTACGATGATGTTACAATAAGCCAGGCTCAAAAAGTTACCTCTTGAGCCAGGAAATATTAGCATTTAAACCTAAACGCCTCAAAAAAATATTTCAATTAATTCAAAGCAAAGGCTTCAAAGGGGTGACATCCCTTACATATCCTCTCTCTCCGCTCACTACCAACACGCGATTGCGGTGTCCACGGTAAGTCACTGTCTGCTGGCCGGGTCAACATGCCGAGGAGTGAAAGTGTCAGTGGGAGACAGCGGTGTTTGCACAGGGAATGGTGTCTGACTTGAGTTTCTGCAGCTAATCGAGATGAATTCTGCCGGTGTCTGACCAGAATGTTCCATAGAATGGGAGAAGCTGTTTTTTCTCCCATCATACAGAAGCTATAAGTGAAGTATCCCTATTAGCAAAGCGTCTCTCTACTGTGCTTCTGTTCCACCATTGCTCTGTAGGTCAATATTACCTAGTCAACAAAACAAAGGTGATCGTTTGTTCTTTAGATCCGCGTTGAGTGGCACTTGCCGTCTGTGAAACGCAGCCATCGCTCTAAGCTTGACCTGCAGGTTTTTGTGATGTCTTCGGGCTCCTGGAGAAACAGGTTGGATATTAATTACAGCATGCCATCCGGCTAATGCCTCCCATGGGCAGAGGGGCTTAAAGGCCCAGGGTAAAAATGGGCTCAATGACCCCTTATCGGTATGGGCGGGGATTACGCGAGAAATGAATCATTAACACCGCTGCCCCCAAAGGCAGCAAGGAGAATGACCGGCGTAAAGGACCCTCGGAATGCAGGAAGTGGGGGCCTGATTTAAGAAAACATTAGTGCAGGGCCCCCAAACTAAATAAACATTGACGTGGTTTCTTTCTGGGGAGAGGTAGACAGGGTCAGCTCCCTCTGCATCCTGCCAGCGTGTCCTATGTGCAATATGAATTCCATCCATCCATCCATCCAACTCATAACCTGTTATCTTGCTCAGTGTTGCAGGAAATGGGTATTTCCTTATATAATGTTATTCTTAAGTTCCTTTAGTCTCCAAGTATCAGAGCTCACAGGTATGGTCTCCTGTCCGTCCCTACCCTGGATGACATCATCTGTGCGTTCATTGCTACACATAAATATCCAAATCTGTGAAGGGGGTCATTCCAGAGGTACATTGACAGGTGGCGGGGGGTTCTAGGTCAGGGAGGGATTTGGTAACTTATTACGGTGTCTGGCGAGAGGCTGTTATCAGCACCCTGCAAAGCTCAGGCAGCACCCTGTGTGATCATGACCCACCTAGCGGAAAGAAAGGATATGAGAGAATTGAGCCCGCTGTGCTAAGAGGCCTGGGGCCTTGGGTTCGAGAGAGTGGTGTGCTGAAACTCCAAGGACAAACGGGCAAACTGGTAATGTTTCCCTCTCCTTTTCTTTGAAGGTGTGTATGGCCGGAGTTATTATGCTGATCAAGGCTTTTCATTTTACTGATGGACCGCGGCTGGCTGGGTGGGGGGGAGAAAGGGGGTCTTTTGGAGCAAGATTAAGAATGCACCAATGAACAATCACGAAAAATTACCTATATATAACTTAATACAAGCCAATAAAAGGTCATTAATAAAAGCCAGAATTATATCCATGTTTTTTTTCCCAAACAAAAAAACTTTGAGGCAAGGCAAACAATTTCACTTCTAATAAACTGTATTTTTATACTGTATATTTAATGTGATGTCTCCGGCAGCATTAGCCAGATCTCAACAGGCACAAAAGAAAGGCAAAAGGAAAAATGTATTGTGAGGTGAGCAGACTTCAACGATTTAGAAAAAAAAGCATGTAACATCTGAGTTCTTCCAAACCAAACAAAGTGGACATAATTTCATGCCCTCCGCCCATTTGAATACATTCTGCAGTCCATGGTTACATGTCATAATCACACAGGGGTACATATTAGAAACTGTTATGGTTTGTCATGGTGAAAGGGACAATCCATGGTACGGATGGATGGCTACAAAGGAGTTGAACTTAGAAAGTCACTAACAACAAAAGGGAATGCAAGGGGTGTAACACAGACATGTAGATTACACAACACCTTTAACGAGTTAGGAAAAAAACACAAAGGAAAAACATAACACCAAATAGGTTCAAGGAAGCAAGGAACACAAGCAAGAAAGACATACAGGAGCAAATCAGGGAGGCAACACAGCAACACAGGTGCAAACACAATGACCAATTGAAGCACAGAGCAAGGGCAGGCACTGAAATGCACAGGTAATGAATGTTTAAACTAGGACAACAAGGTATGGGTTATTACTAATCAACCACAAACACACAAGACTAGGGGCAGTGAGGAACAGGTGAGGGTAATAAACAAATACTATGGGTACAAACAGAAGGAGATACTAGAACGTGGGAGAATATAATATATTAAAAGACCAGATGCAACAATGCGGGATAACTAAAGTACTGCTCATGGGTCTAAACAGAGATACAGGAAAATATAATTAACAATTAAGATTAGCACAACAAAAATCAGGGTACAAGAACACAGTGTCCAACAGGGTCTCTTGGCAGTCTCATTCCCACGATGTATTAGTTGCATGGGTTGGAGCCACATGTATAGCCCATTTAGCCATGTGGCGGCCCAGGGAGCAGGGGAAGACACTAGGAACAGAACAAACCAAGGGAACATAGGGAAAATAGGATGGCCAATGACACCTGCTGGTCAAATGGAGAGATGACAGACTGAATGGGACAAGTCAGGGACCAATTCTGACAGAAATTCATTTTAAACGTATATTTCAGCATTTTATAGTCACTGAAATGTGAATGATTTACTCAACAGAGCTTTTATGCAGCCTGTTTCTGTGGTAATGTTGCAGGTCAGAGGGAGAATGTCACGGATCCGGGCAGATTTGGCGCAAGGGTGAGGCATCGTGCAGGCAAGAGAATGTGGACGACCCACTTGTGGCTAACAGGACAGAAGGGGCTTATTAACAAAACTGAAAACACAAGAAACTACAAAATAAATGGACCATGAGGGGTCAAAACCAAAAGGGAATAAACAAAGACTAATTACAAATAGGCAAAGAAACAAAGGGCGGGCGGGCTACAAAAAAACGGAACATTCAAACATAAATGACATCCAACAAACATCAATGACTCCAGGAAGAACCGAACAGGATCAGGAACTTAAATACAAAAACTAAACCAGGTAACGACACAGCAGGAGTGAGACAGACAATTAACCAATCTGGGAGGGTGCAGGGTAACGAGCAATCAGGTAAACACACAAGGGCAGGCACAAAAACAGGGAACAGGTGAAACTAATAATCTCAGGGACTGGGAGGGGAAAACGAAGACACTGACAAACAAGGAAACAGAATCTACACTAGGGGAATAACAGGTAAAAACACAAGCATGGGCACAAAGCATGAAACCAAATACAAATCACAAAACAGGAACAAGAAAACTCATACAAATTAAACAAAATACAAAAACTGGCAACAGCTGAAATTAATAATTAAACACAGGGAACTCAAACCAACAAAGAAACTAAGAAACAGAATCTACACTAGGGGAATAACAGACAGGTAGAAACAAGCATGGGCACAAAGAATTTAACCAAAACCAAATACAAATCACAAGACACAGGAACAAGAAAACTCATACAAATGAAACTAGGGAACAAAATACAAAAACAGAGGAGGCAGGATTCAAACACAAGACAGAAGGGTTTACTGGCGGCCGCATGGTCAACGAGTTGAGCTATGCGGCCAACGGGGAGCAGGCTGACAACAGGACGGATGGGATGACGAGCAACGCCTGCTGGCCAAACGGGGAAGGGGCACAAGCCTGTGACAACAGGAGCTGACCCTGACAGAGAAAGGTTATTTGAAAAGGCAATCAGGTGTGAGAACCACAGTGATTTATTTATACCAGATCCAACACTGAGGAACACTTTGAATTATCAGAAAAAAATCGCAACCAAAAAGTACCTACTGGTGGTGACGTATTACAGTACATTTTACCATTAGATATAAGGACATTTTTGAACGCGTTGACGCATTAAGTCAAAAAACCGTCATATGCTGTGTTTTCTTTTTTGTTAATGCTTATTGGGCTTGTTTCTTCAGTGTTTGGCTACATGTCAAAAGGTCCAAAATAAACGAAAATGGGGAAATTACAGGACGTCAACTGCAGAGTGAGTAATACCAAAATGAAGTAAAAATCAGTGTGAAGAGTCAAGTTTTCTATCAATGAGTGCGAAAACACTGTTAAGTGAAACAGAGAGGTTTGTGCCGCCTTTTGGAGGGTGTAGTATTGAAACATGTCCCTGTTATGTCCAAGAAATGTCCGTGTGCCGTCCCAGACCCGTCCTTTTTATGTCCTGGGTAAGTCCTGGAACTGTCCTTAACCAGTCCTTGCTATGTGCCAGAAATGTCCCTGATATATTCCATAAAAAGTCGCTAACACCCATGCCTCCTACCACCCTTTCCAGCCGTCTGGAGGCAAGTGACGGTTCTCTGGCTCAGCCCCCTCCATCAGCCACGTGGCACTGTTACCAGATGGACAGGCACTTTCCTTCAGCATGGCGCCACCCACTGGTGTATTATTACGTGTGTCCTTTCTTCTTTCTTATATAAACAGCACCACGTTTTGAAAAGTAAAATTGGAAGCTGAGTGCAGGGAGGGGTCCGGCAGCACATCTTAGGCTGAGCCGAGTGTCTCCGAAACTCCGTCAGAGGGCTTTATGTCAAGCAGAAGGAAGGTGCAGATAATGCAGCTCCAGAAAATAAAGTGTCAGAGGAAAATCCTTCTGAGATCACACAGCTTTCGCACAGTCCGATCCAGGAACTGATGTATCAGACCACCTCGTTCATTGACGCATGCTGGAAGTCGCTTTTGGGTTCGGTTGCTCCTTTGCAGGCTGATCAGAGCCAGCTCCGGCCAGTCGGGTAATGGGATTTCCGACAGTGCTGGCTGAGACAAGGCCAGGTGAGCAAGTATGTCGGCCTTGTCGAGAGCAGGAAACTTAGCGTCAGGACTGATCCCCAGGTACAGTCGTCCATTTGAAGCTCAAACCTTGCTGTAATGAAGCAGACTTAAGTTTCCCAGCAAATAATGAACCTTTAAACTGACCCTTCTGTCGCCTGTTAACCCTGTGCTGAATCACTGGGTTTTAAATTCCGCTGAATCTCCAAGAGGCGAGAAAAAATAACAAAGAACAGAAATCCTACAGTGTTATTTTTTTTCAATCCCTGTCTCAAAAAAGAGAGAATTAACCAGCAAGAAACAGATGAAGTCGATAAAGCCGAAATATATTTTCTTATCTGTCTTTGCGTTTGAATCAGCTGTGGAGGGGAATGGGCTGTCACCGGCGGTTCTAATTAAAAAGCAGGCAAGAGGCGAAGCTCGCCATCAACGGCAACTGATAAATTCTTGCCAGTGGGCAATTTATGTTAGTCACATTAGACGCGATGAAAAAAAAAAAAACGGTCGAGATTAACTTCAAGCGAGATGAAGGAGAATTAGGCAGTAATTCGGAAAGAAGGAAACAAGTATCCAAGGGGGATGAGCAGAAAGGATGTGAAGTTTGATACAAAATGGATGAGGTCTGCGCTCTCTGCGGCTTTAATCATTTTTACATGGATGAGAATGTGATGGATTCATGTTTCCACGGAAGAGACGCGTTGAGATGTAGACTTTTAGATCCCTCATTGGTGATGCATCTTTAAAACTAGCTCCGTTTAAACAAAATAAGCCATCAATAAAAAGGTTTGTACATCCATCCTATGCTTTGATTATTTGCAGATATTTTAAGCATGAGTGTGTCGCGCCGACAGGCGAGACTCCAGCTCGTAAGTGCTAGCTAGGAGAATATCGGCTGTATAAGTAAGTAACTGATGTATGAGACTTAACGGCATGCCAGTCTCTGACCTGGAAAGCCTCTGTTGCCGGGATATAATGGGACAGTACATTAATTTTCTGCTTCCTGATGTTTTGTCTTGCCCCCCTCCCACTCAGAACCTGCTCTCCCTCTCTCTCACGTTGCAGGGATGTCCCCAAGGCTGCATCAGAGGCCCCTGGCAACCATATGCCAGTCCATTAATCACGTAAAGGGCCCTGTTCCTGCCTCACACCAGTCCACGGCCTCTGAAGCCCTATTCAGCCCCTCTCGTTCGCATTATAGGAACAAGATACCTTTGTTCCACATGTGTTATGAGCATGTTCTAGGTGTGTTATGGGCATATTCTGGGTGCATTATGGGCATGTTCTGAGTGTGTTCTGGGCATGTTCAAGGTGTCTTATGGGCATGTTCTGGGAGTGTTCTCATGTTTTAGCTGTGCTCTGGGTGTGTTTTGAACATGTTCTGGGTGCGTTATGGGCATGTTCTGAGTGTTTTTTAGAGATGTTCTGAGTGTGTTGTCATGTTCTAGGTGTGTTCTGGGTGTGTTATGGGCATGTTCTGGGTGTGTTGGTGTCACATTCTATTTGTGTTCTGGATGTGTTCTTTGTGCATTATGGACATGTTGTCGGTGTACATTATGTGTACATTCCTGTTGTACGTATTTCCTTATTGTTTTATAGGCACATTTAGGCCACCTTTTCACAAGCTGGAATTGGGAGAGAGTGGCCTCAGTGTAAGAGAGAGCCAGTTGTAGAGGTCCGGTACCTGCGTGGCTCTTTCACACCTGTATGCTTATGATGTATTATCTGCCCCACTTGTGCGTCAAAAAAGTGTCCACCAAAAAAAAATAGAAATAAATGTGTAACAGCATGTTTCCAGCAAGGGAACCGCTATTCTGCGGTGTGTCAGAGTGGCCCAGAGTACTGTAAGCTCTCTACTCCTGGCAGAGTCTTTTGAATAAACACGCTAAACAGAACTGAACTTGGGATTTGTCATTAATATGTTTTCTCTTACTCCAGAGATGACAAATGCTGAGAGATACTTGAAATATTCTCTAAGTTTCTCTAAACATTATATATTAAGTGAGGTGTTTTGGGGAAATATCTATTTAAAAAATCTTTTTGTTAACTGCATGGCTAAATAATTGGCTACATCGCATTGAGAAAAAGGCAGCTTCAGACATGTCATCTGGCTTTGAAATGTATCCCAGTTAACTAGTCATTTGCATATTTTAAAATTCGACTTTTCTACCTAAGATCATCATGTGCCTCTAGTTAATGTTTCGTTTTACTCGTAAATTAATATTGTAGCCGGTGGGGTTTGCATGTAACAAAGGTGGAAAGTTCAGGTCCAAAAACTAAAAATCCAGACGAAGATTTTGTTTCAACTAACCAGCTGAGTTCTCTGTGACCGTGACTCTTTATACTTAACTGATTGGTTGAAATAAAATCTTATCTGTGGTTCTTACTTTTCGGACCTGAACTTTCTACCGTTGTTACAAACTCACTGCCACTTTAAGGGGACATTTGAGCTCTTTTCTATAATGATTAGTGGGTCCCGGCCTAAACGGAAGCTTCAGTCCTGGGAGCACGGTGGGCGATAGGGCCATCTCTGCCACCTTCTGCAGCCATAATAAAAAGCACAACTCATCTGCATGTATACCAACAGGCAGCAAAAAGACACATAGACAACTCCGGAGGCCAAAAAGAGAGCAACATTATATGAAATGATATGGAATGATGAACTGATGCTTTATCTGTCATTTGCACAGGAATGAGTACAGGGACATTGGAATGTTTCTCTTCATACATATCCCAGCATGCTCCCTTTTTTGAGACATACACACACAAGTAAAAGAGAAAGTTGGTGTCCGAGTGCAGGATCAGCTAAACAGCAGTTATATAAACAGGCCAAGCAGATTGTGTACATCCTACCACTCTGATTTACGGGTGCCAGAAGCTGAGGGACAGCCGTGGTTCACTCTTGATAAGAGGGGAAGACAGGCTCCCTAACACGCCCAGTACGGCCTACTGCCATTCCTCACTGAGATGGAGAGCGACTGTGCGAGAAGGACATACTAAAAGTACTACAATAGAAAATATGAATGAATCAATGCTACACTTTTGTAGCACTTTTACAAAACGTCCAAAGTGCTTTACCAAACCAATAGGGAGCCACTTGAAATGCCAGCACTATGCAGCACCCACCTGGACGATGCACCGGCAGCCATTCTGCACCAGTGCGCTCAATACACAGTAGCTAAGCTGGTAGTGGGGCAGGAGAGAATTTACCTGTTGTCACGCCCCCCAGGGGCGGGGTGGCACAGAGGTTGCCAGTTACCACCATCCGACCCGGCTACTTAACCTCCCAACAAACTCCCTGAGTTTGCGAAGTATTGTTGCCATACCTTATGACACTTACCGAGCAATTCTCTGTCTCCTGTCTTGCCCTACTGCCCTGCCTGCTTCTCCATGTCCTGCCCTCGTGCCTGCCCTGCTTCCCTGATCGTCTCTGCCTGGGATATTTCATGACCTCGATTTTTACAGTACAGTGTCTCCGATACTGTATTGGGGCATTGGGATCAACACAGACCACAGGATGGGCTAACTGGACAGCTACGCAACACCTCTTCCAGCAGCAACTCAGCATTCTTAGTTGGTCTCCCATCCAAGTACTGGCCAGATCCAAACCTCCTTATCTTCAGACAGGTTACAGAGTCTGCAATGCAGGAGCTCTGGCAGAAAAGAGTATGAGATGTATTACAACATTTAATAATTGTGAGTGTCCAGTTATTTTCACGTGACATGGCTGCTGAAGAGGTGTCTCTGGTATTAGAGACAGGGAGGAAATGGACAGTGACAACGGTGACAGGATCATGGTTGGGTTTGTGGGATCACATGTCAGATATCGGGACTGAGTATGGGCAGAAGGTAAAAGCTGACATGGGGAACAGGCTTTACCACCTGACTTTGCCATGTGTTATAGGTCTTGCAGCATACAGCTTCTCTTGTTTTATTCTCTTATTGCACCAGCACGTTTAAAGCTCTCCCAGGTTCACATTAATCCGTTCACCTGTTCCCACCCAGGAGCTGGGAGGAAGCAAAAACGTGGACTGTCTGTGGGTCCCCAAGGACCGGATTGGGAAACACTATGCTATGGGGCAGGATAGGCCCAGTGTACGGCCCTGTCTTTATGAGCGGATGTTGGTGTTTTATCCCTACAGGCCTTGCACTTCATTATTCTGTTGCTCCACCCAGTTTAGTGAGCCCTCCTAAGATTCATTGATTGATTGACTGATTATTTGTTTGTTTGCTTGTTTATTTGTGGATGGATGAATGGTGGAATAAGAATGTAAGTCTCGCTATGGGCGGGGAGATGAGCAGAATCACATGGTCAAGAGGAAGGAATGCAGACGGTAGTGGAGATGTGGACGCAGGAAGGTGGAGGAGGAAGACAGGCATTTCAGAGTCAGCCCAGGGAAAACACAGAAGAAGAGAAAATGGATCTGGGAGCTCAGAAAGGGTCCTGCACTGGGTTTCAGGGACTGGTAATAAGGCCCAGGTGAAATGAATGTGCTTGTCACATGACCCCACCATGGACCTCCACCTGTGCCCCGCTAACCTAAACTTTCAATGTTCATTCATTCATCACGACACGGAGCGACACTTAGTCAGCATGGATCCTATTAAGGGGTTTCCCTGGAAATCAGAAGGGGGAGTAATGATGCACCACGTGCAGGTGGTCACAGGCCCGAGGGCCACTGCAAGACTTCCTGGTAATTTCCTTAGCGATTTAGCAGGCCTGCTAAATTGGGCTATGCACTAGTAGCATCTACTGAGTTTGTTTTGGGCTGCAGTTGCCTCAGGTTTGCAGAGGTCTATGCTAAATTGTGATGGGGGGCTTAGCTGGCTCCCAGGGGCATGAAATCGGCTTCATCACTAGGCTCTATGATAGACCCCCGGTGAGCCCCTCCCGATCTCAGTGAGCTTTAACCCCCGTTTAACTGAACGCCTCAACAGAGGCCTGACATGGATCACTGCTCCTGGGCAGACATCCAGGCCCCCCAGAAAAATGTTTCAGGATAAGTATGCAGGGGCATGTACATTAGCGGGACCGGAGGTGAAAGCTGATTGGCCCCCGGAGTGCCTCATCCCCTGTCACTCACTGATTCAAAACATATTATTGGCTAATGAGAATGATAGCCCTTTTGTGTGAATTATGGCCATTCTTATACCACCGTCCTTAAAAAAAAATCCTAAAATCACCCCTGTGTATAGGGAGGGGGGATGGCCCCTTATATGGTTCTGTCCTCATCACCTCCACTTTGCTTGAACAGGTGACCCCATCCAAATGAGACTGAAGAAGACAGAGGTGCTAATTACATCCCTGGAGCTCACAATCCCGTGTGGCGTACGGTTCTGGATGGGGGGGCATCACAGGTCTGTCACCGGGGGATGGTAGCGAGGCAGTAGCTGGTGACAGGTTACAAATGCGATAATCACGCTAACTAAAACCACACACTCGTCTGCCAAATGCCGATACTGTGACAAGCAGGGTGTCACACCTGAGACTGTAACGCGGGGAGTTAGCATGCCTCTGCAATCGATCAGCTTGACTGGGGGGTGAACAAGGTCACGACGGAGTGCTCATGGTTTTCAGCCTTAAGAGGACTGAAAAGGAATTTATCTTACTTTTGAAAGGGATTATAACTAGAATGGATATAGAATGTGTTAAAATCCCAGTCTTTAGTGAAAGAAATAATGGGTGAAATTCAGTAAACTACCCTGTTATTCATTTTCCCCTGTCTTCTTGGATAACAAGCTAAAGGGAGCTTACACACTGTCACAGGTCGAACTGACACCATATTTTTGGATGGGAACGCCAGATGGGATCTTTCTGTTCTTCTTGACAGAGATCAGATGGAGGGAAGTAATGTCATCAGCATGTCAGAGCTAAATGAGGCAGGAGGTGCCGGATGCTTTGAAAGCGAGTAGTCCCTGTGTCGCTAATAAACCTGCGGCAGGTCTGAGCCTGTGCCGCTAATAAACCTGCGGCAGGTCTGAACCTGTGCCCCAAATAAACCTGCCGAAGATCTGAGCCTGTGTCGCTAATAAACCTGCCGAAGGTCTGAGCCTGTGTCGCTAATAAACCTGCGGTGGGTCTGAGCCTGTGCCGCTAATAAACCTGCGGCGGGTTGTGCCACTAATAAACCTGCGGCGGGTCTGAACCTGTGCCGCTAAAAAACCTGCCAAAGGTCTGAGGCTGTGTCACTGCTATACCTGCTGAAAGTCTGAGCCTGTGTCACTCATAAACCTCCTGATGGCCGTCAGCACTGCCTGGGGTGGGGCAGCGGCACTGTCATGAAATAGATGCACTGCACCTGCATTTCTGAGATATTTTTGTGTGCCTGGACACCTCGGCTGTGAAAGTTGCCAGTCCAGTGTTCCCAGTCTAGTGGTCATCAAATCCCCCCCCCCCCCCCCCCCCAGGTGTTTGGAGAAGGATTCCAGGGACAGGCAGGGGTGTAAGAAGGGAGGGGGGGGCGGAGAGGGTAATGGAAAATAAACAAGCCACGCACCAGGGTGGCCCGAAGCACGAC
>JAODLD010000144.1:23906414-23917320 GCA_026781065.1 Mormyrops boulengeri | reverse complement strand
CTAGTGGTCATCAAATCCCCCCCCCCCACACCCCCTCTTGTTTCTCTAAAGATGCACTTCACCTCATGGCTTTAAAGAAGTCATGGGGAGGAGCAGAGGATCATCTAAATGCAAGATTCAAGGCAACTTGGTGGACGAAGTCATGCACAGCACAGATTATTAAGAGTGGCTGCTGTTTTATTTCAGATTATGCTTTTCGGGGATGGTCAGAAGGTGGAGGTGACAGTAACATAGTGAGGCTCACTGTGGTTTTCTCCTCGTAGGATTGAGTCCAGATCCAGGATACAGAGGTCAAAGAGAAATGAAACCAAGAAATACAAGTAGGGGACACAGGAAATAAATGAACAGATATATGTGATCTCCAGACTCCTAAGAGAGCCAGTGGACCCCCCACCCCACCTCTCAGTGGTACTTAATGTATGTATTTCATTTTTTGACGAGCTCACAGTTCAGTCAAACCATCTTAGCAAAAGTGAGGGTTGGGGAGCATTCAGACTAAACATGGGAGCGACTTTAAGGCTGAGTCACAATGGATGCTCTTAACGGGGTAATTTTAACAGATGGCACAGGCGAGCGGTTCTGAGAATGCAGCAAATAAAAGGAGAGAACTCAACCTTGTCCCCTTCGCTAGCAGTCGGCGGCTTAAACGGCTCGGAAATCACACCGCTGGAAATTAGAGAAGCAGCGGGAGAGGAGGCTAGTGTCCTAATACGCTCAATAAAATTATCCACGAAAAAAAAACATTACGTTTATGTATTTATGAAAAACAGCATTCTCTAGACACTAAAACCCAAGGGTTTTTTGCAGTATTTCTCGAGATGAATGATTAGTAAACAGAATTCTGATGTCCTTGTGTATCAATGATTTTCTTTGAGGTTTGTCCATTTTGTGTAGATTCTATCTGATGTGACTTTTCGAGGACTTTGTAAAATTATTTAGGTATTTAATGAGTGATGCAGGTCTGCAATTCGAATTTTGTCCTTTCCCTTCCCCAAAATTATAGTCATTAAAAGCATGTTTGCGGGTAATGAGTGAATTTTGTTTTTAGTACTGATGAGCTAAAGCAAATGACCAGAACATTTGATGGCAGCTAACTCACAAAACCCTTGTTAAATCGTGACTTTGAGGTTGGGCTTGCAATCAAGGAAGCCCAAAGCTAAACTGAAAGGAAGCTGTTAAAATGTATGCCCTGTATTGGATTACCGTCCCGCCCAGAGTGCCCTGTGATCTCTGGAATAGCTCCAAGTCCTCCGCAATCCTGCACTTTATAAGCGGTTATGGAAGATGGATGGGTGGAGAGATGGATGGTTTTAATGACCTGGAGTCAGCCAGAAACTCTTTCGAGGGCAAACTCAGTGTATTAGCTACGTGATGTAAAATATTCACTGCTCACAACTGCATTTATCTCACCCCCAGCCTGTGACATTTTAGTTAAAACATCCCAAAGGATTGTGGGAAAAATTGAGCTCTTTGGAGTTAAATGTTATACATGTAAGAAAAATGGTTTAGTCTTATGGTTTGTCTCCAACCTGCATGTTTGGACAAATTCATCACTAATTTGTCGGTTGCCACACGTGATTTCAATTGTGAGGATCTCATTGTCTTCAGTAATTATTTACCATCTTTAATTTTTTATGCCACACGTCCACAGGGCAGTGTTAAATCAAAAGCACTCAGCTAAAGTCAAACACAATTAATCTTACAAAAATCTATGTATATAGTGTTACGCCTTTTATAGAAGATTAATTGTAGGTTCTTATCTCAACATCTGGACACAACTTCTTCTACCGCTACTGACAGTGCAAGTTACATAGTCCTCCAGCAAGAAAGCGACATTTTAAGCATTTTAAACGTCTCAATGGCAACGTGGATGATGAGATTGATTTCAGCAGATTATGGAAACAACATAGAGAATATCAGACTTCCCTGAATCCTCACAGCCGATTCACACTATCTGCCGGATGAGGTATTACACTTTGAATCACAAGGTAACCAATCATCATTGTATTGGCCTTTTTCAAGCTGTTGTTGATCTTGAAGTGGGGACACTCTGCTGATGGCCAGAGTGTGGTCTATCACGGTAGACCTTTGAGGGATTCTTAGGGAAATCTTTTAAGGACACCTAAGCATTTCCAGGCGTTTTTCTTGGTTCAGTCTTTCCCTCATTCTCCCATCAGTGCGCACATATGCATGCAAGGGCACACAAGGACTTAAATGTTGCCCAAAGATCAATAAAATTCTTACTACTCCCTCTTAATCTCCATAATAAGCTTTATTACTCCAGTTAATTGTGCCCTTGTGCACAAAATCTTTGTACTCCATACATAAACCAGACAGAAGGGACAGCTAATTATCCCCCCCCCCAACTTCCAAATGTATGGGCAGCTACCCCAAGGCAGTCAGAAGGAGACCCCGACCGATGTTCTGACCATTTGAGGTATGGACCGTATGCAGCTCCTACTTTAGATGGCTTAGTGATTGGTCAGTAAGGTTAAACAGCAGTTCTGCTTATAGGGGTGTGTTAGTGAGTAACAGTTTTGCTACCTAATAAGTTTGGGCCAAACAAGTAACTGACCTTATGTTTGTTAAATGGGCTATGATGTTGTGTTATGTAGATGTTTCTACAGAGCTGGCCGTTGTCATGCAAGTTGAACCAAAGTATGCAGCAACACTGGTCCCACAGTAAACGTGCAATAGTGAGCCTCAGAAAATTTAAATATACCCACCTTCCCTTTGCTCGCCAGACTGGTGGTAGATCTGACCTTTTACTAACAACTAGAGATAAGACAAAAGAACCCAATAAGAATATAATTGAGGTCAAAGTGTAGCCATGGTGATGCAAAATTTGCTTTTGTTTGAGCTATTAGGCAGACATTGTGGTAAACACGGTTGACCGACATCACTGCGCCCACACTGGCAGAGCCTGCCATAAAAATTAATGTCCAATTAAGTTAGAAAAGTGTGAGTAATGGCAGTGTTCAGTCATTCAGCGTCGTGTCCTTTCAATCAGAGTTAAACGCGGCCTTTAATTAGCATCTAGCCGCTTCTGCTCGCATCTTTAGTCGCAATCAAGGTGTTGCCACCAAACGAGTGTTAATCGTTTGCACGCACGTTCATCACCTCGGTTTTCCTCACGGATGCGTCGGAGACAGTAAACGGCCTCGTCACGTTGTAAATTGAGCATATCACTGCTGCGTTGGCAGCGACACAGCCTAGATGTTTCGACTGCCAGGGAATCACGGCACACAGCTCTCGTAGTCGCACATTAAAGAACAGCATGTCTCTCGGGGAGGTCAACTAGGCAATAAAGGTGCAAAATCAACACATTTTACAGGTCCGATACGCCTCCGTGCCGCAGGCTACAGAACGTGTGATGTGTGATGTTCAGACATCTTTCTTTTTTAAAGGTTCATTATTGTAGCCTGCCAGCAATGCAACTCCAGGTCATGCGTGTGTGCTTTCGTCAGCTGGAGTCGTACACCAAGCCTCACCATGGATTTTAATTATGTCTGTAGAGTTTTAAAGTGTTCTGATGAGTGCGACCATAGACCGAAGAGTGGAGAGACAGATGGGGAATTATTCACGTTAGCGGTCATTAATTTTAGTCACTTCTGTTGGTGCGTACAGCATACAGTCCTCTGGGTATGTGGCTGAAACACCTGCAGATAGTATATCGACGTGATTAATTATGTTGATTGGATCTTATTGATATTATCTAATATCCAACCCATCGAGAGACTGCGGTAATTTGCAGGGTAGCACTTTCTCATCTATCTTGGCCTCACAGACCCCAGATGAAAGGGATGACAAACTCCCCCCCCCCCAAACTGTTCTGTTTTTTTTTTTTTATGCGGTGGACTGAAATTGAAGAAAAATCTCGTTACCCTTAGTTAGTTCACAGCCCCCCCGTTGAACCTAAACCACACCCCCAGAAAAGATGGTACCGAAATTCTAGCTACTGTTTTTGGCAATCATGAGTATTCTGTGTTAATTGTTCTGTTAAATTATTTATGGGCGATGTGTAAACTCAAAGTAAAATCCATATACCTGTTATGACGGTAAATAATGCAGATACAGTAAAATCACAGTTTGGAACATATTGATAAATCAGTATTGATGTGTTTTGGTTTGGGTCAAGCAATAGTTAGAAAACCTCAAACAGAACACCCAAGTCAAATTCGACTTGCTCTTCATAAATGATGGGATTTCTTATTAGTAATTAGGCAGAACAGGAATGACACCGATATCTGTCGTGAGGTCCTGTTAAGAAGCCCTTTAATCCTTTGCAAAGTCTGTGCTAAATCCCCATTTCATTAAAGGCCGATTTAGACAAGCGGTACGCTTACGACCTATGCCGCGATATCAGACCTGTTCTCGGTGTAATCCCATAACCGGCAAGCCATAGTCCACGTCGTGCCAAAGTTCTCCTCAGCACCATCTCCACAGTGGGCTGGTTGTTAAACTTTATCCCAGGTCTTGGGGGTGGTTACAGCCCACACCTGAAAGCAAAGACTCTCTGATAGTTCGGGTGACGCATAATCGCCCAGTCAGACACGCTCGCAAAAATTTTCCAAACTGTTAGCCTTTTACCCAACGTGCCATGATGCCAAAATGGCAGCAGTGATGAAGCGTGTAAGCTGGAACTAGTGGTGCTGGCCAGATCATGAAAATAAGTAGTTGGGCCAGCCATGTGAGGAGCCACCTTTGCATGGAACAGAGTGAATTAGCTGTGTGTTCCTTGGGCTGGATTCCTCCTTGATGGTTGACCGGGCAACCTCTGCATCTCATCTCTGAAAGTCGGCATGGTAATGTATCGAAGGTCATACGTATGTGGAACTACAGATGATGAGGTTGATGTATAATCCACCCCGCCCAAATTTATAGTAAAAGTGCTTCTGATGGAACTTGTCCCGGGACCTTAATCAATTGACCTTTTTTTCCAACATGCGAATATTCTTGTAAATATCTTTTTTTCTTTTTAGATATTGTGTGTTTCGATGCACACACGGAAGCAGGCGAAGAGAGCCGTGGATGTAAATAAAACGGGATTTATTATGGGCTGACACTCTCCAAAAACACACCAACGTTAATGACAGGACTCGGGAAACATACTCTGACGTGGACTTAAATACACCAAACTAATGAAAACAACTCAAAACAGCTGGTAAACACGGGGAATCCACACGAGGTTAACGAGGGGGCGTGGCACACAGGAGGATCGAATGAGCAGGGTGTGACATTGTGTCTATGTGTCCTACATTTTTATGTTCTCCACCTAATTTGTAAAAAAAAACTGATGCTTGTGATCAGAGTATCCCAGTGAACAGAGGTGGGAAGTAACAAAGTACAAATACTTTGTTACCGTACCGTACTAGATTTTTTCGACTATCTGTACTTTACTTGACTATTTATTTTTGTGTAAACTTCTAACTTTTACTACGTACATTTTAGCACGAATATCTGTACTTTGTACTCCTTACATTTTCAAATCAGGCTCGTTACTCTTGTTTCGTTTAATTTAAATGACGTTTATTAGGGCATTTTGCCATGCATTTTATCTATTCCGAATCAATAGTGCGCGTGATCCAGACAACTTGACTGATTGGTTGAGGCTTAAAACGTGTGTAAATAAGTACAGAACAGTCAATCTCATTGGTGTATTCATCTTTGCGCATGACGCACAACACGATAGACACGATAAAGCGAGAGAGAGCGAGAGACTAAAACCAGGCGGAAAATGTTAGCGAAGTCTTTCCCGACAGTTTTCAACCTGCCATTGAGGCTTAACACTCCACTACCAGCCTCAACTGCGTGCGAGAGAATGTTCAGCACAGCCGGACTGATATTCACACCGAAAAAAGCATGCGTTGATTCCAAGAACTTTGAAAATCAGCTTCTTTTGAAGTTAAACAGAGGGTTCTGGTAGTCCTATGGTGTGTGCCTCAGTTCTTCTGGCTAACAGAAACACGTAATATATTTGCATACAAATAAAGTTTTTTGAACACCATGCACATTGAGTTTCTAATCCCTCCATCTTTTACAGTACTATAATATTTTTTGCATGGTGTGTTTAGGAAAAAGGCAATCGTCATGTATAATTATGGTAATGGCCAATGGAGCTTTAAGTATTTATGTGGCTTTATTTTTCTCTGCTTGGGTTCTACATAATGCTTGGACATGGAGTCCAGTCAGCTTTGCCCTAAAATGGTGGCTTTGTCCTTTGCAAGGGTACTTTATACTTTTATACTTTAAGTATGTTTTAGAGCCTGTACTTTTTCACTTTAACTTGAGTAAAAAACTGAAGTCAATACTTCAACTTTTACTAGAGTATTTTTAAAAACATGTATCTATACTTCTACTTGAGTGAAGAATCTTTTGACGCCTCCGCCAGTGAATATGGATTGTGAACTGTGTTTGAACTTGTTGGTTGTTGGTTCGAGTTCTTGGGTGGTCCTGCTGTTATACTCATGGATTATTTCAGTGTGTCATCTATCACCAAGGCAGGGAAGAGAAATTGAAAAGGACCAGAAATCTGGGCAGCGTGGGAACATTTCACCTGTGTGGTATTCGAGTACAATTAGATAGACTAACTTCATAAGATGCTGGAAGTGAGGAGAACATTACTTTTTGTCAGAGAGCAGCGGTCAGCATTGTCATTAAACCAGAAATCCAACTGCATGCTTAATTAAAAACTCAAGTTTGAGCTGCAAATCTGCACAGAGAATGTCTGTATCACTGTGGATTTCTCCATACAGCCTCCAATCACTTATCTTGGCCCTGCACATTGAGGAGAGACAATTGGGTCAGAAGGCGAGATGTTGTTGTTCAGGTGCGGCAACACGAGCCATTTACCGGGTCGGGATTATGTCATGTCAGTTAGGATTAGAGTTGAATGGGCAACCAGAGCGAGCAGGTTCGGGAAGGATACCCAGGACGTCCGCAGTCATTGGACTGAAAGATGCGGCTACATTTGAAAAGTGCTTGGCTCTGTCTGGGTATGGGTAATGATCAGGCCGCAGTGATTTGACCCCAATGGAGAACCAGGTAATGGGGGTTTCAAAGTGCTTCCCTCCCCATGAAAGGAGAGGTGTGGGGACAGTGAGGTATCCTGTCAGAAGGTATAACCTGAGGCAGCGTTATCCCAAAATCGCCAGTGATACAAGTCACTGAAGCATACGGTGCTTTTGAACACTGTGAGGGGGGAGGCCCCCACCAACCCTGAAAGTTCAGACAGAAACAGTTATGCAAAGCTCCCATCTCACATCAGAGCCCCCCCCCCACCCCCGCACGCTGTCTTCAGCGTGGAGACCAGATGGAGAGACAGATTCTACGTTTAGACCGGTTTGCACGTGATCACCTGATCGCAAAGTGAAGCAGCCGTTATAAATGATGTTATAAATAAACAATGAATCCTCACCATGCTTTACAAACCCACGCTGTCAATCCCTTCATCTGCAAAAAGAGCACCTAACAAATGATTGGTCATGACTGTCGCTATGTCTCACACACATTTGTCCCATAAATACTTCTGTTTTCACCTCAGGGGGCAGCATGCCCTCCTACAGTAGAAACGCCAGCAGCTTCTGTCCCAGGCCACAAAATCCCTGGAAGGTCAGGAGAGCTTGGGTCAGAACCAAAGTGCCCATGACAAGCTTTGACAGCCCTGGACAGGAAGGGAGAGGGCGGGACAGGAAGGGAGAGGCCGGGACAGGAAGGGAGAGGGCAGGCTTGAAGAGCTCAGGATAGGCCGGGGCAGGCTGTCAAGGGCCCGGATAGGCTAGAAGAGTAAGACGGGACAGACCATGAGAGCCTTGGACATAATGCAAAAACACAGGACAGGCTGGGAGACTCTGGGACGTGGAGAATTCCAGGACAGGCCATTTGAGTACCTGGGACAGGTGGGGAGAACCTCAGACATGGAATGATAGCCCATTGCACCCGGGACAGGCTAAGAGAGCCCAAGACAGGCCAAGAGAACCCAAGGCAGGTCATGTGAGCACACAGGATAGGCCAGGAGGGCCCAGGACAGGCCAAGAGAACTCAAGGCTGGTCATGTGAGCACACAGGATAGGCCAAGAGAGCCCAGGACAGGCCAAGAGAGCCCAGGACAGGCCAAGAGAACCCAAGGCAGGTCATGTGAGCACACAGGATAGGCCAAGAGAGTCCAGGACAGGCCATATGAACATGCAGGACAGGCCAGGAGAGCCCAGGACAGGCCAAGAGAACCCAAGGCAGGTCATGTGAGCACGCAGGACAGGCCAGGAGGGCCCAGGACAGGCCAGGAGAGCCCGGGACAGGCCATATGAACATGCAGGACAGGCCAGGAGAGCCCAGGAAAGGCCATGTGAGCACGCAGGACAGGCCAGGAGAGTCCAGGACAGGCCATATGAACATGCAGGACAGGCCAGGAGAGCCCGAGACAGGCCATGTGAGCACGCAGGACAGGCCAGGAGAGCCCGGGACAGGCCATGTGAGCACGCAGGACAGGCCAGGAGAGCCCAGGAAAGGCCATGTGAGCACGCAGGACAGGCCAGGAGAGCCCGGGACAGGCCATATGAACATGCAGGACAGGCCATGACAGGCCAGGAGGGCTCAAGAGAGCCCAGGAGAACCCAAGACACACAATGAGAGCCCAGGACAGCTATCTGAGCACACAGGACAAGCCGGGTGAACCTGAGATAGACCGTCTGAGCTTCCAGGACAGGCTGAGAGGCCCCAGGACAGGCCCTCCACCCCTAAAAAGGGACCCCATCCCCCTTAATTAAATCAAGGCCCATATTCTCCTGAAAACCCATATTTAGTGCTTCTGCGCTCTCCTACTCCACCCCCAAACCCTGCCACCCGGTTTAGGCCCAGCCATTAATCCTCATTCCATTTATACACACGGTGCTCTAAAGGTGGGAAACAGGAGGCTAGGTGGAAACTCCATGGATTTTTTCCAATTGCTGAATTCAGGCCTTTTAATTTACCCGTTCGAGTCGTATTCCGAAATCAATTGGCCAGGAAATTGTTCATTATTCAATCAAGATCAAAGTAGGGGAAAAAAGAATAAATGAGTGTAACACAGTTTAAGCTGGAGACTGGTACATAAACAGGAATGATTGTAAACGGTGGCTGTAGACTTATTTAAGCCCGATGTAATTACTTGATACTAAACGATTTTCTAAACAACGTTAAGCAGCTAGTGTCAAGCTCCAAGCCTGATAAGGAATCCCCTGTCATTAAAGAACTGCAGGTAATTTGTCAGGCTGTTTAGATTTGCTCGAAAATGAGAAGTCGGCTTTGGTTACGTTATCCGACCTGATTATGGCTCAAACTCCTATCTACGTCACGTCAAGAACCGAAGTGAGCTTCCTAGAGCGCCTGGAATGGACAGACACAGAAATTCTATTAATCTCTATTGTTTTGGTGTGTTTTTTAAAGAATACTGTGGAAGTTGTGGCCATACTTAGGCCAAGGAGTGACACCGCCCTCTTTTTTGATGGCTTTATGGAGTTTATGCCCCCGGGAATCCTCCAGATCCCATTTGAAGGTGAGTTTTGAAGGAATAATCACCAGGAGGTTCTTTATCAGCAGCCCTAAAGATGGCGCCACCCCCTCCCGGTTCCTCTATAAAGGTTCTGTTCACTGCCGTCTTCAGACGGGGTTTAGAACAAACGCATGCCTAGTACAACCCTGGCCTTCATGTCTGCTGAGCTACAAAGACCAAATTTAAATGTTTCTTGCTACGCCGGGATGGGAATCGTCTACAGTTTGCTTGGAGCTGGCGTGTGTTTCTTCTGTTGAAAATGGCAATGACAAGACATGTCTGAAATCAGGGACCCCCACCTTCAGGAAAAGGGTTTAAGGCCCCTGTCTGGGGAACATTTTAGTCTTTCCAGGAGAAGGAAATAAAGCTTGGGGGCTCTCCAGGACGAGCGGTTCCAGGAAATGGATGGATGCAAACAAAACTCTTCTCTCAGCAAGGAACCAGATGTAGGAGGCGGGACCAAATTGTGAAACAGCATCCAATCACCTGACTGCAGAGCAAAGCAAGTTAAGTAACAATTAAAATGTGAATTTCTCAAATAGAACCATGTTAGGGGTGGCATGGTGGTACACTGTTGCCTCACACCTTTGCACCCTGGGTTCAAGTCTCTTCCAGGGTTCTATGTGTGTGGAGGTTATGTGTTCTCGCTGTGTTGTTGTGGTGGATACTCTGGTTTACCCCCACAGTACAAAAACATGCTGAGGTTAATTGGAGTTGCCAAACTGATGTGTATACTGTATGTACCCTGTGATGGGTACATATACACATCACACATCACTGAAAGGGACAAGTGGTTTCAGAAAATGGATGGATGGAAAACCATGTTACCCACGTCCACGCAGCAAGGAGCTCTGAAATATGACTGCTGATCTTTGTATTTGCATGTGTCCTGTATTACGGTGAACGGCCCAGTCTCACTCAATAAACACTTGACGGTGGAACTGGTATCCGGAAAAGTAAAAATGTGCATTCCCAGTGCAAAGAAGACTGCTCTTAATGCATTCTTTATGTCTTTAAATGTTTTTAATCAGCACTGCCAAGACGATCATAAACCAAAACCTGAAGTATATTTTTTATTCCGGACTGTCTACATGCTGTTTTGTAAGTGAAACTAAGATTAAACATTAATCAGATGTTAATTAAATACAGCAGCTATGTAGATTCCAGGCACACAACTGGTCCCAGACGAGCGCGTAACCTTGGACGCTAGTCCAGTGATTATCTGAAGCAAATGGCTCTGGCTGTACCGGGACAGCTGCTCCCACCCTGCTCACACCTGGTGGGTGTCACCTGTTATGTGATATACATTATTTTAGGTTATTTTTATGAACACTACTAATATAGTACATAAGAAAAAAATCACAAACACTATTAAAA
>JAODLD010000144.1:23875544-23887012 GCA_026781065.1 Mormyrops boulengeri | reverse complement strand
CCCTTCCTAATCACTTGGTGGGTGGCTGGGTGTCAGTACTGTTGCAATGAGAGTATATTTAATTAGGCACATCAATGGCGCATCCCATCCTGGGTGCCCCCTGCCAAGCGCCCTGAGCTGTAAAGCTGATTGGCCCCCAGAGTGCCCCCTCCCCTATCAATCACCAATTCAAAGCATCAATGGATAATGGCCTCTCTGTATGAATTATGTCCCCACCTTAAAAAATCTTGGAATCGCCCCCTGCCTGTAACTCTGTCCACAATGGAGGATCGCAAAATGAGAGGGAATGTCCCATTCGCCACCGCCGTGTTATCAGTCCTCTAACACTTCGCGTTTCTCCTTGACTTGACATTAAGACAAAACTCTATGGTTTCACCCCTACCCCCCCCACCGTGTCGCCAAAAAAAGTCCCCATTCCTTTACATTCCTGTGTCCCCCAGTTCAGGTTACTTTCCTACTTGGATCAGATTGTTTTATGTGTTTTATCACCCATCTGTTGTCTGTTGGGTGTGATTCATCAAGGCTCCAGCGTCTGACAGCGGTCTCTCCCAGCTGGCCTCTGTTCCCACTATATATTTGAGTGTGTGACCTTTTGTTTCTGTCACAGTAAACCCAGACCTGCAACCGGGGTTACTGCCGCTGCAGATACCCAGAGACTACAAAAGATTTGCACACTGTGGCCTTGTCTTTTCTTTTCAGAGGAAGGGTGATTTCTTCTCGGTTTTAAGGTCATAGGTGTTCCGATTTCCCCACCACCACCTGCCTGGGCTTTGCCACAGGCTTGATAAATAAATTTGAGTGCAAAAAACCAAGCATTTAATATGCATTCTATTAAAATCAGACTCTGTTGTTTAAATTCTCTGGCTGGTGTCCTTACATTGCGGTTTGTTGTTGAACTGAATGGGGAATTATTGACTGTTTCTCAACCTCCCCAATTCTCTCTCTCTCTCTCTGTCTCTCTCACATACACACACACACACACACACACACACACACACTGCAAGGTTAATGGGCAGAACTCTGTGTGTAAAATAATATGCAGAACAAAAGAGAAGCTCTCCGTCTCAGGTGTGCTGGTCAGATAAGGGGGCAGAGCGAAGAGCGATGCAATCAAGGACGTCGCGCCAAAGAGATAAGCGGGCAGGGGACAGGCAGGACAGACAGGACAGGCGGGACGGGCGGGATGGATGCGACAAGCGGGACAGACGGAGCTGGCGGGACAGACGGCGGCAAGCACTTACATACTGGGCTGCGTTTTTTAATTTTATACATGACAGGAAACCACAAGCAGAGAGCAGATTTGCACATGTCATTTACTTTGAGTAAGTGCCCCGTCATCTTCTGCAGGCCGCATAACTTTCGTTGTGCAGAATTAAAAAGTAAGGGAAAATGAACAAACGCAGAGACACTACAGTAAAATACTGCACTGACACACTCACACATGCACACTGGCACACTGCATGCACACTGCAGTGGCATTACCAGGACACCATCCCGGGATGGGCATTTGGGTACGTTGGGTTGGCACCAGTGTTTCACTTGAGGGGGTAGAGAAAGTTCAAAACTCATTACTTGTAACCGTTCCTCTACTGTAAATTGCTGTGGATAAACGCATTTGATAAATTAATAAAATGTAAAATATAATGCACTACATGTACATTCACTCATTTTATGTGTCATGACTGATTGTCCAGCCCTCGCGTTTGCCACACCCACCTCGTTACTCTCGTGTGGAATCCTTCCGTTTACCTGCTGTTCTGTGTTTTTTGCCCTCAGCCTAGTGTACTTCAGTCTGCGTTCAAGTCTGTTTCTCTAGGTTTGCCATTGACGTTTGTTAGCTGTGTGCTCCCCTGTTTGCCTGTTTCCCGAGTAAACCCCGTTTTGCACGCATTTACGGCTCTGATTGCCTGCTTGCCGGCTCGCCCGGGCGCACGTCACGACAGTATGACTGACTGGTGCTCCGTTAAAATATTTATGAAAAACTTTAAATATAACATACTTATTTCACATTGAAAACTGAAAAAAAAACAAACGCAAATAGATCTTTTCATGCCAAATGCCAGAATATAATAATGCTTATTACAGATCAAAACAGGAAAATATAATTATTTTGCAAAAAAATATTGAAGAACACTTAAAAGTATTTCTGGAACAATCTTATTGTTGTCTTTTTATTTGTTCCCCAAGTTTTTTGCATCTTCATTTTGCGTATAAACACACACACACGCGCACACGCACACGTGCACACAAACACAGACGCACGCGCGCGCACACACACGCGCACACAAACACAGACGCACGCGCGCACACACACGCGCACACAAACACAGACGCACGCGCGCACACACACACGCGCACACAAACACACACACACACACACGCGCACACAAACACACACACACGTGCCGACACACACACAGACACACACACACGCGTACACAAACACAGACACACGTGCACGCACACACACAAACACACACACACGTGCACACAAACACATGCGCACACGCACACAAACACACACGCGTGCACGCACATATATGCACTCACACGCATGCATACACACACACGCACAAACACACACAAACACACACATACACACACACTGGTGGTTCCCATCTTTACCTCAGTAAGCAGCATTTCATGCATGTCGAGGGCCACAAAAATGACACCTTGCTTTTACACGATTGAGGCTATTGTGCTGTTGTGATTGGCTCATTGTATTCACCTGGGTTATGCTGCTGTGTTATTGCTTCTGGGAATATGCATATTCTTTTTTTGTATCCATTAGCAGACGCACATCCTGTCTGTGTTAGTCTTTGTCCTGCCCACTGCCGCTCACACTGTTTACCGAGATAAAGGATACCGAGCACACGTATCTCGCCGTTTCTTTGGCCAGATCTCCCAGTAAAAGTAGAAGCTGTAGGTACGAATCCAGCCTCAGTTCTGCTGTGTTATTGAAACTATGTTATTGAAACGAACTAGTAAGTTAGCAGATAAACAAAGGGGCTGAATTAAATGTATTTTCTCAGCTGGCTGTTAGAACAATTGAGAAAATGGAAGGATTATAGTTGGCATTATTGTTAATGTAAAATCCTGTTGTTCAGAAGAAAACACTCCATCGCTGGCTGAATTCTATTACGAGGCCCCGTATGGACCAGTGAGAGGCCGGTGTCTACGGCCCCCGCAGGGCCAGGCTAAATGGGACCTGGCGGGGCTCCTCTCTCTCAGCGACACTTGCAGGAAATCATGTTTGTGATGTTTCCCCCTGGCTGATCATATTGCTCTTGGCCCAAAATGAAAAGGTGGTCATGACATTGTGCACGCTCCTCCTGTAGGAGAAATAAACTTTTTCTCCCTCTCTCTCTTGCCGTACCACAGAGCTATCTACAACGTCGATGGCAGCAAGGCACGAGAGTGGCGAAAATGGTCGTAATGGATCCAACATCACAATATTTGTCTCCAACAAGCCCCTTGGCACTGTGAAAATGGGCTCTGTGTCATCTCAGCAAAGAAATAAATGTGACAAATATGGAATTCCTCTCCTCATAAAATGCTCTTCAGATTCAAGTTAGCATCCACATGTATCCTATTTCGAGGACGACAGGATGGCGAATGTTTTTTGTCTGTACTTTTCCTGAATCGACAACAACAATATATGGTTTTTACTGATATGTGTCCATATATGTGTCGATACATGCGTCCCCCACTGACCCTGGTTCAACTGGTTATGTTGCAGGCACACCTCACTACAGCCTACGATGCAGTCCAGTGGCCTGTACTACGAAGCGGGGTTACTGGCTTATCGGGGTAACTTGTCGGATTTAAGGAAGCCCGGGCAAAATGTCAGTGAACGAATATGAAGTCCATTTAAAGTGTGGTACCTTAAATCCGACAAGTTACCCCGATAAACCAGTAACCCCGCTTCGTAGTACAGGCCACAGGTCCTGGCAGCATGTCCTCTCCTTGTTTATCAGTCACATGTTCCTCCTTTTTCACCTGACTTTGCCTGTATATAGCCAACAGGGGGTGTTGCGGTTAAGAACATGAACTCACAACCTGTATAACAGAACCTAAACTGCAGTAGAAGCTTTTCAACACAACACAAAGAACTGGAGGGCAGGCATAATAGCAAAAACAATGGGGGTTTATTGAGGTTACTGGGCATAAACTGAAAATAAACAAGATCGTGAAGGATCAAAACGGGAGGAGTAGAGCAGGCAACATCAATGACTGGACTGAGACATGAGGCAAGACAAACAAGTAACAGGTTAGGGCTTGTTAGGGTCACACTAGGGAGGACACAGGTAGGTCAAGTGGATATGGCTTGCAAGATATGATACTTCAGTTAACTAGTAGTGTAAATAGAGTTTTTCAACTGCTGTACATATTGTGTAATGGACCTATAGCACAGTTGTTTTCATTAATCATCAAATGGTAATACATAGATGGCATAAACATACTGTACAGTATAACGTACGTGGAACATGTTACAGATCACTACACTACATCAAAAGGAACTAAAATACAAGTTTATTAAGTGATTAAAGTAGATTAGTATCAACAGGAAATAACTATAAAAGAAGCTACACAGAGTTGAAAACAACTGACATTCAGCCGTACATGACAGCATCATGCAGTTGCTACAGATTTGTCAGGGGCACTTTCCTGATCTGCTGCTCCCTGCATCTTTTAGGTTCTCTATTGGGTTGAGATCTGGTGACTGCAGACGCCTTTTGAGTGCCGTGAACTTATTGTCATATTCAGGAAACCAGTCTGAGATGATATGAGCTTTGGAATGTGGCGAGATTATTCAGCTGGATTAGCCATTAGAAGCTGGGCACACTGTGATCATACTGTAAAGGGATGGATATAGTCAAGAACAATACTTGGGTAGGCTGTACCATGTAAAGCTCAGTTGGTACTAAGGGGCTCATGTGTGCCAAGAAAATATCCCCCACACCATTACACCAAGAGCAGCAGCCTGAATTGTTGATACAAGGCAGGATGGATCATTGCTTTCATGTTGTTTACACCAAATTCTGACTCTACCATTTGAATGGTGCAGCAGAAATTGAGATTCATCTGGGCAAGCAATGTCTTTTCAATCTTCCATTGTCCAATTTTGGTGAGCCTGTGCCCACTGAACAGTTTCTCATTCGTAGCTGACAGAAGTGGCATCCAGTGTGGTCTTCTGCTGCTGTAACCCATCTAGTTCAAGGTTTGATGTGTTGTGTGTTCAGAGATGCTCTTCAGCATAACTTGGTTGTCAGCTTGAACCAGTCTGGCCATTCTTCTCTAACCTCTACCATCAACAAGGTTAAGATAATACTGGATCAATCCAGGTTAAACACAAGGGTAAGGGTACAAGAAGAATACCACACTCTCAGATGTCATTTTTTTGCCCATTATATTGTCTGCTGCCTTGTGCTTTTCAATGCCCCGATAGGTCTTTCTTTATACTGGAAAACATCATTTTGTCAACATGTAAAGAATAAAGAATAGAAAGAGTAAAGATAAAGAATGACAAGCATGCAGGGGGTAAAAACTATTGTCTACAGGGCATAAACACTATCATCTACAGGGGTTAAACACTATCATCTACAGGGGGTAAACACTATCACCTACAGGGGTAAACACTGTCATCTACAGGGGGTAAACACTATCATCTACAGGGGGTAAACACTATCATCTACAGGGGATAAACACTATCATCTACAGGGGTTAAACACTATCATCTACAGGGGGTAAACACTATCACCTACAGGGGTAAACACTGTCATCTACAGGGGACAAATATTGTCATCTACTAGGGGTAAACACTGTTAACTACAGGGGGTAAACATTGTCAACTACAGGGGACAAACACTGTCATCCACAAGGGCTAAACACTATCATCTACAGGGGACAAATATTGTCATCTACTGGGGGTAAACACTATCATCTACAGGGGACAAAACATTGTCATCTACTGGGGTAAACACTATCATCTACTGGGGGTAAACACTGTCATCTACCGGGGTAAACACTTTCATCTGCAGGGGTAAACACTTTAATATTCAGGGGATATGCACCAAAGGGAGTCAGTGGTACAGGTGGTAAAAGCCACAGAGGGACAAATTCCACAGGGCAAGCATATCATGTTATACTGTAAAGGCTGTCCAGCCAAGCCAGGTGACATTCTTGACTTCCACCCTCACTCTGACCTGGGGTCAGTCCACACGGTCGTCCTGGCCGACCTGGAAAGCATATCCATTATTATCCACGTTCCACCACTAAGGAAACGTTTGCCTTTATGTGGACAAACACCCTCCAGCCAGCCATCGTACATCATACAGAACGGCAATACCTGACCCTTATTACCTTTCTTTTCTATAATGTTACATTTGCTGAAAAGCGGTTCTACAAGGCATTCATTTATTCACACAAAGCTGCCTTCATTGCCTGCTAAGAGAAAAACAAATGGTCTGCAGTCAAAATACAATCCACCCTTTCCTGCAATGCTCAGGTCATTAACGGCAGGTGTCTGTCGTAAGGTCCACTTTATTGTCAGTTTGCTTCTATATAATGTGTGATAAAATTTTATAACCTTCTGTATATGCATCTGTGTTTTCTATGAAATGTGTGATCAAACTTTAAAACACGACAGTGCTGCTGGCCTAAATATTTAGGAACTTCAAGCTGTCTGTTTAACAAGGAAATTAATACTACTTTATATTACATTCATCCATCTATCTTCTGACTGCTTTTCTTGGTCGGGATTGCTGAGCCTGATTGGTAATACAGAAAAAACTCTTTGCGTGACACTACACCGCAAGTATCTAATAATGAAGGATTTTGCTTCATTGCAGAGATCCACTCTTGATTTTTGTTCCTGACATCTGCCACCTGAACAGTCCAAATATCATTGAAAAATAAATAATTAAGCATATTTATTTGACATAACAAAATGTTGGTGTTTTTTTAACATTCATTGAACATGATACTGAGTTACCACTATTCAACACAATGCTGATTTTTATTTTAGCATTCATTTGCATTTTGGTAAAATTGTTGACAGTTTTTATTTTTACATTTTAAGAAAATCTGTTAAGACGGCACCAGGGCCCCACACTGCACCAGAGTGGTCAAGTAACAGCAAAACTGGGGCCCCTCAATGGATAGGAGTGATCAGGCAGTAGTAAAGCTAAGGGTCCATTGGACAGGAGAGGGCAGACAGCAGTAAAGCTGAGACCCCTCATTGGACAGGAGAGGGCAGACCGCAGTAAAACTGAGACCTCTGATTGGACAACAGTTTGCAGACAGAGGCAATACTTTTTATTCTTCCGACTGAATTCCTAAAAAATTCCCGACACTGCGTTCGTGGCGTGCAGTCTGTGGGGACTCGCCTTCCAGCTGGCAGCGAGTCGACCCACACGAGCAGAGCAGCTTTAACGAGGATTGCGGCGGTAACCTATTAAAGTGGCGTACTCTAAAACGAAGAGCAGGAGAAAAACATCAACAAACGGCAGATACAGATATAAGTTATAAGTTCTATTCATGTTTTGCTTTTTTCTTTCTAGCTTTTATTTGTGTTATTTCTGAGAGCTTTTATACTGTATTTTCGGTTGTCTTCCTCATGTTTATTTCCTTTTTCCCTCGCTATGAACTTTCCTACATCTAGTCATGTATGTGTACTCTTATTTATTGGGTGCATGTAATGATGCGTGAAGCAATATGCAATTAGCTTACAGTGAATCGCTTGTGTTCCTTACCAAAGCGCTAATTACCCCGCACTTTCTGAACAAGACCTGCTCCATTGCGCGTTGTCGGTTGTGGTACCTTGCCTTCCTCCGCGTAACAGATGTTGCAGGCGCCCATCTAAGCAAAAAAACGGGAGCTGCGGAAAGCAGGCAGCATGCCTTGAAGGAAAAACAGGCATTTTATACTTCACAATTTCTTTTTTTTTCTCTTCATCTGCAATCTGTTTCTGCACAATACATTGCCATTTGTTTCATTCTCTGTCTCCATGGTAACAAATGATCAGCTTGTGGTTTCATGTTATCAATATGCTTTGAGTAACAACAGTTTATATAATACATAAATATATAGTGCTTATATAAATATCATTTTTGCCATAGAATATCTAGAATTTATATCCATATCATGCTGATAATAAATTCAGAAGTTTATCTTGGGCATGAAAAAATTCAGCACCACGGACAGCTACTCGATAGTCTGGCCAGTTCAGGGCCCTCGGGCGAGCACCGGGTCAGCTAGGGGAAAACGCCGAGATCAGGGTTCAGGTAGTTTTGCATGTATACCATGTTCCCACCATAAAACAAGAGGGCAAAAGTGACTCTGGATCATCTACTCTAAGGAAAATGAAACATACTTTTTGGAATGTGTGCTGTGGGTAGAAGTTGGTGTTGCCTGGGTGAAAATAATATTCGCTGTGAAGAGCAGGACGTCAGCTGAAATTTGTGCTGCTGCTGTTTTTTCATTACCTTTTTTATTTAATCCGGTAACTTGAGCGCCCCAGGATGTATCTAGTCAGAAAGCGAAATGAGTTTGCTATCTGGAATGACCTCTCACAAGCTGATTTACATAATTTGCTAATTAACAGCTAAAGTTAGAACTTCCTCTCCATCCCCCGACCAAAGGTTTGTTTTCTGTTTTAATCTCTTACGTACTCCGGCGATAGTTACCTCCCTGTAATGCCAGCCCCCCAGCACTCAAACCCCGCGCCTTCCCTGACAGCTCCGAAGTCCCACAACTTCGTGCGCTCTGTGCGCCCATCCGTGTCCAGGCGTCGCTTGGGATGACTGCAACGATGATGTAAAGTAATTATTTAGGACACCGGCTTCCGTGGTGCCTCTTGCTGACAATACCCCGCGGGTCTGTTTGCTTTGACGGTCTTAATTAAACACAGGTTTGCATTAAAATTTAATGTAAGTGGATGCTATTCTGGAATTGGACCCTGTAGGTATGAATGGCAGGAGAAATACAATGTAATTGGAAAAGGAAGAGAAAGCTCTATTGTAATTGCTAGTGCATTATGGGGCACAGCTTGGCAGGCAGCCTGGTACTGGAGAACGCTTTTTTCCCTTTCTTTGTCTGTAATTACCTTCTCTTTTTTTGGAACGACCAGTATTAGACGATGATTTCCAGCACACTGCTGGCAGGAGTGTGAGTCGATAAATTCAGGAGTTTTTTTTCCACCTTCATATGTATTTCCTGGCCATCAAGCGTACCCGTTTGCCTTCGCAATATTGCAGCAATGCCCTGGCCAAGGTTATTGGGGTGGGGTGGGGTGGGGGGGGTTAATTTTCTCCATTAAACCAGAAAGTGTGGAGTAGGCCTGCTTTTTGTATTATGGGGCGGGGGGATTCAATCTGATGGTCAGTCCGAGGGGTCCCATCAGTGCACTGCCTTATTTTTTGCTTTATGCACCCCCACCATCTGACATGAGAATAGTAGCAGAAGGTCATCGGAAGGCCAGCCTGGACCCAGAGAAGTATGGAACGCTGACAGTAGCAGAAACTTTCAGTCCACCAGTGAAAGAGGACTTCAGGTTTTTAATACATAAATGGATGCCAGACTAAGGTTGAAGCAGCAATCTGGCCCCCATCCAGTGTCACATCTTGCTTTATATTCAGACTCTCCCTGTAAGAGGTACAACATGCTGATTTCTTGACTCCCTGAATACAAAAATACAGCATTTTTGCTGGTCTCTGAAAACACCTTTTCCTTTACCCAGTGAAGGGCGCCACCTGCTGTCTGGGGTGGCTTATATCTCAGGCTGTAATGTTGGCATGGAAAAAGCATGTCAGGTTTGCTTGGACACCTCAGTAAAGTTGAAATGCTTGACTTTCTCAGTCAACCAGCAGTCCAAAGCAAGCTATCCATCCATAGTGCTTGGTTTTCTGGCCGATCATCCCTGACAGCACTGGAGAGCACATTGCAGATGACCAAAGGTATGAGGGAACGCTGACTCAACCAGACTGGTGTGTAGAGCATCGGAATACCAGGAACCAAGAACCAGAAATGGGGCTAGTGGTCGGGTGTTTCAGTGGTTAGCACTGTTCCCTCACGCCTCTGGTACCAGGATTAAAGTCTCCGCCCTGGCTCCATGGAGTGTGCATGTTCTCTCCTTGTTGTTGTGGGGTTTCCTCCGGGTTCTCTGGTTTCTGCTCACTGTCCAAAAACTTGCCATGGCTAACTGAAATTAACATATTGCCCGTAGGTGTGAATGTGTGTATGAATGGTGTCTGTTTGCCATGCGATGGGCTGGAGCCCCATCCTGGGTTATTCTCTGCTTTGTGCCCATAGCTTCCAGGATAAGTTCTGGACCACCCGGACCCTGTATAGGACGGGCGGGTATGGAAAAACAAACAAAATAAGGGTGTTTTTTTTTCAGATAGATGTAAATGGGTGTGAGACGCAAAAACAAGATAAGCAGAACAAACCTAAAGCAGGACCCCAATACACAGAACCGCAAAGCTGGGGAGAAACACAAATGAAACCCAGCACCGCAAATGTAGGAACCAGACTCGCAAACCAAACCGAGCACTGAGCCTTATGCTCGGAGACTAATGGTGACGCATAGACCCAGATCACAACTCTGAATATGTGTGGTATAAGATATTAACAAGATGGGTGTGTGTTGACCATTTGGCTTGGATTTGCACAATTATTATAACAGAAGAAACCGGGAAATCTTATCATATGGACTCCCTCGTGTATAACCTTTTAATTATATTAATAATACTGACCTCTGCTATCAGTTTGGCGTCAAATGCAAAATTTTCCATTTGGGAGTCAAACAATACGATATGGCTTCATTCTCCATGGTGACATTAGCTTATTAAACACACCAATTAATGAATAAACATAAATAATTAAGATGGATTTCATAGGGAACCGTAAATGTCAGTGATTTTAGTTGGTTTTAATTAGTGGAGCCTGACTTATTAGAGTAACCGGACGGAATTCATTAATATAAATACACCTATTAACAAACGTCGACTATTAACGGACCGCACAGCAATATTATAATGCAGAGTGAGGGGTCGGATCGGGCAATTTCCTGTTCGGCTATTGTCTTTTAATTAATTAAATTGAAAAAGCTATACGTAATTGAGATTGCAAGAAAACCAATTGCGGCGTAGCATCTTCTACATTATGCTTGGGGAAAAAATATTACACACAAACGTGTGTGTGTGTGTGGATTACGTTTATATAACATTGTGGGGACCAAATGTCCCAACAATGTGATAAAAAGCTGTTATCTTGATGTTCTGAGGACCATTTTTCAGGTCCCCACAAAGATCTGTGAATGCAATCAAAAAAACAAAAATACAAAAAGTCTCATACTTTCATGGTTACTTGTGGTTAAGGTCAGGGCTGGGCAGCGGTTACCGTCGCTATGTTGGGATTAGGGTTTTATCCACAGAAATAAATGGAGAGTCCCCACAAAGATACAAGTA
>JAODLD010000144.1:23844790-23861308 GCA_026781065.1 Mormyrops boulengeri | reverse complement strand
ATACACCGCTGCTCTCACAGACATCTCTGTTTCCCTCGACACAAACCCCAACCGGTATGACCCCCCCCCCCCCCCCCCCAAAGCCCACAGTCCCTCCTGAAACCATCTCCCTCCATGTGGTCTGAAGAATCGAGAATGAAGCCTTTAATCTTCTGGTGGAAATGGAAATATTGTGACAGGAGAAGAGCGAGCGGGGGGAGGTGTATGTCTTAGCTGAAGGCCTCGAGCGAGCGGGGATCAACTGCCTGTAATAACAAAGACGGCATGAGGGGCTCGACGCAGAGGAGTTCCCTTTCTTCTCCCTTTCTGCTTCATCGTCAGAAGCCTGGACTCAGCCCTGCAAAGGCAGTGCTTATTGGCTCGGCTCAGCGCAACACTGCTGCTTATCCCTTATCCTCACAGCACTCCTGCTTCTGCATATTACACTCTGTCCTATAAATTAATAATAAGATTAACATGCTCGTTTTCTTTAACACTCCAGATCATTCCACAATAACAACAAAGGGCCGGTGGGGGTATTATCATGGATGGGTATCTTTTGGGATTGGACGAGAAGGAACCCAAACTATCTACACACACAAAAATCCATCACCAAAGATACTAAGAGGGCTTATCAGAAAAGAGATGGCATGGATACTTCATCAGTGACTGACACTCCATGGTAACCCCAACTTCTTAGGGTTCTAAGTCTTGTTTTTCCCAGACTATAAACTCATTTCCCAGGATGCTGGTGCAATCATGTAACAGGCATGTCCAGGACCCCTACCCTCAGACGAATATGGCCCTTTCTAATGCCTGCTTGCTAATGTCATGACACGGATTTAAATTCAGGTCCACTAATGGATTTAATGTGTGGATTTAATCAAGCCTGTATTGTGCTGTATTTTTCACAGCCGGTCAAACGGTTCCTCTAAACGGCACCGATAGGCGCCTGACAAATGACTGGCTCTCTTTCATGCCCGTTGGCTACACTGGGAACCGGCCAGTCTTTTCATACTCTGCCCTTCCCCTCTCCCGTAATCAGATCCAGTTTGTTCTCTGCTGCTGGCGTTTAGAATTACACACCCGCCAATCAGCACACTGCCGACTCGAACCCACCGCGCACGCCGCCAAAAATCTATTACCGTTTTTATTGCCGCCGTTGGTCCGAGCGTTCCTGCATAATTCGAGCCTGGCTCCAGCAGGTTGCTCGGTGACAGGGAATATAAATAAAATTTAGACCTTCGTGATGCCGCTGCACGGGAGAAAATCGGGTCCGGATGAGATAAATCCTGACAAATCTGTCGGACGGTTCAGACCAAATCAGATGAGATGGTAGGAGGAGGGGTTTCTGTGATACTTGTGTCTTGGCTAGCTGCTAGCGTAAAGAGGCTAGCACGTTGTCCCCAATCTCACTTGGAGATCTCCAGGTTCCCTTCACTTTGAGAACAACCGATAGGTCCTAATTAAGCAATCAGCAAACCTTGAAGCTGACATTCTTGCTACGTGTTCAATCGTGAGATCATGGTGTGGATGCATCTCTGGGTTTGTGTGTGTAGCGCATAGCATTAAATTTCACAAAGGGTGACTGATTTCTCCTGTCAGCCAAATGCACGGGATGTAGACCTCCTGGGATCAGAGGGGGAATCCTCATAGCTGGCACTTGGTCAGAAATGCACTATGTGCGGATGTTGAGCGGATCAATGGCCAGTCAATTCAGCACCACCCCAATGGTTCGTTAGTCAGTGCTGTTGGTCAGTACTTCTCTTGACAGCTGTGGGGGAAAAAATCCCTTGTGTGTAGCTGTCTTCGGAGTGGGACCTTTCTAGGGAAGTCCTCTTTTTCCTTTGCTTCCCAGGCCATCGTTCAACTGGAGGTCATGCCAAGGTGATGATCTCACAGCAGAGAACAGCTGCCACACATGACCATTACCCAGAGGGGTGTCACAGAGGACAGCCAGCACATGTGTGTAAGGGACCAGTGTGTCACATCATGCTGAAGGGGTCAAGGAAGCGAAAAGCAAAAACAAGCTTTTTCATCTCACATGACGATGTCTTCATCTGAACCGGGATTATGACTTCAAAGAAGACCCTGTCTTTCAGAATGACCTAGGAGCAGCTGACAGGCACATTTGTGAGCACGCTCTGTAGGGATTTCACGGTGACCACCACCAAGACATCACACCTCTCCTACACCCAACCCCCCCCCGCACACGCCCCTGTGGGATCCTCCGATCTGTTTGGGGGAGAAGAAAAAGCGTCATTAAATAAACATGATTTGAGTTTTTTCTACAGCCCCTCGATAGAGTTCGACTTTTTTTAATGCAAGAGAGATAAAGCAGCAATGTTATCATTCTCCCCCCCCTCCCCAGACTGGCCATATGGTCTAATTTCCCCTGAGCCCCCACTATAGGCAGGCCGTAACAACATCAGAGTTCAATTATTTCTAGAGGAATCTACGACGTGAAGCACATAACCATATTGACAAGGCAGTACAGTTCCGCTTAAGCAGCTGAGCATGGGCTGCTTTTTCCTTTACATTATCGTTTTTGCCAGTACGGCTCACTGGATTAGTACGGCTCACTGGATTACTTCCGCCATCTTTACCAAAGCGACATTTACACGTGTCCATAACGAGGCATCCCGTCGAATTGGAAAATGCATCGAACTGAGGACAGCTCCACAAGTCTTGCTTCACTGAATGAGAAACAACCAGAAATGCAAAACACCCCCCCCCCCCCGACAGCCAACAATGTATGATTATGCCTTACACATTTGTAGTCACCTTTGATGTTCATTCTCCACCTACTGTAAGCCTTACACCCTAATGCTGTGTATGTTTATGATACATTCAGACAGGGCCGTGTGATCCGTGTGTAATCGTTTCACACATCCAGTTGATGCTGATCAAATCTGAAGCTAAAATCTTCATTAATTCTAAGGTGTTGATAAGTGTTTTTGTTTTTTTAACTGTTATTAAATTGTATTAGAGAGTGTTTTGTCATTATTCCCCCTGTCTAATGCCCTGTGCATCTTGGGGTAGTTTCACTCTAACCCTGAACTGGATAAAGAGATATGGAATATGGATGGATGGATGGATTATTTTTATTATTTTAATATTATTATTGCTGTTGTTGTTGAAAAATAAACACAGAACTGTAAAGAAGCATGAAAATCTTTGAGCTGTATGTTTCATATATTTGACAAAAATAATATGACCCTGTTTTTATTTTACACATAAAATGGCTGCTTGTATTTCTTCTCTTCCCTTCCTCCCGGCACAGAAAGCAGAGGGCAGAATCAAAGCCCATATCGTGGGCTGACGTGGGGGGGGTTATCGGCCCAGAACCAGCCACCCAGCACACGAACAATGCCCGTGAGCCGGGTCTCAGAGGAACAATCAGTCAGTAGGGCCCAGATGTGGAGAAAAAAAAACAGATTTATTTCCGACGCGAACAATAGTTCTGAGCGAAATGCGTTTCCCGGACCAGGCATTGCACAGCACAACTGAGAAGAAATGAATACGGCTATTAACCAGCGTGCGTGTGGGGAAATAATGCAGCCAAGGCCTGGGGCTCCCGTCATCTCATAGGGGACATTCTTTGGGTTTTATTAAAAGATTGCGGGGGCCAGCATCCGGGGTCCGGTAACAACCTCACACAGCACCATTCTTTTGCCTTCATTAGTCACGAGATACTTTCTAAAGATATTCAACACCCCCCACCAGCCATTCAGTTGAGCTGTGTCACGTTTTTGCTGTCAAGTGTTCGAAGTAATGTTGAAACAAATATTCGAGATATTCCAAAAAATCGAACTGGCAAATACCTGGTCGAGGTATCCCAAGAAAATTCATGTGCAGTTCCTATTATGACCATGGTGTGGTGCCAGTACAAATTTTCTTGCAAGTATCATACACATAACACACGAGTAAGTAAACAAAAAATAGTGTGTGTGAGTCGAAACGGTCTTCTTAGCACTGCATGGAAACACGCAAAATGTCGGGAGGGTTTTCCAAACATCGGTAGAAATAATGTTATGTAAGAAACCAAATATTTGCATTTTTCAAGAAAGATTTCAGCCATATATTCAAATATGAAATTATTTAATAGCTGCAGCTCAAGTTATAGGCATTCTGCAGACTTTTTAAATTTGGGTTTTAGGGGGAGCTGGAGGGAGGCCCAGTGCCCACAGAATTGAGCTAATGTATCCCGATTGGCCTGGATTAGCCTAATTAACATGATAGGGTTTAAATAGGGTCAGCAAATCAGATATAGGAGGAGTGTAGGTTGAAGCATGGATGAAGTATGATTTCTCAAGATTTTCATGTTTTTCTCTGCTGTCCTGCTAATGTGTTGGACCTTATACATACTGTAAGCAGTATTGGTCTGCAGAAGCATCTTCCTATTAACGCGAGTCTGGAGAATCAGCTTTCTGAGCCGTGAAATTTCAGCAGCCGTGACATCATTTCCAGCAGTCTCTCAACGGCTGAGTCCACAGACTATCGAGTGTGAGCTAATTAATTGCCTCAGTTCCCCAAATAATTAGAAAGTTTAAAAAGCAGTGGAGGAGTCGACACAGGCTGATCCCTGATCACCACCGGGAGGGAAGCTGCCCCCATTGATGTTAGAGATACCTCTGTTCTAAAGGCCACAGGATGGAAATAGTCTTCATTTCAGCCGAATTGGAATTAAGTTGTTTGCGGGGACTCAAATCTGCCACGATAGAGACAGACGTCTAGTTTATTAGCAGCATCTAGTCTGAGGAGATTGTTGTTGTTTTTCAGTTCTTCTCTCAAAAAAAAAATCCAGTCGTGTTTATTTTTAAAGTAGCCCAAGCTAAAGAGACGACCCGCTCTGGCAAGTCCTCCAAAAGTACACATTAAGAGGCGCGATTTAAATGCCCGTCTGGTTTACATTGTAAGCTGTGTGGCGGGGAGAGAGCTCCGTCTAAGCTCAATCCCTAATGCATCTTGTCGGAACAAAGAACCTCAAGCACGTTTTTACCCCAAAGGGCATTTGCTCTCCATCCTTCTAAACAGGATTGCATTAAATGGAGACACAGGTTAATAATGGGCTTACTTAGGTACCCTGTACACTGCCAGCTTAAAAGTCTGCTCTCAGAAGGCCCTTGGAAGGCTTAGGTTCGTCTCCCGTCCAGCCGCTATGCTTGGCGTGGCATGTCTCTTTAAAGCCCAGACGTTCACTGCTCAACTTTGCAGCATCACATATGCCGAAGAGGCCAGACCACCCTCTGTAATCCTCACCCACGGTATTTCTGCTCTGAAGAAACCTCACAGCACAACATCCAGAAGCTCCCTATCCTCCGTTTCTCCCCAGAAGTAAGTCCACGCATGAAGCAAAGACTCTAGAAGGTTCCCTAAGACTACAACTCAAAATATAGCATTCTGAACTCCACAGAAGAGCCCTGTATTCAGAGTATGAGCTGTCCCTACGGTCGCTCATCACCGTCCCTGACAAGGAATCGCATCTCACCTTAGAAATGTCTCGCGTCGATGGATGCTCACACTGCTCCTGTCACTGATGTTGACGTTCCCCTGTTCTGAAAACAGCTAAATACCAGCTTATGCTAGTAGATGGTTTTAGCTGGTCTAAGATGGTCTTAGATGGTCATGTCCCAGCTCTTGCTGCTCTTTGATGGTTTAGCTGGGTGGGTCACCAGCTGGTCATAGTGGTAGATTGACCATCATAGCTGGTATGACCAGCTAAACCATAAAACCATCATGTGAAAACATACCTTAAGCTGGTCAACTATCATAAGCAGGTCAACCGGCTTAAACTTGTCAAGTTGGTTTTCTCAGCAGGATTTTCTTTCACCCTTACACGTGATCCCGTTTCCAGAACTCATTAGGCCTACTTGGGGCCATGACAAGAAGAAGAAAAAGGAGAAGCCTCTATCCCTGTTTGAGAAGGAACGATCGCAAAATTCGCAGCAATCAAAGGCTGGAAGTAGTCCGCGATATATTATATGAATTGCCCTGCAAGAATCATTGAAATTTTTACAATCATTGCATCCCGTATGGATTAAGTTCTACCAACATGGCGGCCTCAGAAAGGGGTGTACGTTTACCCATTTGTCTAAGTTAATAGACATGCAAATGCCCCCAGTGTGATCCTTATAATAACAATAGCACTGCATTGTTGTGGGAGCTTTTAGAGAAGCAGGCGATTCAATGCCCGCTGTTCTCTGTCCTTCTAAAACAAGAATGAACGGCAAATTATTACCACTACCCCTCCCCCCACCTCCGGCACTGTGCTTTGTCTCATACCTTTACAGAAAACCGTTCACAGTCTCCTTGCACTGTATTTAAAAAATCCATTCTTTTCTCAGGAATTTCAGAAACTAAGAACCTGCCTGTTCTAGTTCAGTTAATTTATCGTTTAAGTGGTTTCGTTCAAGGAATTATTCATTTTGAACCCGTCGAATGAGCTTCGCATGCAAATCCGGGCGGCGTGGCGGGTGCATGCCAAGCAGCCCTGCTGAGAGCTCATGCAGAATGCGATATTTCTCAGCTGAGCTTCATGTGCGTTTTCCTGCGACTTGCCCCCAGCCTCATTGCTCACGGCTGTGTTTAAGGTCCAGACAATCTCTCTGGTCCGCTTACGAGACGGCCTTTGTCGTATGACAGACTGCTGCTACAAAAAGTCCTGCTCCTGGTCGCCATCACATATTGGGCTTCTGAACGTTCTCTGCTGGAGGAAAATGCCTGTTACTAATGGCAAACAACACTGAGTCTTAATCGGTGTTTTCTGGAAGGTACTGTACCGAGCCGTCTGAACTGTTCCTGGCTGTAAGACGTTTCTTTTTCAGCTTCTTCTTTGCATGGTGCTTTTTCAAAATTCAGCTGAATATGGTGGAATAAAGTCTTAGGTCATTTGCCCGTGACTAACTCACATCTGAACACATGTACGCTTTCTCCCTCTATCTTATTCACACATTTATTGGCGAACCCGTGAAAATCGTGCACTATTCTTCCAGCCGCTCATCAAGTGCAGGATTCTACTGATCCTGAGGACTTTCTCAGGCAGCACGGGGCACGGGTCAGGCATACACACTGGACGGCGTGCCAGTTCATGGGGATCCACTCCAGGCAATACCCAGGCTGCAGATGCATTCGTGGCACAAAATGACAGGAGGAAATTTCAGCATCAGATCAGAAGCCATCTGTACAGACAGACCCCAGATTACGAACGAGATCCAAGCATGTCTTTAAGTAGAATTCATAGGTAAGTCAGAAAAATAATAATACGGTACGCACTAATAATAATTATACAGTAATAATAATAGAAACTACAAACGGTACTGTACTGCACCTCGAGCCAATGAACCGCTGAAGCCATGCAGTGTTTTCACAAGCGCCACAAAGTAGTGCGTGCATTTGTTATTACGAATCATTGGATTTAACCCAAATTTTTATTATAATAGGCTTTACGGCAGTCCTATTGTAAGTATGAGTCATCCATAAGTTGGATGTTCTATACCCGGGAACTTACTGTATAATGTTTTTTGTCTTCTGATTTGACAAACGGGTAGATCCTCATACCAACCCCCCCTTGAGGTTCCCCCTACACAGCTCCATGCCTGGCCATCATGCGAGATCCTCCTCAGCGCTCAAACCAGACAGATCAAATGGCCACCGTTAGCTCGCTTCCAGCTACTTTCCCGTTGCAACCTTGCATTTTGACGTAAACGGTAAATATGCTAATCGTGACTAAGTTTGATTAGGCTGTATGCGTCTATGTGCAAAAAAAAAACACTCCCTGATTACCTGAATAATTTCCTAAATCAACAATCTAATCAAGGTTCCCATCGTGATTTCGACGAGGCGCCCGCAGTTATAATATCTCGGTAAGCGTACTCGCCTGATTAAGGGGCTTGGTGGGATTAGTGGAAATCTACCCATGGCTCGGGAGTAAACAGGTCCAATCCGGACAGCCCAGGCCTGTGGATGCATCTTAGTGCTATCTGAAAACTGAATCACACAAAGTCAAGATTATAATAACACCCCCACCCCTCCCAACTGCCATGCAATTTGCAAATCTGGGCACCCGGGTGCTGCCCGTGTATCTCGGATGATGCTAGTTCCGGTCTTTGTTGGCGGAATTACATCCGCCCTGGAATCCGCCACCGGCTCGAGAAAGGGGGGGTGCATTCAGCGGCTTTTCAAAGCATCGTTTCCTGGGGATTTTTATGTGCAAAGCATCAGTCCCGCCACCCCCCACGCCCACACGGCTACATTTACTCCCTGGACTGAGCCAGCAGGAGTCCCGCCCAGGGGGTAGATAGAGACCCCTGCAGGACCCAACAAACAGTCATAGAGCTGTAAAAAGCAAAGGCGTGTGCGTGAGTGTTTCTGGAGGGGCCGTGATTACCAGGAGGTGTCATGATGGCTTCCAAGTGGGGCTACATTAATGATGTCGCACGCCAAAGTAGAGAGCAGCTCTTTCTTTGCTGGGATGGTTTTTGTTGTTATTTTTTTAAAGATGCAGCAGGGGGAGCTCTACCTGCTGCCTGGGAGCAGTGAGGTCAAGGAGGGGTGATGCATAGGGCATGTTTCCACGTGTGCCATGAGATTTTGTCAGGATACTTCCCAAGGTCATCATGTTAAGCTCAGCGCCTCTCAGAGGGGACCAGGGAGGATTCGGAGCACAATTGTGCTGACGGAAGGATTTAGCCGATTGGGTCAAAAAGGGGTCATTACTATGGGTTTGGAGTCCGCATGAGCCGCCCAGTGGATGTCTTTTGCCCCGCCCCCCCAAAAAAAAAAAATGCCAGAGACTAGGGCAACAAAGTGTACTGATATCACAAAAGAGCAGAAGCAAATCCCTTCAGACAACCTCCTGACTCTCTCAGTCGCCCTCACTGCCGTTTGGGCCCCCAACGCGACCATCAGGCTAATATGAATATGGAAAATGAGGGGAATACATGTGTCTGAATAGGCCCCACTTTCAATTACGCATTTTTGCGTGTATCCGCCGAGTGCACAATCTAAATGGTAATGGGCAAGTCTGTGGGGTTCCAGCATCTCATTGGTTTTCAGCATTGGAGCCCTGTCCAATCATGCCTTTATGGTTAGGCCTTATCGCTCTGCTGACGCGCAGCCAAGTCCCAGACATCAGATTTCAGGTTTATGCGCCATGACAGTGGAACAGCTGGTATTTGCTGTACCAGCAAGTGAGCAGCAGGTGGCGTGGTGTTTAAGGATACAGATTCATAATTTATAACTCCTTACTTTACAAGACCGAGCTCTCGGGGAAACTCACTTCATAGCCGGTATCTTCTGCTGTACTGTTGTGCATTTGATGATTAAATTTTGATTTGATTTGAATTAATAATTAAATGGGAGTGGGTTTACATCCCGGGAGTGGCCTTGTTGTATCGAACGGTGGGACTTGGCACAGTGAAGTATCCTGTTTTGCAGGCAAAATCGCAAGTCTTGTGTAAGCAACTGAAAAAGAGTCATGTGATTATACTGAAGGGAACTCTAGGGCCGAATGCTGGTGAGAAAGAGAGCAGAGATGGCACATGGGGAGAACTGTGCAAACTCTACACACACACACACACACTCACAGACACATACAGACATACACACACAAATACTATTAGTCAAAAGTTTTTGAACACACTGACAGTTTCTACATTTGCATGTTACTTAACATTTACTAAAAATACACTCAATATTCTTTGCTAACAAATAGATTTACAGTATGTTCACCATTTAAGTACCTTTATTAGCAAGAAATTGCCATATCTTTGATTCACCAAAGTAACCCCCTCTAGCAGTTATAACAGCAGAGAAGATTCGAGGCATTCTTTCTATAGGGAACGTTAAATACTTCTCTGTTTTATGGACGAAACAGTTAAAGTTAAAGAACGGTGCATTTAAAGCTAGCATCACCACAAGAACCAGTTAATACGATGTGTTATCTTTGTGTTATCCTTGCGGAGACTGAAAAAATAATGATTGACACTTTGATTGATCCCTGTTGGGAAATTCTCTTTTTACGCCTCCCTCTACTTGCTCTTCATAGAGCAAGTTGTCTGCAAAGGGCTGCCACCTTTAGGGGTACCCAGGAAGCTGGGGGGTAAGGGCCTTGCTCAAGGACCCGCAGATGTACTGAGGCTGGGTTAGGACCGGCGACCTTGTGATTGCAGGCACACAGGCTTTGCCCACTGAGCCACACACTGCCCCTTAAATGTCCCCACAAGGAAAAAAATTGAAATTTTATTACACTGTGGGGAAATCTGGTCCCCACTATGTAATAATTACAAAAACGCGAAGCAGGGACACAACTCAGATGCCCAATGCCTGAGGAGAGGGGCCTCCGTTCCACCCCCTTGGCTGCTATGCCACCTGGGTTCCAGATTCCTTAAGGTTCATTTTCGCTCTAACATGGTTACCAGCATCTAGTGACCTCTCAGAATACTCAGAATCAGCGGCTAGCCACCCAGCAGCAGGTATTAAATGCTAAATGTTACACTTTTCACAAAGAGGACCTAGAAACAGTCCAGCAGACAGAAGGCACAGTGAGATTCGCCAGTTGTATTTCAGAACACACTATGAAAATTTAATCAGGACACGAAACAGAAGCAAGAGAGGGGATCCCATATGAGCAAAAATGTTTCCACAAAGCACATACGATCTTGAAAATCAGAACTTGAACAGCATGCGCAAATGCTGGGTTTGCCAGAACCAGCATGGGTCATGTGATGTGGTGATGTCACAAACGAGACTCCAGCATGCATGCTGCGTGCCGGACTTATGCTCCACCCCCATAACCGCATGTCTTTTCATTTAATTCAGCCCTAAAAACTCTTAATCCACATCTGTCTTTAGGTGCTTGCCAGGGCTAAGATGACAGCCGTGTCTTATGAAGTCTCACCTGTGGAAGATTTTCATGTCTTTAGGGCTGTGCGGTGTCCACAGCGAGGAGATCTTTCACGCTCAGTTATACCTCATGTCAACTCCAAACCAAAACAATTCAAATAACGTGAGCGTGAAGAGACAGTTTGGTGCGATGTGTCAGGTGATGAAAATCCAACTCTATTCTTCTGCTGCTCGTATAGTACTTATTTATTGAATTATCCATTAAATCAGGCACGTGACATACTTCTGTTACATATCATAACAATATAATCATTAAATCATATAATTTCTCAGGCTAATTGAACAGTGTTCCAGGCTGAACACAAAGCCGGATATTAAGTCTGTCCTCTGGAAGGCCACCCATCTGCTCCCATTAAATCCAAACTTAAATTTTATATGTTTGAACTGGATAAGATTACGAAATTGTCATAAAAGTTTTAATTTAGTATCAGTTAATTTATGGTTTTAAAACCACAAATTATACACATAAATGGAGGATTGGCTAATAGAAAAAGAGTTTACGGTATAGTATTTATTGATTGGATTAATGAGTATTCAAAGGCAAATGATGGGTGGGAAAACTATGTGACTTTAGTCACACACAGGTCAAGCACAATGTCAATCAAAAAGTAACCAATAGGAAGAGGGTTCCATCTGCTGGGTACTGACAGCACACAGGCCATCCCACTAAAACACCGTTAACTTTTAGTGAAGTAGATGTAATTTAACTGATCACATGATTTTGTTGGGAATTTAACCTTGGAAATTTCATGCATTCAGCACTAGGTTCGTATGGGTTTTTCCAGCCCACTTAATATGTTAATGTGTTTTTGCTAACTTTATCACTAGAAAAAGACCACCAGTGACACCCCACCAAACCTCCTGCCCACCCCCCTAGCTTCAATACACCCACCCAAACAAAATGTTGCCTTGCAATCTCACCCACAGTAAATTGCTTTCTTTCTGCCCTTTGTCGTGAAGTGACAGAGCTCCTTATTACACTCGAGGCGATCAATAGCTCCGCAGGGCCCGGTTCAATGGAGGAGCGGAGAAAATTCAACGCTGAAACCACTGTACTGGAGACGGATGGCACTACCGACTGCCGGTCGCCACCGCCGGTGACAGCGCGTTGATATAACATGGAGAGGGTGCTCAGTAAGGCCTGACCGCAGCATCGGGGTCTGGTGGGACGACGGTCGAGGATATTTTCCTGCCACATACATGCGCACGTGTGTGTGTGTATGCGCCTGTGCGTGTGTAAACAAGCAATATGTCAGAATCTCTGTGTGAACGTGTATGAGGTCCAGGCGACCCTGAGTCGGTAAGGAAAACACTGCAGACGAGTTTTGCTATCCTGAGGAGATGGGAGAAGGGCGCACCTTCAGAAGATGGTCTCTGAACCCGACTAATTGCTCATCAGCACAGCCAGCTGGAGGCAGGGGAAGGTGAAAAATGTGCAATTTTCAGGCAGATTTAGGATAATTAGCCCATGCTTCTGATTCCAATTAGCAGGATGCCCGCAAATGCTCACAGAGCTCCTGGCTTCAGCATCAAGTAAACACCGGCCCTGTGCTTTAGCTGAGACAGAGGCTGCAAACGAGCACCACCACCCATCCCAGCTGACAAGTAGGCCAATCATGCACGTCGACTACAGCAAACAAAAACCTCTGCCTGACCAATAGGGCAGGCCATGGGTTGGGGAGGCGAAGCTGGCATGTCTCTGGGGAACATAAAAGCTCTTTCATTAAACTGGCCACTACTGTCCCCTCAGTGACCCTCAAAATAAAATTTTAAAAAACTATTTGTGTTTTTTTTTGTTCAGGCAGCCTGTTTACCACTATGTCAGCATGTATTGTGGCACACTGATCCAAGGAAGTTCCGGTCCTCATGGATTCGGAGTAAAAAAAGCATACAAATGCAGCATGTCAGTGCCTGCATGCTGAGAGACGCGTCCCTTTTAATTACCCAGCCCCGCTGCCGACGTTTTAATATTCTGTCCTCGTGGGCAGTGATCTATGAGTGAAAGGCGTTTTAAATGGCAACCCTTAATCAGCTCTGAGCTTAACTTTTTAGCTCCCAATATATCCTATGCTCCTCTCGCGGCAGGAATGTGATGATTAGGCAGAGCGGGCCGTGATGGGCACCGGGACCATCCCCTGTCACCTCGAGTAAGGTGGCCTGGCATGTCTGGGGTAAATAGATTGGCTGCCAGAGGGCAGGGGGGGCGCTGCCACGTCCAGCCAGGCAGCGTGCCATGGAGTGACAGAATGGGGCTGAGATGTTCTCTGACAGCACAGAGGCTGGGAGGGCAGCACCGAGTCTCTCTAAGGACCGCCCCCCTCCCCCGACTCCACTTGACCCACTTGTTTGCTCTGGCATACGAGGTTGTACTGCACGGGGAAGATAACACGGTCTGCCGTGTTCGTGGGAAACGTACCGGCAGTCGGGGATTCAGACGCCTGTCAGACCGACATGTTGACAGCTGCACGGTGGAGGCGTTTGTGGGCAATCGGCGCTGAACGCAGCGCGCTCCATGTCCCCAAGGATTTGGCCATTCGTGACCCCAACTGTGACTGTTATTGTTACGGATTCATGCGTCGTAGGCAAACAAAACCTTGTGGTAATTACAAGCTGCTGATCTGCTATATCATCCGTTCCATGCGGGCAGGAGAGAGGCACCTTAAAAGACAAAGCTATACACTGCCCCCCCCCCACCCCACCCCAGCCTGTCTTGACCCACTTGTAAAGTTTCAGTATTTCCATAGTTTAAGCCCCGCAGAGCCCTTGGACACAATGACACACTTGTAATTGGCTAGGCCCCGGTCTCTCATTCAGTGTCCCTTTGCTACGCTTCTAGACAGGGGCTTAAGGAACCATAGCAACACCACATCTGGCCCCAGCCACAGATTGAGGCCTGCATCACTGAGGATACCAAACATTAGAATCCTAAGAAGATATTAGAAAGCAGCAAGGTGACAGGTATACCTGGGGAAGAATGACAGGAAATGTCACTGACACAGCAGGTCAGGTCAACATGGCTTCTCACTCTACCACTCGGGCTACAGAACGCCCTCATCCCACAGTCAATAGCCTCAGAGCGTCTAGGGCGTCTACGACTGAGCGCTACTACATTTAAATGTAAATCGGATCCTTCTACTCTCCTTCACACAAGCCCCCGCTTTAATTAGGCCTCGCTTACTCAATTATCGCTCGCAAGGTTAAGGCTCTATGCACCGACCGGAAAACAGAAAAAAATAGAACCATGCAGATGAGCTGCCCTAAACGCTGAGGTAAAGCTATTGTAAAACAGAGTAGATGCACCGAAACACCTTCTGCGAAAATGGAAGACGGACACACGAGCCATTTTTAATCACGGCGGCGGGCTTCAGCGGGGCCCCTGGGAGTGAGGCTCCACACAGCTATCGCTTTGTCCCTCAGCACGATGCTGTTCGAGGTGCCAGTCAGGGGGGATCCCCTCCTATTTCCGGCCCTCCCTGCGCCATCTGCTAAAGAGTCTGGATGGGAAACACCTATCCTGTCCTGAGACGCCCCAAGATCACAAAAGAGGTGATGACGGGAGAGGCTCAAACATCTGTGCTACTGGAGGCCGCCTTCAGTTGTTACACCTTCCTACTAGTCACTCTCAATTAGAGTCTTATTTGCTATCCTTTACACTTTTTTCTCTTATCCTCCATTTCATTTCCACTTCTCTGTGCTCCTCTAAATCACACCCCTGCCACCCAATCAGTAACTGCCACGGAAGAGGGTAATGTGCCAATTGGCCAGGTAACACGACGCTCTCTGCTAGCTGACAGCGACTCGCAGATGTGTTGACTACTGAAGCCTTATGCTTACCAGCCAAACCGAGACCCTGCCAAATGCTCCCGTCCCCTCTGCAAAAGCAGGCCAGCTTGCGCCACCTACAGGAGCTACCAGTCATGACTGAACCTTTTAGCTCGTTTTAAAGGCTGCAGGTCACAGATGACTAAACCAGGAAAACCCAGCTTCTAATGGCCAAACTTCAACATTGAATTCACTACCACCAATCATAACAAGCAATGGCTAATCATGTATCTACCAACCTAAAGGAACAGGTTGGAACATCAAATAAGGGATTTTCCCACTATGTGCATATGCTGGATAATGTTGGAAAAACATTGGTAATGTTAGTAAAACAGGAAGACTGCAACCAGCAGCCAGAAGATCCAGGAAAAAGACAGGGCATTCTTCAGGAGTGCCATCTGTATGGACACGAGTCAACGTCTACTGGACAATTCCTATGCTTAATAATGTTCAACAAGTTGAGTGCTACTGTCTTTTGATCCTAACAGGTTCTGATTGTCTGAGGATTGAAGTCAAACTTATAAGAAATTATGAACCTGGTTAGGATTATTAAGATTTAACTGAAGGGTGCACACCTAAGTCCAGTGAAAATCACTTGGAATTAATGAAGATCAGCTGGCCTCCACCGGACTGACAGAACCATCAGAGATAAGAAGCCAGCTGGTAGTTGTGGGAAATGGGACCCCCTGCCTGTGTAAATACAGTCTTTGCCATTCACTTATACCTGTTTGTATGCTGCCTTTGTGTCTCTTTTATAGACTTTATTTTTCTCATGTTTAAAGGGCCACAGACGGATTTATATTCCATTTTAAGTCTGTAAAATCGAGGTGCCCTTGTTTTTTCATGCTGCTTCTGGCCCTCCTTCCCCACAACGTTCACACCAGAATTTGTTAGTCGTTTCAGGTCTTTTTGCAGTTATCCTGAGGGTGATGTCTTCGGGGTCGTGCCTGCGCTGATATTGACACACTCCATAGTGTCTGAGGCTTCGGACCAGCAGGTGCTGCACGTTAAAGTCTTAAACAATCCCTGAGAGGCATGTGCCTGGGACTCCTGAGTACAGCGAATACCCCATGGCTTTTTTTTGGAAGTTCCAAGAAATGGGATCTGGACGTTCCTCCAAATGGCAGTCCGGCTGTTTCAGCGATCCGTGCGACTCCTTGTCCAACTGACTGTAGTCACAGTCAGCTTGTGCTGTTTCTGCTTAACAAGGTCCCTCTGAATTCCGAGAGACATGTGGAACTCTATTGCTATTTCATATGCGCGTCAGCATCTCCACACATTGCCGATAACATTTAAAAACCAACTGCAGAGATTTCCTTGTGACATGTTGCTCCGTCTTTTCACTTTGTTTAGTTTTCATTGACACTTGGTTCAGACAAAAGTGCTTCCTCTGGTAATATTCTGCAACCACCTGCTCATCTATCAGAGAGAGTTTATACTAATTAAACAGACAATATCAGTTTTATGAGACTGACTCGCAAAAGTACATAACTCGTGGAAACCTCCATGAACAAGGAGTGCGGGGGAGTGATAAGGAGCTGCATAAATGTCAAGGTCCCTATTGGTACCGTTTCATGGCTTTGTGCTATGGGACCACAGGGGATTGACGAGAGCGATGGGCTAAGCTAGAGGGGATGATTTCCTCAGACGAATCGTGTGCGTCAGACTCGGCCTGTAAGCGTTTGCTGTAGATCAGTCACGTCACGGCTGCCCAGTTGCCCAGGTGACGTTAAAATGGGAAGAAACCTCCCAAGGTGAAGTGAGGACATTGAAATCTGTGATGCAGAGAGGGGAAAGCGCACAGGTGTAACA
>JAODLD010000144.1:23825671-23844757 GCA_026781065.1 Mormyrops boulengeri | reverse complement strand
GGGGGCACTGTCGCTCAGTGAGTATTACAGGTTGCAGGTTATAGATGTCACCCAGGTGGTAAGTGTCTGATCTCATGACAGGCACTGCAAGGTGATACTGCTGGAGTGGTTACTACAAAATGTGTAGAGAGAATGGGGTGGGGAGGATCTATGTGTGCCAGAATGAGACAAGAAGTATTAGGGTGTATCCTATCCCCTCTCCTGTCACTCACCGATTCAAAACGTATCATTGGTTGGCTCCCATGAATTATGGCTCCACTTCTACCCCCTCCTTCTGCTGTATCCTGGGCTTTCTGTTTGCTCTGGATATGATATCTCTTATTTAGCCCCCATAGCCAAGAAAGGCGGGTTTACTTCAGTATCCCAGCTGTGCTTCACCACTTCATACGCACAAACCACCATCCAGTAGTGCTTAGACACTGCAGCCTAGAGCAACACTGTCAGTTCCTCCACACCCACCTAAAAATGATTCCAGGGTTATAGTGGAGGGCATAAAGAGGCAATGAGTCCACCTCCAAATGCCATACCTAAGGATGGGTGGAGGAATGGAATGAATTTTAACACATGGGAATGGTGACCTAACACGACCTCTCGAGCACTCGTTGGGGGAGGGAAGGCAGAGCTAAACGTGCCGGGTCTCTCTTGCAGCCTCATGCTTTATTCAGAGCCCCTAAATATACCAGATCATGGCGGGAATGCCGGGTGTGACCCGGCTCTATACAGCGCCTCCCAAACCTTTTCAAATGGATCCAAACAGCGTTTTTTGTTTTTTTTTTAGCTTGGAGCTGTTGACGGATTGAAAAAATAAACTTTGCTCTTCTTTGTGAACAAACCAAAAAGAATATAAAGCTCCACGAGGCATCTGGGAGCACACACAGTCGCGGAGGGCAGAATGTTACACTTAAAATATGATTCGCGTGTTGTTATATTCACCAGGAAGTCCATTATTGATGGTCCTCAGCTGTTTTCCAAATATCACCTCACGTTACCAGAGGCATATGCCAAATTCTCCCAGGGGCAAAAAAGTAAACTTCTTTCTATTCAAGAGGAGATGAACAAAACAGTGGAAGAGAACAGGAGTTATGTGAGACCCTCAAATGTGCAGACTGGTGCGCAGAGTGTCTGACTCACGGCAAGAGTGGGTGGCACCACAGTGCCATCTGGAGCCCACTCAGGGTAACTGTAGCGTAAAGCTACTCTCACAGCTGGGGGTGATGCGACCGGTTACACATTACAGCCAAAAGCACATCAGGAGCCTGTCTCGTCACTTTATGGCTGACATAACCTATGAAATGAGAAATTCAAGCAAAATATCCCCCCTAGCGAAACTCACTTCGTTGTTCACTTGCAAGATGAGACTAATCAGGCAGATTTAGTCACATTCGTAGAAATTTCCCCTGATTCACAGGATATTAATATTCATATATGTGCAGTAAGTGATGTTTCTGTGATGCATCAACTGCTGGGTACACGATGTGTGTGTGTGTGTGTGTGTGTTTATGTGCATGTACACTCAGTGTGATAGAGCAGCCTATCAACATCACGGAAATGCTGGTGCATGAGTGTGTGGCCACTGGGTCAGAGTGGTTTAATCGCAAAGCTTATGCATGTGGTTTCTGTCTTTGTGTTAAATTTGCCTCCTGGTTTTCTAGTTGCCTGGTCATGTCATTGGGTTAATTTTCTTGAAAAGGAAAGAATGAGGTAGAATGAGCTCACAGTTTACAGGAGGACCGATCCCATTTGCTGGCAATTTTTGTGGGACTTTTATGAATTAAAAATACACTCCAGTTACGCTGAAAATGATTATGTTAATCTTCTGTCATCGCCACACATTTCTTCAAATTAAAATTAAATGGTTGAATCATATTGCTGTTGATTTCATCATGTTCTGTAAGCAAATAATCTAGAACATTAGTGTCAAATCAGTGTATTAAGATGGCTGCCATTTTAAAAACCAACGTGGCATTGACGAAGGCCACAAAAGAGCTGCTTGTGCTTCGAAATTACCCTGCAGAAGACATCTCCTCTGTTGTGCGTGGGACTCTCCCCCATCATGCTTAGTGGTACATGAACACTGTCCCTTTTTCCTCTACACATCTACGCAAAGCGGATTTTCAGGAAAAATCTAGATTCTCTAGGGACCTTGTCAAAAACATCGGGGAAAGCGTAGATTTGGGGATCTTCCAGCTTCCAAAGTACCAGGTCTGTCCTCGTTTTGAGGTGAACCCGCTCTTTATTCGTCACGCACCTTATGATTCATCATCACGAATGTGGTCCCTGGGGGCCGAGTCTGCAGGAAAGCCTCTCCGCATCACCGCGTCACCGTCTGCGTGGTTTCGTGCGGCGCGTCTGCTTGTCATTTCCTGCACAGGTGCTGTCCGCCTGCACCGCTACGCTAGGCGCACAGAGGCAAAAATATCACCTGCAGAGTCGCACAAAGGGAGAACCTGTCATCTGGAAATATAACCTTGTTCTCACCTGCGACTGCTTAGTAGGTGGCACCGTGGCCCTGCGGGTGGCGCTCTGCGCTCATTCTTCAGAACTGTGGGGTTCAACCCTGTTTAGGGGGGATTTCCCTAGATCAATATTTCCCAATCCAGTCCCCTCCAGAGATGTGGACTTTCTAGAAGGGAGCAAAAGTGTGGATTGTTTGGGGGTCCCTGAGGACCGGGTTGGGAAATACTTGCCCTAGTTACTCCTGTGTGTGTCTCCTGTGCTCTATAGCATTATTTCCAAATCCGGTCATCGGGGACCCACAGCCAGTCCACGTTTTTGCTCCCTCCCAGCTCCCTGCCAGACAGTCAACATTTTTCACTCCCTACCAGGTCCTGGTAGGGAGGGAGGAAAAACGTGAACTGTTTGTGGGTCCCTGAGGACCGGTTTTGGGAAACACTGCTCTACAGACCCGTGAAACCAATTGGTGTCCATTAATTGTGAATGTGTGCTCTGGGACGCACTGGCATCCTGTCCACACTGATTTCCTGTTTCCTGTGTGTGGCTTCACGTTCACTGTGAGCCTGTCCTGGAGAAGCAGTTATGGAAAATAGATGTATGTTTAGACATGAAGTGAAGACAGAGATGTATTTAGTCACACCACACTGTGGCTTGACTGGTAGTTCGTGGTGAAGAATAGTAATGTATCTGGTCCTTCGTGCAGTAGTGCGGGCCTGGTGACAGGGGTCCTGACAGACTTGAGCATGCTCTGTAGTGCCTGCAGGTGCCCCAAGTTTGTAAGGTCGTGGTTAATCAGCGACCTTATACAGAAGCAAGGTCGAACAGCAGGAGTGCAGGAATGCTAAGCTGAAATTAGAGGAGATCAAGCCATGGTCATCACTCCACTCACAACACTGCTGCAAAGGCTTCTGGGCCAGCATTGTCCAGGTCTCAATGTTCATCTTCTGTTTATGTATAAAATCATGACATCATCATCCATACATCAAAAGCACTCTTACTGGCTATCATCTCTCCTCGATTTATTCAGCATATTTCTATGCTTTAGCAGCAGAATCTAATACAGCAGGGGTGGGGAGCCTGATCCATGGAGAGCCGTGTGGGTGCGGGTTTTTGCGATGACCTCTCAGTCAGCCCATAATAAATCAGTGATTTTCAGCTTCGGTCCTGGAGACCCACTGTTATTGGCTGATTGAGAGGCCATCCCGAAAACCTGCACCCACACCGGCCCTCCATGGAACAGGTTCCTCACCTCTGTAATACAATATATAGCTGACAATTGTTTGTTATTTGTCTGGTTATATGTTAACTGTAACTAATGAGTTGTTTTTTGTTCCAAATCCCTTCCCCTGATGAGCGAATAAACCAGTCTGATCGTTTTTAAAGGAACATTCCAGATAAGCAGACTGTATTATCCACTGCAAGTGAACAGCAACTGCAGGGAGACAGTCCACAGTTTACTCATAGCCAGACACAAGTCAGCTTTAAACAATCTCGATGTGTTTATTAAAGCAGATCAAACATTTTAGTCCACTGGGCTGCCTTTTGAATGCTTGACACTTCCTACAAGAACAAATCCATACAAAATATGTTATGGTTGCCCCAGTAAGTGTCAGCATAAGTGCCTTCCTGAGGTCTTTATATCAGTTTATATCTCACCACCTCCCTGTTGCTCCTCACATTTTGACAGAATGAGAATTCCAAGGGAAGAAAAGGGACGGAGATTCTGTATGACCCTGCTGGTCCAAGTCAGCCTCCACACAGCCCAGCAATGCAGAAATGTGACATCATTTCAGTTCTAGGTCAAGGACTTGGGGGACTTTGACCTTGAATGACCTTGACAGGAAGTTCCCAAAGTAGAGGATGAAGGTCAAACTCCCATCTCCACAAGGCGGTTGTGTCTTCATACATTTGAATATTTTCTCCATGTAAATGTTATGAAGAAGCTTGGTGTGATTTCTAGCCATGGGTACACAAGGTTGCCAGTTATTCAAAAATATCAACATATTGTTCTTGTCCTAAAATTGCTTGTTTAGTATTGAAACATCTTTCATAAATATTATTTTAAATATTTATATGGCAGTGCCAAGCTTTAAGCATAATAAAATATACTCATTTAGCTTTGTCTGTCGGTGGGCGAGGATGGTGATGGAGGACTGAAGGGATGGTGTAATTAAATTTAACGTTTAGCGCCGTAGCAGCAAATGCGCTGTTGCTTGCTAACGTGAGGCCAGCTGTCAGGAGCCGTGAAGGAAATTCTTACCGGGCCAAAAATTCGGGCAGGCGTCAGCAGCGCACGTCAAACAGAACCCCTGATGTGACACCCGAAATCCAAGATGGGGACATGTCCCGGCACGACGTTTAAGTAAACGGGACCGATCTTCTCAACGGGGCTCCTGGGCCTTGATGTCACACGCTGAGACACAGTGAGACGGGATGCTGTTTTTCCGCCAGGCATCCTCAGGAACACTGACTTTTGCTGTTTGCAGAAGGTGAGATTCACCCCCCCCGTCCTCGGCCCTATACCCCCTAAGCCAAAGGGACCCTATAACCACCAGGGTAAGGTTCAACTTTCCAGAGGGGCCTTTCTATGGTACTCAGAGGTTGGATCATCAATCGCCAGCCCGTTTGTGAGGCAGGCAGATGTTCAGGATGAGGAGGGCGGGGGCAACGGGGGGCGACTCCCAGCTGCAGATTCCGCTGTCTGCCTCCCCAGCTTCAGAGACGTCAGGCACAGTCCCCGGAGAGGCTTTAAACTGCCAGCTTGCGGCTGGATGTCTCCCTGCCAAGTCTTGTAGCCGTAACATCGCAGCGGAATCTGCCGGAACACGCGGGGGTGAGTCACAAGCCGGTGGTATAAAGCGCCTCCCCCGCTCCCCTAAACCGCCTTTTTCCGTGCCGACAGCAGCATTGTCACAGCGTCTGCTTCTGTTTCCACTCGTCCGCGATGCAGAAGATCACATCGTAACCGCATCCACTGATCCCGGGAAAGCGATGACTCCGAGCTCCTGGAATCGTCCGGCAAGCAGGGTTATAATCCGATTATGCTATCGCTCGGCGCGTGGCTCCGACTGCTCCCGAGCTGCAAAATGTCCAGGAGGGAGTTTAATTCAATTATGGGGGGGGTGCTTTGTGGTGCTCATGTAGAGTGAGGGAACGGGTGCCGGGGGGGGTTTCATCTGGTCGGGGTCCCCAGATGGGACAGATGGTGCATAAATCATTCAGGTGAGTGTAGCTGGCAGGAGGGAGGGGGTCAGCAGGGGCACAATCACCTCCTACCTGCCCCCAGACCTCATACATCCAGTTTCATTACGCTGGATCCCCTGTTTTTCAGACAAGGCATCTGCCCTTCTGCCAGGAAATGCTCCAAGACTTCATCACCCTTTTCTTACTACGGCCTACTCGACCTACAGACCACACCACAGCCCCACCACATTCTCCAAAGTCGTGGCCACGGGGAATGGGATGGATTTAATCTAATGCCAGGAAGGGGAGGGTTTAAAAGTGGCCCCTTGGGAAGTGACAGGGTTAATCACAGCTATGGTGAAGGAGTAGTGAAGTGAGCCGGTATATGTGCCAGAAGCTCTCAGGGTCTGGAATCAGGGCACTGTGGAGTGTAATTGGTGCTGTTGGGTTGTTGAAGTGTTAGTTGGTAGCGCTCATCAAGAAATTCTGTTCAGACGCTGAGTGAGGAGAAGTGAAGAGAAGTGAAGTGAAGGTACCATTTGGGGGACTGGAATATCCTGGAGTTCACCTTCTCTGCCAGCTATCATAGGCTTAGGTGACACGCTGCAATGGTATAGTCCATGCTGCAAAGATACAGTCCATGCTGCAAAGATACAGTCCATGCTGCAATGGTATAATCCAAACTGCAATGGTATGGTCCCAGCTGCAATGGTACAGTCCCTGCTGCGATGTCCACTTCATGTCTCAATTTAACTTTGCTGGTTTACTCTGGTGTCTTTCCACTGATGGTTGATATCTGACCAACTAAGGTCAGGCATGGCATGGCCATAAAATTTTTAGGGGGATGCCCAGGGTGGGTCCAGAGGTCATTCTATGGTGGCGCTTAAATCTAAAAATGAATATAAGGCATCTAGAAAACAAGATAATATTTAAGTTACCTATACTTATATTTATAGGTTTTAAATTATAGTTTATAATTCAGGCAGTGATTCCGCGCATGGAAAAATGCCACAAAAATGCAAATATGAGAGGGATGGCCAATGAGGTGGCCAGGTTTCGGGCTAGGGGGGGCCACAGCCACCCCTTGCTGCCCCCCAGATCTTCGTGTGGGGTCTGGTCCGAATATCATATCTTCCTTTTGAACTTGGTTCCAGAACAAAATCTGTCATTCACCAGCATCAGCAGTATCTTCACAAAAATCCTCAGCTCCAAATCAGGAGGAAGACCCACTTAACCCCCTTAACTGGCTCTGTGGTTTAATTTCACATCAGAAGCCATAAAACAAATGTGCTACTGGTTCGACAAGCTGTTATGTGGGCATGAAAAAGACCCCTTCGTAAGTAAGAAGGGGGAAAGGAACACAAACGTGAGCAAAATCAGCGAATAATAGAAAAAATGATAATATAGAGAACAGAAACGAGTCTGATTGCGTTCCTTCTGCAAGGACGTCATGAATTCACCTGGGGCCCGAGGGTCGGGGGGGGGGGGCTGACTATTTTACTGAGATAAAGATGAAGGTTTAATGAGCAGAAACCACAGGGTAATTCCCATGGGAGTAACTAAATGCGAGGATTTATTCCTCATTGACTTGTGACCTGAGAATCTTTGAAGCACCAAGTGAGACTATATTACAGTATACTGTAGTAGATATGTCAGGAGCTTGTAGAGATGTTTTCCCCTGTGCGTTCACAGTGCATTCACTTGCATCCTGCTCTTTGGGTCCATAAACCCCTCAGAAGTGACCGTAATGCAGTTTCACTACACCTTCCACCAAGGTGACCAAGGTGCAACCGAACAGAACAAACCTCACCCTCAATCCTTTGTTTTGGGTTTTCCTCAAGCTGTCTCTTCAAAAACATGTGTACTACTTGCTATGTGGTTCAGTAGGTTAGGATGCTGCTTGGGTGATTGGAAGGTAGCTGGGTAGAATCCCATGGTTGACAGAGTAATTTCGTTGTTGCTCCCCTGAGCAAGGGCCTAAACTCCCAATTGCTCCAGGATCTAAGTGACTCTGCCTCCTTAATTTTATGTCACTTTGGAGAAAATTGTCTGCTAAATAAGTAAAAGGACGTTACAGCTACTTGAGTGTGAAAACCAAAAGAGGACCTCTCTGGTCAAGTCTGGCTTGGCAGAACATGTACGTTGATGGCGAAAGCATTCACTGTGCAAAGGGTTTAAAGACAAATTACTGTTTACCAGCATTTTAGCATGAAGCACAGTGTAGTGCTGGGGTCCTCCCTGATATTCCTGTACTACTAGGAGATACTTTACTTCACCTCCTCCAAGACTAATATGTTCTTTCCCTGTCTTCCAAAGGGTCCTTTGCTTGTTCAGGAACCATCCTGAGATGCCAGGTTGCATCTTGTGTGGGAGTCAGTTGTCTGATGTGGTCCTTTGGTGTCTGTGGATTCCAGCATTTCCGTTGAGTTGTGCGTCTTTTTGTTTACTAAATCCAGAGAAATGTTCTAGGTCAAACTCTACCTTTGGTTTCTCACAGTTTTTTTTCCCCTCTTTCTCCCCATTCGAGGTTTAAAATAAGCACATCAAAAATCTCTCCTGATTACCTATGAGGAGAAGTGAATACCGAGAAATATTTCGTGCTCAGCAAGGCATCCTGGGAAAAAATGACTCTGATGCCGAAATACGCTCTCCTGAGAGATTTGCTGAAGACAGAACTTCACAAAGCAGAAAGCTGCTCGCAACGAGGCACACCGAAGCCACGGAATCGGCTGCGGCTGAAAAGCGGCTGGCCTTTACACGCGGGTAGGAATGCCAACGCGGCATCATGCTCCTGTTTCCATCCACAGAGAACTGCCAGGCGTCTAGAGAAAAGAGTTTGATTCAGTTTGATTAAGATAAACCGTAAAATGTTGTGGTAAGTCAGCGGCCCAGGATCTGTGGGCCTGGATTTAATTTTACAGCTTGAAAATACACTCCGATCTGTAGGACGGGGAACATCAAGCTGCTTCCATCCATCTTCCATATATGTTTGTTTTGGACAGCGTCACAGTGGGCCTGGAGTTCATCCCAGGAAGCGCAGGGCACTAGGCACGGGACACTATGAATAGGGCGTCGGTCAATCGCAGGGCACAAGCATACCAAGGGCAACTCATAGACACCGATTAGCCTAACACATGTTTTTGGAGGAAATCCCCCCCTCCGGCAATCATGGGGAGTATAAGCAAAGTCCACGCACAGGGTGGGGAGACATAGTGCTTTCCACCGTACCACCTGCGGCAGCCTATCTGGAACTGAGAAACTGGGATATTTTTTTGATGGTTGATATCTGACCAAGATGGTTTTGTAGTATGAAGTTTATTACTTTTTATAACATGCCACTGGAAGGAAGCCTGAACATCCTAATTGATCATCATCATTTTTCCAAACATCCCAGATATTGGTTAATTTAGACAACCTCCTGTTCAGTCTAAATGATTGAAATGCGTAGCCACACAAAAAAAAACCTTTTGGCTAAAAGCACCAGTGATAATGTCTTTAATTTGGGCTGTATTCCCTGTACATTGTTTATTGTGGTTATTCCTACTTTTGTTCATATCATAAAACATTCCTCCGTCCCATGGGCCTCTGGCTGGCGACGGCCCGACAGTGGGATAACCTTGCGAAGACGCGTACGGCACATTCCATGCCCGCCTGTAAAACGGGCACTGCCTGACCTTTCCCTTTGGCGACACACTGTGGCTGTTTTCACGTGGGGTGCGGTAACCTTCACCGTGATGCCGGTACGCATTCCGCCTCGGCCGCTGAAAGATAACCCTGTATAATTTTCTGTCCCGACAGAGTCGCCCAGCACGACGTAGAAATGCAATTACATTCCGGTTGTTTGTGTGTGGGTGTGTGTGTCTGTGTGTGCGCGTATGCGTAGCCATGCATTCGTCCACATCGCTGCGAGCTGTAGGTCAGTCTTATAATGAACTCATCAGTCTGCCCCCCGCCCCACCCCCAAAGCGTCCGGGTCCTTTTATACGCCCGTGACAGGTCCCTCTCCTCCCAAACGCGGTGGTTTAATTTAGCGGTCCGCTGCGCCCGCCCGCAAACAGACCATGAATATCAGCACGACATCAAGCATTTCAGGTCCCTGTGTCCGCATTTGGCGCCGGTCACACAAACGGGCGAGGAGGTGAGGTTGGCGTCGGCGGGATGTCTAAGATGGACTCCGGGATGGATGACGAGCTTCCTGTTCCCTGCCCATGTGGCCGTACTGTGCTGTCGACCTCCAGAACCGGCTCATACTTCTGACGATACCCCCAACCCGCCCCTAACCTCTCACTCCTCAGCTACTTTGACACATACCCCTGCCAAATCCCCTTACAAACCCCCCTCCCCCCACGCCACCGCTCAGGCTGACCAACTCGAAACTGGGATGGACGAGGGCAGAATGTCCCCCAGATTCTCTATGAACTGGCCTGTCCTTGACAGTGTGTGGGGCTTGGTGCGTGGGGGGGGGGAGTTCTGGCACAGCTATAAGAAACAAAGACCAGCTGATGGCCAAAGTGATCTCGCTGGAACTGTTACCGCCCGTTCCGAACTGCTGCCGTAAACTGCCGGTCCTGCTCATATCTCAGCATAACTGCGTCTTACTTTTATAACTTTGTCCCTGGCCACCTGGGCTTCTGACTTAAATACCACAAGCCTGAGACTTTGTACCAATATCAAGACTTTGTTTTTATATACATAAAATTGATTTTCCTTCTCTCTGGCATTTTAAGGTTGTAATTTATTGCCATCTTGTGTGCATGTTAAACGTCATTATTAATTTATACTTAAATATATCTTCCAGAGTCCACTAAGGGCAATATGCTGGCTCTCCGGATAACCTCATATCACTGCTGTCTGATTACAGGTTCAAATCTCTCCCCCACTGTGTGTAGACTGTGTACTCTCTCTGTATCGCTTCAGCTGTTTGTTACTCACAGTGTGCTGTAGTGATTGACTGAGCCCTACATTACATCCTGTCCTTCCCGAATTAGGTTACTAAATTAGATGCTTGTCAGAGTTGAGCCCCTCAGGTTCAAAGAGCCACATCTAGCATTCATAAACATTCTTGCAGTCATTTTAAATACCATATCTATTCCAGGTTTCTCTGCAGCAATAAAACCATCCTCACATGTGCTGAGGAAGCTGTGTCTTGTGCCTCCACAGCGCCCCCCTGTGTTTTCCCTGGCTTATACCTGCTTCTGCCAAAGTGACAGTGCCAGCTGCCCGTTCAACTTCCAGCCGTTTGTGCCGGGTCACAGTGAGCCTGGGGCTTCTCCTGGGGTTGCCTGAGACAGGATGCCAAGGCACTGCAGGGTAGGTACAGGGTACACACACATACACATACCTTTGTAATCATATCCTTGTGGGGACTCTCCATTCATTTTTACAGACATAACCCTAATCCCAAGTATGACCACCCTAACCCCCACCCAGCCCTAACCTTAACCATAAGTAACCAAACACAATATGAGACTTTTGCCATTTGTAGTTTTTTGATTGCAGTCAGATTTCTATAAAATTGAGTTTCCCCTTGTGGGGACCGAAGTAAAATAACAGGTTTCCATAATATAATATATACATGACTCACAGAGAGAGTGAGAGAGAGAGAGAGAGACCTCTCACACGTCACAGTGCAGGGGCAGGATGCAGGATTCAGACGTCCAGTCCCACAGGCCACAGTGCACCGGCCCCCATTCAGGGAGAGCGCATATTCGCACTGCCTGGGAGATGCACGAGAGCGGGGGGTGCAGGCTGGGCTTGCCCGATATTATGGTAAATTACAGTAAATCATGGTGAACTCTGAAAAAAACCAGAATAGCACAGTGCTGCCTAGCAGAGGTGTTGTGGTGGTGACCGACCAGGCGCTGGGGCTGTGGTGGTTAAACTTCTTTCTGGCTAATTTCACCGGTAAAATTCTGAGTGACAGAATTCCGGGATGTTGCACATCATTCGCCAGGGAACACCCAGGAGAGGTGGGATGTCTGCGACAGCTTGTCGCCCCCCTCCCCCCAGACAGAACAGACGCGTGTTTGTTTTGCCAGGTCCCGCTTTACTGGCCCCCACGTGCCCTCTGCTTTCTCTGAGGCCAGCCTTGAATTATATGACATAATAAACCATTACTGATTCCACTTTTATGGTGGAAACACGATTCTCCTTCAGGAGGAATGCTGAGCTGAGCTGAGCCTTCACTTCCATTATTGTCACATTGTTGGCTTCCATATGAACTCTCACCTCCCTGTGGTCTGAGTTACATTCTTAACCATGGGTGTGGTGTAAATGCTGTTTCATTTTATCCAGGCATATTTACTTGTACATATATTTATTTAGCCGATGGTTTTCCCTAATGCGATGTACAAGCAAGGCAAATAGCACATAGCAAACATACTGCTGATGAGGAGTCGGCGAGGCATAAGTGCAGCTAGGCTGTGCTTCCAGTGAATACCCAGGTCCAGCTGGGGTGGCATGGTGGTGCAGTGGTTAGCCCTCTTGCTTCACGCCTCTGGGATGAGTGTTTGAGTCTCCACCATGGCTCTGTATGGAGTTGGCATGTTCCCCCTATGTTGGTGAGGGGTTTCTTCCAGGTAATGTAGTTTCTCCTCACTGTCCAAAAACATGCAGAAGTTAACTGGAGAGACCAAATTGCCTGTAGGTGTTCATGTGTGAGTGAATGGTGTGTGAGTGTGCCCTTCAAAGGGTTGGCACCCCATCCTGGGTTATTCCCTGCCTTGTGCCCATAGGTTCAGGACCCCCTACAACTCTGAAATAGGACAAGCAGTTTCGGAAAATGGATGGTTGGATGGTTCAGTAGTATCTGGTTAGACTTGATCTTGTGGGTGAGTTATTTTCAAATATTGCTTGGTCCATTTGTCTCTGCCCTTCGCTACATTACCAAACGTCTGTTAAATAAAAGGGGGGGGGGGGAATTCTGTAGGTAAGTTTTGCCCACCCTGGGAATTCTGGTTGGTTATGAAAATGAGGTACTTAGAATGGGGGGCTTTCAATCATCCAGACATCCAGCCTGCAAAGCCCAAGTGTGGATGCTCACCTGGACCCCCTCCCTGGTAAGACAATCAGTGATGATGATGACTGAACTTAGCAGATGATGCTACACCAAGTACCTGCATTTTCCCTCATGATGTTGTTGTATTAGGCCCACAGTCCTGAGTCCGATTTACAGCAGAAACCTGTGCCAGCGAGGGGGAGGGGTGCTTTTTGTTCACCTCTGGTCCCTCCTACTCCCGGGCCGTGATGCCTGGGGTTGAGGCTGTGATTTCTGCACAAGGGACCCAGTGATTTGGACGATAAAAAGAAACATCTAAGTAGTGGACTGATTGCAAGATGCCAGGGAACCATATGTTCATCACATTCTAGACATTTTTAAATGCTTTAAAATCAAATCTCATTTTATTACACTTCTCAGTGCAGGAGCTCCAGGATAGGAAGCGGGTGGGGGTGGTGAAGGGAGGAGATGACAGGTAGCAGAAGGATGATCCCCTGGTCATGGAACAGGGGTAGTGATTAAGGTCCCTTCAATCAGGCAGATCACCTGGCCAGGGGAGATCGGGCTTACAAGCCCATAGCAGCGCCCACCTCTGTGCCCATTTTGGTGCTGGGGGCCATGTGGCTTCATGACAAAATGGGATTTACTGTAAAACTGAACTCAGAAACAAAGAGAAACAGAGGGGACCACAAGCGGCCTAAATACAGGCAAAATTATGAATGAAAAAACGTTAACACTTTACTTGAGGGGGCACAAATTATATACTATTATACTCTTAATTAATCATGATTAATGTATTCATTAACCACGAACTTGTCACTGATCCGGGGCATGCGGGCGGGAAAAGAAGGTGACAATCCATTTTGCGGCTTCAAGACAACAGAGTGGTTTATTGAGGAAACTCAATACACTGAGTAAACTACAAAACAAAAGGACCACATAGGGTCAAAATCAAATGGGGGAACAAGAACAACTACAAAAATATCAAAAAGGTGAGAATGGGGGAAAAGAGAAACACAGGGGACAGGACTAGAAAACCCAAACAGAGCAGGAACAACACACAGTAACTTGAACACATCTAACATTCATAATGACCGACTAAGGAAATGAACAAAGGCGGGTATTTGCTGTAATAATGCAGGAATCATCAGAAACAAGCAATCAATGAGGGCACAGGGCAACAAGACACTGGTGAGCAAACTAAAAAACACAGAACTAAGGAAACACAGAGAAATAAAATACTACAAAATCAAAACACGAGTAAAACAGAACATATGAAACACGGATAAACAATATCAAACTAAGGATAAACTAGAACAGGGAAGCAAATGACTAATAAACAGTAGGAAAAACAGAAAACCAATAAACAAACAATCAGGTGAGGCTGACCTCAAAATCACAACTGGAGGGTACAGGCTTTCTGCCACATATTCAGCCCATTGAGCTATGTAACAGTCCAGGGAGCAGGGGAAACACACAAGGGTCTAACACAAAGACAGGAGGGAATAGGATAGGAAGGCTACATGGGGAAAAGACACAAGGACAGGGTCAGATGGCCGCTGACCCTGAAAGAACCTGAGTTCAGTAGTAAATGAGTTACTACTATGCCACTAAGGAGCCGTATTGTAAAGTGTTACCAAGCTGGTGTTTCCATATATAAACATAAGAGTCATATAGAAACATAAGATAACATACTTAACAGGGTTATACAAAACATAATCTAGTGGCACAGAACACAAAATGTTCAATGATGGAAGGAGATACTTGGTTCCTCACAGTCACATGGCAGCCTGGGGAGCAGGGGAACAAACTAGGAACAGAGCAGTGGCAAACATATGGAAAAATTGAAAAAACAGGACAGCCAGCAACACCTGCTGGCCAAACAGAGAAATGACATATAGAATGAGGTAAGACAGTGACCGATCCTGGCAGTGGGCTGTATTTCATTGTTAGAGATGCTGCCAGTAAGCACTTCGTATTTTCTAGGGGCCAAACAGATGTAAAGGCCTCAGGTGAAATACGAGCACGGCGCTTATTCCGTGGCCATGGAGGGAGCGCGGCACACTGATAGCTTAGCGTTGCCGCACCGTTAGCGTCAGCGTCACGTGTTTTACGGCCTCTCTTCACTCCCTCGATGCAAACTGACCAATAAACCTGCCACTCTGCATCAGACAGCCATGCCTTAAGAGCTCCCATTAACAAATGGGCGGGGGGAAGTGATATATTTGTCCTCAGTAAATGATTTAGGAGCTCTTCCTTTCAGGAAGTTAGCACAAGCTAGTAAAGTGACCGCCATGATGTTTAGGTTTATATATGACGAAGGTGACTGCTCTCAGCGGCCATGTAAACACGTGGAGAGGCTGCAAACGAGCAGCCTGCTACAACACGTCTAACTGCCCTGTGTGCCTTAATTGCCCCTCGGGGACAAATAAAGTTTTTTGAATTGAATTGAATTGAATTGAATTGAATTGAATTGAATTGAATTGAATTGATGGCAAGGCTTCACTATGGGGCTCCGGCCGGCTGGGAAACTCGGGGCCTCACTTATCGACCTTACGTCGTTTTCAATTCTCTCTCATTTCTCTTTTCAGTTATGGAGCCTCAGAAACAACAAACCCGTTCCTGGCCTCCTTCATAAATATTACTGCCCCCTAATGGCTGCACCAATCACACCTACTGCAGTTTTCACTTGTTTTTTGATGGTTCAATTCAATTCGATTTATTTTTATATAGCGCCTTTCACAACAAAGTTGTCCCAAAGCGCTTCACAGGGTTGTGTTGTGATACGTACAACATACGTAGAGGGAGATACAGTACGGGAAAAGTAGAAGGAAAGAAATTTAATAAAGAAAGCCAGAAGACAACGGAGGAGAGGAACCAACAACTCCCAAGTAGGGAGAAAAAAAACTCTGGGAGTCCAAAGTCAACTGCCCCGCCCAACCCCCCTGGGCATACTAACATTACCGAAAACAGAAAAGAGTGGACATGCTTGCTAAAAGGGAGGTATATGCTGTGATTAAGGGGTCTAATACAGGTAAAGGGTCAGAACATGCGTTGACACATAAGTGGACAAGCATAGTAGATATAAATGACATGAAAAGCAGCACCAGCAGCCATAGTTATGGTGTGTTAGGTTGTAGGTAAGCTAAACTAAAGCAATGGGTCTTCAGTCGAGATTTAAAGACCTAGACCGAATCGGCATCCCGGACATAGGCTGGTAAACCATTCCACAATATAGGGGCCCTGTAGCAGAATTCTTTACCGCCCACTCTCACTTTATTTATATGTGGAACGACAAGGAAACCTGCATTCCGTGACCTGAGCGGATGATGCGGCTTGTAAACTTGAAGTAATTCTGTCAGGTAGGCAGGAGCTAGACCTTTAAGTGCCTTATATGCAAGTAGGAGTACTTTGAAGTCAGCTCTAAACCTAACAGGGAGCCAATGCAGGGAACTAAGAACAGGGGTTATGTGGGCAAACTTCCTGCTCCTAGTGACAATTCGAGCTGCTGCATTTTGAATACGCTGCAAGGTATTTACCAGATATGAGATTTTTATTTGCCATTTGTGCATAAAACCAACATTCCAGGCACATAGGAATTCTTGAGCGGAGCTCTCTCAGAGTCAAGTTAGTAGAACACTTATTTACATACACAAAGGAAAGAAATTTTAGATACAAGTACTAATCAGAAAGAACTATGAAAGAAATTTTTACAATAAGTACAATAAGTACTGCAAATTATTGCATAGCTGCATAGAAGGCAGATGTTGCACAGTTATGATATTGCACAAATTTTTCACATCAAAATTATTGCACATCAAAAAAAGATATTGCATATATAGATATATCTTGTCCTGTTGCCCAGTTAGGATATTGCACATTCATCCTATTCCACAGATAATGATTTTAATTGCACATGACCAGTGAAGTGAGGTAGTGTGGGGATATTTTACTTGTTCATTTGTTTTGTTTTGCCATCAGTCTGACTGTGGTGGGGAAGAAGCTATTGAAGAACCTTGTTCTGTGAGTGATGATGCTGTCCGCTCTGCTGTGTCTCAGATTGTACGTACAGTTTTTGTGTCTGAGCAGAGAGTGAGCTGGATGAGTGAGTCCCTGATAATTCCCTCTGCTCTTTTCCGACAGCGCTGTGAGTCCATTTAGTGTGCAGTGTGTACTCACAGATAACAGAGCATTACAGTAGTCTAACCTACTGTATACAAAGGTATGTATCGATTTCTCTGTGTCTTGAATAGTAAGAAATCGTCACAGTTTGGCGATTTGGCGTAGCTGTAAGAATGTGATTTAAATGAGAGGCTTGTATCTAAGATGTTACAGTGAGCTGCTGAGGGAAAAGTTCAGCCCTTTGGAGTGGAATGCGGAGATTATAATATTCCTATCTGCAGACCTGCCTCCAAACAACAGAACCTTGGTTTTCTGAGCATTTAGTGATAAAAAGTTTTTCGCCATCCAGGTTTTAACTTCGTTAAAACAATTAGCTAATGTTACAAAAGATGCGGTGTCCTTAGGCGTAACCGAAATGTATATTTGGGTGTCGTCGGCATAGGAGTGATAGTTAACATTATGTTTTCTCATTATGTTTCCTAATGGCAGCATGTAGAGGGAAAACAATAAAGGACCAAGCACTGATCTCTGTGGTACCCCATATTTGACCGATGACATTGACGGTGGAGTACAAGTATCTGACACTTAAACATATTGACCACGATTAGTTAAGTATGATTTAAACCACTTCAACACCGTTCCACGCAACCCAACCTCAAATGTAAGTCTTTGTAATAGGACAGAATGATCAACCGTGTCAAAAGCAGCACTAAAGTCCAGAAGCATTAGCACAGTCGCGCTGTCAGCATCAGTCGCCATTGTTATGTCATTTATGACTTTAGTCAAGGCAGTTTCAGTGCTGTGTCCTGGGCGGAAGCCCGACTGGAAACATTCCAGTATGTTTGTCTCTCCAAGTATAAGTTTAGTTGAGCAGCAACCATCTTCTACAGAACTTTTGACAAAAATGGTACGTTCAAGATATGTCTGTAATTGCTGAGCTCATGTGGATTCAAACTTGGCTTCTTCAGTAGTGGCCTGATTACTGCTACTTTCAGTTAGTCAGGGACACCGCCTGACAACAGGGACACATTCAGTATGGCAGTTATAGGTCTTGCCAGAACTCCCAAGGATTCTTAGTGGGGAAGCTTAGTGGGGATTGGGTCTGGTGGACAAGTGGTTGATTTGATCTTAATTATAATAGTTTTTAGGTTTTGTTAATGAATTAATTCAAAATCATTAAGGGTGTGTTCACGGTCCATTACTGGTTATATGATGGTTATATGTTTGTTTTCCACATCAGGGGTACGGCAGATTGCTGATGTCTCTGCCGGGCTGGCAGGACATCGTCACGGCATGTGGCTGTAGCCGTGTAGAGGGCACTGAGGTCACAACCTTGGATTTTGTTTTTCTTTAACCTTCTCTGAAAAATAAGATGATGAAAATAAAACAAAGAGGAAATATGACACATCCCACAGGAAGCTGAAGTCCTGGGCTCTGATGGCAGACATGGGTCCATAACCCCCCCCGGTGACCTCCCCACCACACATCTAATCATCATGGTGCCCGGAGACAGGCCCACGGGGGCAGGGAGACGCTGACAATGAATTTCTTCAGCTTCCCTGAGTCATCAAAAACATCCAGAACACCACACATCGACTAGTGCTGATCACAGATTAACTCACAGGATCTGTGATGACTGCTGTTTTTGGCAAAAATTCTCTGGAAGAGATTCAGCCAACAGTAGAAATAAGAGAAACGTCAGACATGAATTAGTCTCTGCTTGTGATGTACTTTGGTTATCGTAGACCGAGACACTTACTTAACAGAATCACATGATAGAGAGATGGCAGGAAGAACAGGAATAACTCTGTTTGGGGGTGGGGATGAGTTTAGCGAAACCAGTGGGGAGGAACGAACCAAAAAGCAGACGTTCTGATGTCAGCAGGGAAAGCAGAACACAGGAAACAACATGGCGTGTAGAGTGAGTCACACTTGGAATCGGGCATTGCTGTTTGGGATGAGAGAAAATAGGGCCCCACGAGAATTGGGCAGAGGTGAAGGGAGGCAGTGAGCTTGCTCTCTGGCTGCACCCCGTCCTGGAACGTCCACACACGGTTCTCACAATTACATATGCAGTCGAGTTTCCAAGACAAATGAAAGATATATGCACTGAGTTTAACATCTGCACCAGCACCGAACAGCAGGCCTGCTGTGCTTAATTCCCAGGCCTGGGACAAAATTACTTTAACTGGAGCCCCATGATGCAAAACCTGGGGTGTGTTAACAAATTAATCAGTGCGTAGGGTCACTCATGCACGCATACACACACGGTTAACACTCAACACCCAAAACTGCGCAAGGATTGGGGCAGGTTTTGAGTTTCGTTTTTT
>JAODLD010000144.1:23809384-23825571 GCA_026781065.1 Mormyrops boulengeri | reverse complement strand
CCCCCCCCCCCCCCCCCCCCCCCCCCCCCCCCCCCCCCCCCCCCCCCCCCCCCCCCCCCCCCCCCCCCCCCGAAAGGGAAGACAGCTCAGCGCCGGGTAAACAGAATGCAAATTTTTAACATCTGCCAGATATGGACTGCAGAACCTGGTGTGCGTGCGTCCGTCCGTCCGTCTGTCCCCCCCCCCGGCATGCGCCAGGGACGCTGGGAAGGACGTGTAGAGGCCCAACTGCTCTTTCCCGAGTGCCCCGCTCCCCATGAAGGTGACGTGTGACAGGGACATCCCTAACCAGGCCCGACGTTCGCTCTCACAATGCTAACTCAGCGACAGAGGCAATTATCGGCACTCACGCGGCATGGAGCGTGACTCCTCTGAGAAAATGGGGAAACTCGGGGTCTCCTGCTCAGGCTGTTAGGAGTCTGGTCCTGCCTCACACCTCTGCAGCAAGCGGGAAATGTAAAGCTGGCCAGGGAATGCTCCCTTCGAAGATGTCAGGAAGTGAAGGAGAGGGATACCGATCCACCACCACCCCCCCCACTCACTTTTATTTCACTCTCTCTATCTATCCCTCAGTAGCTAATTGAAATTCAGACTGTGTGCGGCGAGTAAGAGTGTCCGTCTGGTGACCACAAGGGCCTGCAGAGTCAGGGGAAGCGAGGGGGTGTCACCCCCCGCCCCAAATTCTCCCTGAACCTGAAGGTATCTGTACAAATGTAACAGTCCATCTACCATCCTCCTTCTCTGACAAAGATCCTGATGAGCACTTTCTGCATGCTCTGCAGAGCAGTCATCAAGCTGTCAGCATTGACGTGATGACCGTCTCCCGTCCCATGGTTTGCATTCCGATCACCTTGTTTCGGTGCGGACACCTCGTTAATAGTCTTTGTCGATTTTTTTTTTTGTGGACGTTTATGACGTATGTCCGAAGCACGGCAAACGGAAAGCAAGTGCTCATGTCTGAATGATGCCCCCGATATGGGCTGAAGGTGTCTTGTGCTTTTTTGTTTCTCTCCTTATCTGGACTGCATTCCTGCCAGGTTATAGCTCACCCCCATCCCTGAACCCCCCCGTTAAAATCCCAACTTCAAAAGAAGCTCCCCTGATATTAGCTGGAGCAGTCTTGTCACTTCGATCTGCCCCCGGTGCCCTCAGCGTCCGGCCAGAAGCATCCAGAAAAAGCAGACATCTACCTGCACCGGATGGATCTCGTTAACATTTCTCCCCAGTGCCGTCTGCGGAACAGAAAGTAGGTTTGAAGGTGAAACGAAGGTTAGGATCCTATCATTTCACTTTTACTCAGCTTCACGAGACACATAGCAGCCAGTAAGAGGTAACAGCCAAAGCCTGAAATGGATTTTGGGTACCTTCTAGGTTGAGGCTATTTCACTTTTGACCTCCCCCACACCCCCATCAGATGAGGCTCCCCACCCGCACTCAGCCAGCACAGGGCCGAGTGAATCCCCTGCGTTTATGTCGCTTTTGATTTGGATTTCCCATGCTCGCGATGTCACTTTGCGAATAACACGGGCCCCATTAATTACTGAAGCACGGGGCCAGGCCAAAGGGCAACACGCTATTACGGGATTAAATCAAGCCCCCGTTAAACATGTCAGTGCTGACAGGAATAATTTGGGTGAATTATTACAGCTCGCTGCCCCTTTCTCAGCATCACCGCGTCAAGTCGCCGCCCTTCTGTCCCGCTCCGTGTATGCCACCTTGTTTTTTTTTTTAATTAATTTTTTAATGAGGTTATGACATATTTGCACCATTTTGCTGGATTCACTCTGGTAGCTGCAATTTTTCATCTGCTCCAAAATGTTGGTCATCGGATTGAAAATGATGTCATTACTGCCAGCACACAGTACAGAAAAAGACACCGGATCTTGGTTGAGAAGAGTAACCAGTGCTTCCCATCACAGAGATACATATATTGTTAATACTAGTGTAGGGTTACATTTAAAATTTTAGATTTTTAATATACTTATACAGTCAGACCTCGGACATTCGCGAGGTTCGGTTCCAGAACCCGTCGCGAATGAGGAGGATTCGCGGATGTTTGGTTGAGCCATTAAAAATGGTAATATGTGCTTATTTCTGTAGTTTAAAAAGCTAAATATGACCCAGTCATGCTCCCAAAACACTTTCATTTCATTTAAAAGTTGGTTTAATACATGTCCTTTAAAAAAAACAAATGTTTGATGTAAAAATAGAGTAACAGATATTTGTCACACTAGCACATTTACAGTACAGTATACTAATGTTACTCCTACTAATTCATAGAACACGGCATTGGCTGCCGTTTTCGTTTGCACTCACAATTAGGTAAAATGAGTAAACGAACCCTTTTAGTGTTTATAGCAAATGCGTCTCGAGAGGGAAACCCGGGACGCATTTGCTATGTATGTAAACATTAGCACCTTTCAAGAAATGTATAATTTTTATGCGTTGAATTTACGTTAACGTGTACTTACTTAACAATTTTCTAATATTTATGTAAGCATTACCGTTCCAAAGGGAATAAACTTTGCCAATGGGATTCGCATCTTGTAAAGGTACAGTACAGTATACACATAAAAAGGAATGTTTCCATAAGAAAGTCACATTCTTTAAGCAATTTTTTAACTGATTTATATTGTATGTCTTGAACTTTATCCAAACACACAGTAGAATCTTCACTAACCACATTTTTCTTACCAATTTTACACTTAAAAGCATGAAAACTTATAAATTACTACGAAAATTAAACATAAACACTTCTGTAGGGTTTTTCGAGGATTTCGCAGAATGGGAATAAGTTCGGTTCCAATTAAATTTTCGCAGATATGTGAATTCAGGAATCATGAAGCGCGAATGCACGAGGGCTGACTGTATATGTAGTGTACTTTTTACATTACCTTGTATACACTCTTTCTTGCTGGTTGATTACTGCACAGAGTTAATACTCTGTGTTATGTTATTTTTGTGACTTGCTTGATTTTACTTTAATGCTTTAATGCAGTTAAAGGTGTTTTTAAAAAGGGCCCATCACAGAAAAAAACATAATCTTTTCAATAAGAGCATGTCATCCATGAAAAGACAGCATGGGACCGAAGTCCTATTGCTGTGTACACCTTCAGAGCCCTCAAAGAGGCGAGCATTGTTGCTTCGGTCTGTAATTATCGTTAGTACAACTAATTACCAGTTGCTGCAAATAGCTCATTTATACAGTCAAGCTGGCCTTGGTATTTTAAGCTCCTGTGGCAGCAGTTAAAGCAAGGTTTCTGTATAAATGAAACATGGTCGTTGGGTGACACTTTACATTAACTGCACCTTCATAATGCCTTTATAATGCATTCATAGAACATTCATAAGCAGCACGTAAGTATACATAAACATCCTAACATACCTCAACAGCTTTAACGTGAATTAATAACAAACATTATATGATAATAAATAATGGATAATCAATATTATCATATAATGTTTGTTATTAATGTGCATTAAAGCTGTTCTGGTATGTTAGGATGTTATGGTGTACTTATATGCAGCTTATGAATGCTCCATGAATGTCTTATTCATTTGTTGAATGTGTTTTTTGGGGAAAAAAATCCACTATAACAGATAAAGAATAACAAGAATATGTTCATATGACAATAATAACATAGGAATTTGGACTATTATTCTTATTAGTAGCAGTAGTGATAGTACTATCATTATTATTATTATTATTATTATTACTACTATTATTTAAATTCTAATTTTCAGATTGTTCTTTTACGTTTTTTCAGGCTAAAAATAGTTTAGACAGGATCTTGCAACTTAGCATGCCTGCTTTCTTGCACTCTTCTCGCGTAACGTAAGAGACAGTTGTAATTCCTCTCGGTTCGCCTGCGCTCGACTGATAACGGCCAGGATCCGTAAGGCGTCCCACCAATTTGGTTTGCGGTGTGGGCTGACAAAAAGGGAACCTTCGCTGAACACGATGGGGGTATACGAAACTCACCTTTACACAAAGGAGGGATTTACACGTCCCAGCGTGTCAGCATGGAGATGGAGGAGCCGTGTATGACTGCATCCTATGCTGAAAGGAATTTCAAATTCATTCTCCATTGTGTTCATTTTCCATGACCTTTACAAGTAAACACAAAAAAGACTTCTTTTTGGGTTGTAAATGTACGTATTTTAAAAGGTATAAAGTTGCTGTAATTGCTTCTTTTCAAATATAATTACCCAAGCATCCATCTTCTATTCGGGTCACGATAAGCCGTACACTTGACAAGGCAAGGAGCACCTTGTCCTGAATGCACATGCACAGAGTTGTTAACATTGGTCAGCTGGCTGATGTGACATTTTCAATTCGAAACAAAGTCTGCACAGTGAGTTACATGTATGCAAGAGTTTTGTTGCCTTGTAAACAGTCTGTAGGGTCTGCAAACTACTGCAATGATCTTGATGCAGCTAATTTCAGCTTCATATTGGAATAATATAAATTTGATGTTAGACTGTCTGCATGAGCATGAGAGTCAAAAAGCCTCGAGTCTCACATCAGATGTGTGAGAGTCGCCAACTCTGCAAGTAACATAAATAATTGCAGGTTATAATTTCCTTGCATTCTTTTATTTAAGGTTTAACAGCTGTTCCTTCTGCAGGAGGGGCTCCGTAGACACTATGGGCATTTTACAGGCACTAGTTCAGTTAAATGTTATATTTTTGGCCTGGGTAAGAAAATCAGGGGACCCAGAGGAAAGGCATTAAAGCACATGGGAGACATGCAAATCCCCTCCCCCCCACACACAAAGTTGGGGGGGGGGGGGGGGCTCAAACACCCACCTGTTAGGTTGTCAGATGACAGAGCTACTGACCAAGGCGCCATGTGACCTTTGAACACATACAAATGTGCTCTTGGGTCTTTTAATGTGGCACCGATTCCGCTACACATCAGCACCCTGCCGGGTCTGCTCCCTGACACATCCTGTCACGTTCACACTGATCCCAGATGCAATACGAGCCTGGCGAGTCGCCGTAAACCCCTCCCAGCTCCGCAGATCAACATAAAAGCCGTTAAATAAACCGACAGCCACCTGGCAGAGCTGTAATCGGGAATCATTAGCCCTGCACGATTTAGCCTTGGTTGCTGCGTGAAGAATATGAGGTTCAAATAAGTAATGATCTCTTTGTAGGTGGCAGGAGTGAGGCATCAACAGCGGAACGATGGCTTGCAGATTTATTTACTTTGCTGTTAATTGCACATAATTTACATATTTTTACGAAGAGTGAATATCCAAGTGCATAGCAGCATCAAAGTGACGGCACTGATGATGTAACTGGCCCTTTTGTAGTTGTGAACGACGTTCTTCGGATGTTGCAGGCCTTAAATGAGACAGTTCTTACTGCTGGAAGGTAATTCACGCTGCATTCTTGTAATGGTGTTAAAGGTGTTTGGTACTCATAAAAAAGGCCTTTTCAGACTTTCTAAACAGGAAACTTGTTCACCTCCATCCATCCATCCATCCATCTTCAATAACAGCCCATTAGAGTTATAGTGATGCAGGGTCTCACCCATGAAACTTAAGATGCAGACTCTTTTTGGGTTTCAGAACCAACTCATTAATGGACTCTGACCCTGACCTCAGTTTACACCTGCATATATGCTTCGCTTATATTAAATCAGGCCCATTTTTCCTGTTTTTCATTATGTTAGCATGCCTGGGGGGGTCGGGCAGCAAGTCGACCTTGGACTCCCAGAGGGTTTTTTCCCTCCCAGCTCAGGAGCTTTTGGTTCCTCTTCTCCGTCGCCTTCTGGCTTTCTTTCTGTCTCTTTTCCCCTTTTCATGCACCATTCTGTATAAATGATGTAATAGTGGATTGCCATGCACTCTTGCCAGGTGCTTTCGGGCGACTCTGTTGGTACTATATAAAAATTAATTTAACTGAATTGAATTTACCACACGCTCACATACACAGACGGTATGGAAAATGTAGACACCGATCTACATCAGTCATTCCTTTTGTCCGCAGGGGGCCCAGAAGTGGACCCTGGCATTGACACAGGAGAAGAGGCCAGCACAAGGCCTGCAATGGGGACTGAGTTCATTCCAACAGTACTGTGAAAATGGAGAATGCTTAAAATGCTATTGGTACAATTACATGAGTCCGTCATGGCAGGGTCCATTATTATAACCAAAAGCACTTCTACAAAGAGCGGACATTCTTGCTTTTATGCCAGTGCTGGTTCACTTAGGAGAGACTTCAATTTCCACATCTAGCAGACGCTTTATCAAACGCAGCGTCTGTGTTTTTGAGAAAACAAGGCCACCTTGTCCCGGCAGCAATAGGGTATTAATGGCCTTGATCAGTGACCCAACAGCAAAATCACTCAGCCAACCCCGAGATTTAAACCAATAAGCTTCAGATCTTAGGTACAGCATCCTAACCCACTGAGCCACACACAAACAGGGTACAAACAGCTTCACCTAAATGTTGTACTGGTGAATACTGATTAAAAAAAGATAGCTCTGAAAAACAAACGCCGTATATATCTCCACATTACGTATAGAATCAGAGATCCGGCCTCTGATGTGTGATTCAAAGGGGTGTTTTCCACCACACTGGCCCAGACTTGGCCTGCATATTAACTAGTGGTGAGTGTGTGGAGGCTTGGAGGGACACAGTAGGTGGTATTACCACAGGATTTCAGTTACTGCTTGGTTTAACCCAACAGGACCCAGTGTGAGGGGGGTTAAACTGATTAAAGCCTGGTATAGCATTGTAATCACAAATGCTATATTTATTGTAATTGCACACGTACAAAAAACTCCCACCAATGTTACATATACAAATAATAAGAAAAACAAAGACCCACTTCTCCTATGCAGGGCTGCAGAGCCTGTGGGCACAAGACATAGAATAACCCAGGTCGGTGTGCCAACCTATCACAGGGCACACACACATTCACAAGGAATAGGGCAACTCCAATTAACCTCAGCATGTTTTAGACGGGCGGGAACTGGAGAACCAGGCAGAAACCTCACAATGACATGGGGAGAACAAGCAAACTCCACACACATGAAGCCAGGGTGGAGACTCCAACCCCGGCCCCCCAGGTGGGAGAGAAAAGTACCAACTGGTGCACCATCATGCCACCCTACAACAACAGAAATGTTGCTATAAGTCAATATCAATCAATATATAAATATATATAAAGGTTAAAGGTGAACTGTAGTGCAGTTGTATATTCTTTTAGCAGCATTAAACGTAGCAGTGTAGATTTTTTAAAAGTTTGTAGCAGTCAAGTAGTAAAAAACTAACAGCACTAAATAGTCAGTTTGGGGAGGGCAATCTTAATCTCTGTGCCCAGAGCCACCTCCAGGGGGTGCACTTTTCAGCATGTGAATTTCAGAAACTCATACGGCAGACACCCGACGCAATGGGGAGGCAACCTAGACAGTACCATAAAAAACAAAAACGCGTATTTGGAACGTGTCTCTTTTGCCCCGAGTACAGAGCCAAACATAACGAAAGGAATTTGCGAGCATCTTGAGGGGTGGGGGACATCTTTCAATAGGGTTAACCCTGAGCTTCTGCACCACACAAATCCTAAATGTTTTCACTGGGAATGCCCCAGCAGATCAGGCAAATCAGTAAAGCGCCTGTCACGCGTGTGGTGGAAAACCACACTCTTTGAGAGAGGGTCAGGAGTGAATGGATTTAGCGTTCGAGAAAATTGTGCCGCTTCTCACCGGCGCGGTCTCATGAACTGCAATGTGAGGAGACAAACATTAAGGCCGGTTTCTCAGATTTCTCATTACTGTGGGACCCATGCACTGAGGCCGCTGCCCGCGCATCTGCTGAAGGTTTATCTGCCACTTTCTGCCTTTCAAAAAATGAGAATAAAGAAAGCTGAGAAGTTTGGAAAAGGAATTTGAAAAGTGTAGGGGGGTAGGGCAAAGTGTTTTGGGATTAGTGAACCTGTAGGATTTACCGTTTAAGGTTTAGTGGACCAAAGTGTTAATGGCCCAATACCTGCAACACAAACGTTTCTGGATGGGCTTTGTTGTCAGAACAAAGTGCTTAGATGCAGCTCGGTCGGTAAAACATGAAAGTGTCATTTTGGATAACAGAAGGTGACAGCAAGCGTTCTGCTGATATCTGTGTGGTTCTTTTGTGAAGCATCCTTACAATATAATGGCATCATTCTTGATACTGGATTGATATTCTTGTCAGAAGAGCACCGTTGCTGCTTTGGGAGTCCTGGCAGAAATATACCGCACGGCTAACAGATGCGTGGTTAATGCAGAGTAATTCGAAAGCACTACAGAAGAAGTTAACACACACACACAGAAACTGTCAGATAAGTTAACGTTAACAGTTATCTCTGGCATTAGAATGTTGCTCAGTGTAGCCTTATGCCAGCAGAACCACAATTAAACTAGGATTTTAAAATGCAGATTTGTTTAAAAATAGAATGGTCTCATTTTTTTCCGCAGCTGTTTAAGTTGGACCAAAGTGCTGCACAGGGCAAGAAAAAAATAAGTAAAATCAATAGATAAGCAAATAAACAGAAAATAAACACAAGTTAAACAGAATATTGAAGGTACCCCAAGCCAGCAAATAAAAACCTAAATCATTGCAATAGTTTGTACACTGACTTCTTCTGTTTGTCTGTATGTGTGTGTGTGTGTGTGTCTGTGTGTGGCAGAATACATTGACCTATTTGTCTGAAAAGCTATAGCAAACCAGGCAAACGCTGCACAGAAGGTAAACTTCACCCAAAATGGAGCAGTCAAATAAGCGCTCAGGCACACGGTAAGGGCCATTCTTAAAAGAAGTGCAGGCGTGTGAGTCACGGCAGGCGATCAGGCTGCCCAGAAGCGCACAGAGTGTGCCGAAAACATTTAACAGCAGAGTCTCTACCTAGCAGCCTATAAAGTCGGTTTTCCATCTTCGACTCTAAAAGGGTAACCCTTTCATTATGGTAATGATTATAATCAGAAATCTCATGGGGGTGACTGAAGGACAAGCAGGCACATTTTAGAGCTACCAAACCGGGAAGCTCGTTAGCACTATTAGAAGCCCTCAATTAACACTTTAAGTAGCTTGGAGCTCCGTTACTGTCAGCTGCTGCTAATGGGTTAATGGAAGCTGATTGGTTAAAGGGCGCTGATTAGGCCCAGGCTCTCTGATTGAAAAAAGTAAGAAGTTTTAAAAAGCTTGGGGTAACAGGTGTTTGTAAAGTGGTTTTAATGGTTGGTGTATTTGCTTGCTGGAATGAAGTATGGATAAAAAGCAGCTTTTTGTGGTTTTTTTAAGGTATCAAGAATTATGTGTGCCCTTGGAGCCTAAATATTGAAACTTTTGTATGTATTGGATATTGCTATGGCTCCAAGCATAAGTATTTTGCCAACTAAAGTGGTGTGGTGATTGTGCTCTGTTCCACAGCCTGTCTTTGCCTAGTTTGGTCCTGTCGGGGGGGTCGTCTTGTGCGGCTGCTTCCAAAGGTGAGATGATCCTCTGTTTGATCCTGATCTGATGCTCTGCAGTCCCTCTGGCTTGGGTGATTCTCAGCCCAATCCTCTTGGACTCCCAGGCAGTCCACATTTTTCCAGCCTCACAGTCCCTAGCACACATGTACCTGGTATTTGGTGGCCATCATTGTTTGGTTCTGGTGTGCTGCTTGTGGCGGTCTGCGTGTTAACTTCCTGTGTGTTGTCTGCTCTTTCCAGCCTCCCACTTCAAGCATGGGCAGTATGGTGTTCCCTTTGGGGCTCTCCAGGGTGGGGCCCAGCCCCCTAGGCCCTTGCCTCTTCAAAGCAGCTACCCCCCAGTTGACACCCCCTTCCCTGGCTTCATGCCTGGTTATCATTATGGCCCTGACATTCTCCGTGCTGTCCCCAGGCGCCAGGGTACTTTCTTGGGGGCCATGATCCAACATGCAACAGCATTGACAAGACCTCAGTCTGGCTATCCTATCTTAGGCCCTGCTGTTGGTCCCCTCCCCTACAACCCGGACCTCAGGCCTGTGACATTCGAGCTACCCCACTGGTTTGTTCCAGGTGAGGTGGGACCTGGTCATCTGGTCTCCAGAAGCTATGGGCCCCTGCTGGAACAGCCTAAAGACCTTGACCACCCCCCGCTGTTCTATGGGAATGGCTTTGTCACAGCCGAACAAATGGCTGGCTTGCGTGACCCTTATGTCCCTAGGGACGTTGTCCCTGGGGCTTTGGTGTTTGACTCTGGCAGGTTTCCTCTTTCCCATATCAGTGGTCCTGGAGTGCTCGACCCTGCCCCAGGCTCCTTTGGGCAGTATCAGAGCCACATGACCAATATTCAAGGAGCCCGAGGTACAGCTGCCCTTAGGAGTGACAGGAGTAGCCATCCATTCCCTGCCCTGCCATTTCCTCCAAGCTATGGTGGCGCTCCACACACATCCGTGCAGGTCTCAGAGCCAGCCGTGGGTAAAGATTCAGACCGTGTCGGAAACTCTGCCGACCAGCTGGCTCGCGGAGCCCCCACCCGCCTCCATCAGCTTGTGAATGATGGACTCCTCCCCAGTAGAAGGTAATGCTGATCTATGGGACCATATATGAAATGCTGTTTGCCGAATCAAATTTAATTCACAGATGAAGATGGTGACTTATGGCTCAGTAGTAAGCAAATGTATTGAATCTTCGACATCTTGCCGCCCCCACAAAAGCTGTCCTTCCATCTCTACCATCAAATGTCATGCCTCTTCAATAAATTGACTCCTAGTTGTTTCCGTCCCTTTGCCTTTGACTTTCCTGGGTCACTTTCTGATTTAAAACGGAACAATGGTTCTCTTCCTCATGCCTCACTCTCTTCTTTTGTCTCTCTCTCTCTCCCCCCCCCTCTGAATAAAAGGACTCTTTCATGTGGACAATGAATTTACAAACGCCGCAATAACAATTGAGGGGAAATTCATAAGCTGTAGACCTAATCTGGTTAAATCTTGGGGGGGGGGATTCCGTGTCCTTTCTACATGGAGATGGCGTAGAAGCTTATATGACTGTGGCCCTCAGTGTTAATGAGAAGCTGCAGTGTGCTTGAGCCAGATGGGGCTTGAAAGGATCACGCTGGAGAAAATGGTGAATAGCCCCGGCAACAATGCTACTATTACCTATAATGGGATAATCCCATCAGTTTCCCTCCAGATGCACATTGATTCTTTCAAATGGTGTACACGTGAAGGTTCTCTAGAGTAGGTGGAAGTTGCTTAAGATGTTTGGTGCAGGTTCTGGGTTAGTCTCTCACTCTATCCCAAGATTTTTTTTGGGAAGGTGTAAATAGACCTTCAACGCTGTTTCAACTGCAAGTTTTTGTCTAAATCAATCAGCCAGCACGGATGCAATGTTGATTTAATGCTGCATTGCCCCTTTAATAAAATGAAAATGTGCCTACATCTTTGGCTGGACGTTCCTAAACCACAGCATTGCATTAAACGCAAGGTGTGTGAACATATGGGCATGTGAGATCACCTAAGTGTGATGTGTGTTGCCATTATTATGTTTGATGCTCATGTAGGGTCTCATAAGACTTGGCTGTTTGCCAGCCTCGTTTATGCGAAGCCAAGTAGTGACTCAGAAGCGGTCTAAGCAACTCCGTCTCGGTGCTGATGCTATCAATTCTGAAAGCCCAATAGTGCGTCGTAACCTGTAGGTATTTTTTAAGGTGTTCAGTTGAATTCCTGAGCAAATCAGGAAAAGGACCTTAAGGGCACTGCATGGTCCTGCCTGAGATTTAAACAGGCACCTCTGAGGTCAACCTGTGAATCCTCAATCAGTGTGCCACCTGCTCTCTTTATTCATTTTCTGCCCACATCTGTGAGAACATCTGCCTGTCTGGATGGTTCTTTTTCGGGGGGAGCTTTATCTTTTTACATAAAAAAAAAAACACGTTACACATTATGAAGCGTGCAGTGGAATTTATGAAAAATAAGAGCAGCATTAATGTGACTGTCGCCAGTTAAATGGAAGAGAAGCCATAGTGTTGCCTTGTGGCCCTATTTAGGAAAGCAGCCCATGAATGAATGACATCTCCCCCAGTGGGAGGATTATTACAGCAAGCCCCCATCCCCGGTACAGGGGTCCCAACCAAGCCAATGCTTCTCAAAGTGGCACGCGTTGGGCAGGGCTAACCCCTGCTGCGTTACGAGCTGCTTGATGCGAATTGTCTTTCTTGTAAATTAGCTTGCACCTGTGCAATAAGCACTGAAATGTGAAATGTTTTTAAATCTGTGTTATGATTTTATTTTTTTTTTGTCAGGCACGGACGTTCCTGAGTAAGGGCCGACGGTCCCAGAGTGCCATCTGTTGGTTTGAATTTTTTTATTTTTATTGTTGTTTTTCTTTTTGGATCGGGATGTGGACTGCACAAGTTCGCCATACAGCAGGAAATGCACAATCACAGATCTAATCATTTCCTCTGAAATATAAGTGAGGTGAGCCTCAGGCTAGATGATCGCACAGGCTTCTGAAGGACGAGCCTGGGTGTCCTTCCAGAATGATAATAAAGATGGATTTTTCCCTCTGCCTTTAGATGGGATGTGAAATTCTGCGACGCCCCATTGTGTAGAGTGTCCCGTCTCTCATGTTCACGTCTTCGACTGAGCGGGCAGCCATCGAAAGTGCACCTTTGGTCGTGACGTTTTGATTAATTGGTAAGAGTCCCCCACCCCCCAACTGTGAGGGACGTCACTTACTGCCAGGATCTCTTCTCCGTCGGCGAGCTGAGGCGTGACACGTACGCGGGATGCTGGAGGTTGCAGCGGCGGTCTATGAATCGGCGAGCAGCGGGACGGCGTGACGAAATTAGCCGCGGTTTATAGAGCGGTTGACGGGCCCCGTGAATCACAGCTCCGCACCCAGCATGAAGCGGAGGGCGACTCAGGGACGATACGGCCGTGTGGTGGCAGCCGAGACCCACCCTGCTCCTCCTCCGCCCCCCTGGCATAGAGATGAACAACTCGCGCGTGCGTTAGAAAGCTGAGTCCGCCTCCAATGGTGCTGTCTTAACACCCGCGAAAACGAAGCCGCCTCCTGATTGGTGTTCTGGGCTTGTTATGAGTCTCTGTGATATGCAAATGAGGGGTGTGACCAAAATGCATATTATTCATGCATGACATTGAATAGGCGAGATAAAAAAAAAAATGCATTTTTTCAGCTTTTGTCCAAACTAGCATGTGAAGTAGGCTTGGTTACTTGCTGCTATGTTTATTAATTACGTTAATCATGGTTCGTTTAGCTAATTGTTTGTTTTGGATGATTATGAGCCCCATTCTTTACACCAAGGTGTCTTAATCCTGGTCCATGGGAGCTGTTGTGTCTGATCTGACAGGATCTGTTTCAATGCCGCTCCCAATTAATCAGGCTTAATAGATGCGCTGATTGAATCCTGGCATCGATGTGACGCTTCTCGACATTTGTCAGTCATGAGAGCGAGAAGTCTAGAAGCGTATTTCACACGAAAGGAAAGTGGATTTTTTATAAAGAGCTGCCTAATTCTTGCAAGCCTCCAAAAAACGTGACAGGCCGAAAGACTGATGAGATCCATTAAGCTTCAATAGTCATTTGCACTGCTGGGAGAAACATCAACCAGGTGGTGCAGAGCGATTGTTTCAGCTTCGCTTTTATCATCTATAAAGGACCAGGAGTAGGACGGGCTGCACCGTGGCGGGGGGGGGCTTCAGCTAGGCGATCAGCCTGGCCTCATCAGACTTTCAGATCAAACAGCGATGCTAAGTGGCTGCGCTAGCAATGCGGCTGAAGCCTTTTTTAATATAATGAGGGCCCAGGGGAGCTCGTTTGTGATGGGGGGCACGGCACTGTGGTGTTTTGTTCAGTCTGTAACTCTCTGCCACGCTGTCACTTGAGGCTGAGGAGATGGACTCAAGCACTGCTCTGGGATACGGGTGTCACCTCAGCCATGAAACAGCACAACTGGTGTGAAGGAAGACCCTCCCCACTATTGCAGCTATAACATATTTCAATACATCTGGGGAGACGGGCAGACCTGCCCTGGGGGAATTTGGTGCATTGATGTCATTGTATGTGATGCAGTCTACACCCATGGGGGGTTTGCTGTCACCATAGCAACTGAGCCTAGGTCAGCTGGGTCACTGATTGCCTAATGAGCGTGTGTGTGTGTGTGTGTGTGTGCGCGTGCGTGTGCGTGTGTGATCCAGGTATACATCACATTATGGGGAAATTTATAAAAGCCTGGTATTTTGACCTTCTGAGAACCATTTTTTTAATAAAACTCAGTTTTATAAAAATCTGTGACTGCAATAAAAGACCGAAAAATGCCTTGTTTTTTGTTTGGTTACTTATGGTTGAGGTTAGGGCTGGGTGGGGGTTATGATCGTCAATGTTAGGATGAGGGTTATGTGTGTGATTGCACACTGCTCTGAAAGTGACTCCCCTCCCCCCACCTCCACTGGGGCCAGGACAGCCTCGCCAAGGTCCTAAGTGGGGGCGGGGGGGGCACCAGGGCTGACATTTGAATGTCAATCCTGACGACTCATCTCCCTGACAGGTACTAGATAGGAGAGAACAGAACCCTGTGAGGAAGTGTGGAGACCTCGACTCATCTTGTCTGGCCCCCAGCCTCAACTCCGCCCTTTACCACAACTCCCCACCCCACCAACTCTGCAAAGCATCTCATTTCCTACTTCCTTAATTGTCCACTGAAACAGGCCGTCTTGAGCTCAGGACCTCATCGGCCCATAGCGGGCTGGGGGGGGGGATGAAGCCATTTTTACCCCACCCTGACTGATAAGAGGCCTCATTGGGCTGGATGATCCCGAGGAGGTGGTTTGCGGCCCACGGCCGAGTGCCAAATGCACCCTCCGCGCCGTCCTCTCCGCAGTGGCCGCCGTGACAATCAATGTCTCCGATGGTAAGATTTTTTTTATTTTTAGCGATTAATTGTCATTGTTGACTCACCACAGCACACAGTGCACAACAACGAAATGTGTTCTCTGCATTTAACCCATATGTGACAATGTGACATAGCAGGGGGCAGCTAATTCAGCGCCCAGGGAGCAGTGCTTGGGGGCGGTACCTTGATCAGGGTACCTCAGTGGTGCCTTGCTGGTCAGGGATTCAAATCTGCAGTCTTTCAATTACAAGTGCGCGTCCCTAACCATTAAGCCACCACTGCCCATTCCCAGATTGATTGATTGACATATTTATTGTTATTTATTTGTTTTTGTTTAGAGGAGCATTGGTGTCCCTCAGTAAGGGTTACAAAAACGGACAAGCCAGAATCCATACCTTATTATCAAAGCAACACCTCTGTCAGTGTGGACTGGTGAGAACCAACGGGCGAAATCTGTGATAATGAGACACCTCCGTTAACCGCCGATGCTGTACAGCAGCATACCCGCGCTCAAAATTTCACATTCATTGTTTTCCTGAGCCACAGCCCACTTCAGACACCGTATCTGGCCAGCAAGAGACAGGATTTGGAGCTGCAACCAGCAGATGGCAGACATAAGGGTGCAGAAGAAACTGCGTAGCGCTTTTAGCTTAAGGGACAGGCGCCTTTGGTGTTCCTTCATGTTGACAGCAGGGGGCGTCCAAATATGTTGAGGCTGTTGCACCCACACCTGGAGTATGTCAATTAGAGATACAATCCTTCCCCTCAAAAGGTAAGTCAAGGTAAAGTGGGAAATACATTCACAAGCTAGGCTGCGTCTCGATTCTGCTCTACGAGGAAAAAAAAAATCTAATAATCCTTTAGGTGAGCTTTTACAGCCTGCGATAAACCTCTCAGTCGCCTCCCCCCTCCCGGCCTGTCCCAAGGGCAGCGAGACGCACGCTGGCCTCTGAGCACTGATTGAATCGCTTTTCACGCTCCTCTGCCCCGTCCTGATGTGTTATACAGCACCCAGCCACTGTGAAATGCAGAGCCCGGTTCCGTTCCGGATCCTGGCCCCATTGTGGAACGTACCGGGACCCCTGAGTTATGGCCTGGCTCACTGAAACGTGTCATCTGACACCCAACCAGAATGAAGCTCCCGTTCATTACTGATAATTAAGGGAAAAGATCAAGTGAGACGTGTTCATGATGTCGTAATCAGTTAATGTGTTTTTAATGAGCATCTACTGTCTTCTTGGTGGGGGGGGGGCGGGGGGGGGGGGGGGGGGGGGGGGGGGGGGGGGGGGGGGGGGGGGGGGGGGGGGGGGGGGGGG
>JAODLD010000144.1:23784490-23809185 GCA_026781065.1 Mormyrops boulengeri | reverse complement strand
GCCCAGAGAAGGTTCGACTCCCCCCCCCCCCCCTCCCAATATGACCCCCCAGCTTATTTTTAGCTGGGTCGCCCTACCCCGTCTCTCTGTTCCTAGCACACAGCCTGCCATTCAATCCTCATCAACACTTCAAAGTCAGCTGAAGGATTCGTATGGGATGGAGACCCTGAAGGACATGCCCCCACTCTTCTCAGTTAAGAGGTTTTGTCTCTGGAGCAGCTGCGTTCTCCTTTTCATCCTGGCGTCCCTGGAAGAAGCGGGAAGCTGAAGGTACAGTCCCAGCTGGTCCAGCAGCAGGCTGCACCATGGTGCTCGCTGGGGCTCTGGAGGTGCTCCACTACGCTCCCGCTGAGTTATGAAGCTAACGGTTAGCATCTCTCTAACATGGCTGACCTCTGACTTAGTTAATAACCGCTCAAAATTTGACGACTATCCACAAACAGATTTCCCAGTCAGATATTCACTTTCCCCAGTAGATAAGAGAGGAAGAAAACAGTCAGCAGATTTACAAGACGAACAAAAAAACATTATGAGCAGCTGCTTCCAGTTTCAGAAACCAAAGCTTGTTTGTGCCTCCCTGTGTCTTCTCTGAGCCTCGAAGCCGCTCCGACCTGCAGGATCTTGATTTTATGTTTTTATTTATTTTTCGCGCCCCTGACAGATGTCGACGAGCGGCCCGTGTGAGGTGAGTTAACCGTGTCCCTGCGGGATTCGGCCAGCAGAGGCGTGCCTTTGTCTATCGCTGCTTCTGTTCAGCCGCCGTGCTGTTTATCTGCCTCCGCCTTTCTGTCTGCTTTCTCCCCATGCGCTTCCTGGCTCTAATTAAACCGGCAGAAGTCGATTCTGGGTCCTCCTGGGCCAGAATCTTGCGGCTTTGAGAATATCTCCTCATTAGCACCTGGTGTACACCTGAAACACTAGGTGAGGAGCCCAACTGTGATGATAATTATTTCAATAATGTGATTAAGAGCCTGGCCTAATTGAAAAATGGGACCGGCGCTAGGAGCTAGCATCTTAAGTTCCAGAAAAAGGTGCCCATGTATCGTGCCAGTTCAAAACACTGCCGGACATCTGTTTATTCCTTTGAAGATTTAGGAAAACCGCACAGACGCAAAATGAGGATTCTGTTGGCTTGACACACTGAAAGGCTCAGCATTTTCCTGACAAAGGGGTGAAATTCCCATTCAGAAAGCCATGGATTAGCCTCTTATGTCCATTCACGCACACAGTCTCATGAATTCCCGGCTTATTTGGCCTCAGAATTGGTTTGTGCTCAGAATCATGTTTTTATCTTCACGTCGCCAACACCGAATTATTTTTCCTGGTTTCCTAGGAAGGTGTTACAGTGTCACAACAAACTAGTAACCAAAACGTCGACACAAAATCACACAAAAGAGGATGTATGACAGATTTTTTTTTTTATCCTTCTGCTTTTCTGAAAGTCCCTCCTGCATTTTCCAAAATATGACCTCAGTAAAGGTGACCTGGTAGCAGTAGATTCTTTAGCTTAAACCAGACATGGGACCCAGTTCTCCAAACGATTGGCCCACACATCAGGTGGCTTTCCTGGCTTGAGGAAGCGCAGGTGTTGCTGATAGTTCAGAGCTGAAAAGAGGACAGAAGGAGCTCTAAGCAGCAAAAGTGAGCTCGACGTTCTCGTGAAAAGCAATTTCTCCATTGAGGATGTGTCGTAATCTTCCTGACGCACGAAAGAGCGGGAGAGCAACGAGGAGAAAATGAAAAGCGATGTTAACAGTTTGTGGTAATGGTGTCATAACTGCGCTCTTATCTGGAGCAGAGACAGCCTCTGTAGCACAAGGTGTTTCAATCTCTCTAATTTCTTCTGTCATGCTGGTCTTCAAATGCAGAAAAATTCTCAATTAAAAAAAATGATTCTACATCCCAATGGTAAAAGCATGAAGAACACCTCGGTGATGCTACTATATATAGTCATGCCAGATGAAGAATTATAACCATAGCTCTAAGGATTATACATACATTATACATACAGTACAGTGCAAAAGTCTTAGGGGTTTAAAGAAAATGTTTAAAGCTATTTATCTGGCAGTAAGTGTTTATTTGCTCAGAACAAAAAACTAAGAGAATTTCTTCTGTTCTTTAAAAAGTTGTCGATATCTTGATGGAGAGCTAGATGAACACCGTGCCAAAACTCTCCCCAGGGGTCACAACAGCCATTCCATGTATTCAGTAAATTTCACTACCAGCTCACTTAATTAATTCCATCCATTTTCTGTAAACACTTGTCCTATTCAGGGTTGTGAGGGGTGCGGAGCCTAACCTGGAGGCTACAGGCGCAAGGCAGAGAACAACCCAGAATAGGACACCAACCCATTGTAGGGCACAGTCACCATTAATGCACACATTCACACCTATGGGCAGATTGGTAACTCCGGTAAACTTCAGAATGTTTTTGGACTGTGGGGGGAAACTGGAGAACAGGAAACCCTGCAATGACACAGGGACAACATGCAAACTCAAACCCTAGTTGCAGAGGTAATAATGCATACCACTGCACCACCCCACTTAGTTAATCAATTAGTTAGAGGCATCTAACTAGCCAAACATGGTATACTAGTGGTAAAATAGAAAAATATATGGGTATGTTGGATGGTTGCTGCAAATACTGCACGTCACACTCCGTCACCCAGGGCCAGTGCGTCACACTCCGTCAACCAGGGCCAGCGCGTCACACTCCGTCAGCCAGGCCCAACGCGTCACACTCCGTCACCCAGGGCCAGTGCATCACACTCCGTCAACCAGGGCCAGAGTGTCATACTCCGTCAGCCAGGGCCAGCACGTCACACTCCGTCAGCCTGGGCCAGAGTGTCACACTCTGCCAGCCAGGGCCAGCATGTCACACTGTGTCAGCCTGGGCCAGAGTGTCACACTCCCTCACCCAGGGCCAGTGCGTCACACTCCGTCAGCCAGTGCCAGCGCATCACACTCCCTCACCCAGGGCCAATGCGTCACACTCCGTCAGCCAGGGCCAGAGTGTCACACTCCGTCAGCCAGTGCCAGCGTGCACACTCCTTATTATACTCAGTTTGGCACCTTTTCACAAGCTGCTCTACTTTACAGCAATTTACAGTCATTTTACTGAAAAGAACCCAACACTACAATATAGGGAAAGGCTCGATTAGTCCCCAGTTCTGTTCGGAGAAGGTAAATGAGTGGCTATTCTGGCCACTCAAAAGACAGAGTGGCCAGAATAGCCACTTTCTTTTTGAGCCAGAATAGTGGCTCAAAAGACAGAAGGCTTACCTGCAATATTTACATGCTATTTCCAAGAAGCAACCAAGCAAAAATCGGGATCCAAAAAGAGGTAACCAGTAAATAGACCCAAAGTCAAAATACAAAGGATATCAAACCACAATGAATCGCGCAACAGTCAAGAGCAGTAAAAGCTCCTGAATGGGGCTTGATGGTATTCTGCAGGAGAATGAGGGGCGCGATACAGGCGATATAGGCGATACAGCCATTTTTCCAATTTCAGTGCAATGTACACATGGAGACACGGTAAACCTGCAACTGGAATACCAGGAACACAGAAATGGAAATCATAGACAGACACAGACATGCAGACCGTAACACAGCAGCATGTGGATCTATGCTATAGACCAGTGTTTCCCAATCCGGTCCGCAGGGACCCACAGCCAGTTCACGATTTTGCTCCCTCAGAGCTCCCTGCCAGATAGTCCATATTTTTGCAAACTGTGGGTCCCCAAGAACTGGATTAGGAAATACTGCTGCAGACATTGTCGCAGGCTGGATATCAGGGTCCAGCTGATGGTCTGTGAGCTGAGGGTTGGGTGGCTGAGGGAAGGAGGCAGAAGGAAAAGCGGAAAATAAGGGGCTTACCGTCTTATCTTTAGGTCACAGATTCACAGATGTGGCCTGACACAGGTCACACTCCAAAAAACGGCTTGTAGACCATGTAAAATGGCCCCGAAGAGGCTGTCAGGTCAGCGAGGTAGGTTGCGGAGCACTGGGCCACTCCGGCTTGATAAGTCCCTCATTGAATGAGGTTTAACTGGCCTGGATTTACTCCTTTTTCATTACAGATAGCAAGCTGCACCTAGCCTTGACGGGAAGTTGATGAGGTCTTAGCTAAGTTTATACGACCGGATCAGTCTTTTCTGGCGTGCTAATGTCAGAGAATGAGGTTCAGGTCCATTCAGATGCAAGTAGCAATAAACAATCTTCATACGGGAAAACAAATAGCATAGCAAGATTTAGATGTACCAGCAAAGGTAAATGCAGCCTCCAATGGGTTTTTCACTGATAAATTACGCAGGACAGGTAGCCACAAAGGCACGGGATATTAGGGCAAACAGTTGCGTTTGTGTAATTATGACTCTATTATTTTGCTTTTGTTGTGTTTACTGAATGAGATGGAGGTTTGAATCCTACCTCAGTCCGTCTGTGTCGACTTTGCATGGGTTTGAGTCTCTGTCCTGGGTCTATGTGCGCGGAGTTTGCATGTTCTCCCCGTCTTGTTGTGGGTGTTTTTCTGAGTTCTCCGGTTTCCCACAGCTGTCTAAAATCATCCTATGGTTAGTCGGAGTTGCCAAATTCCCCATAGATGTGAATGGTGTGTGTGAGTGGGCCCTGTAATGGGTTAATGCCCCATCCTGGGCTATTCTCTACTTTGTGCCCATAGCTTCCGGGATAGGCTTTAGACCCTCTGTGGCCCAAAATATTACAAGCAGATACAGAAAATGGATGGAGGGATGTATTAATCTTTGTACAACACATAAGATATTAAATGGTTCAATGCTTCTTCATTTAAAACTGCTCTGTATGTCAGGGTCTGCACCCGTGTGTGTCCCAGTCTTTCCTGTCTTCCCCTGTTGTCAGTCTATAGTGTTTCCCTTGCTCCCCATAAGGTGCATGGCTCAACAAGCTGAGTGTACAGCTGTCTGTTAATCCCTCTGTTATGTGTTTGAATCCCCCCTCCTCTGTTTTTGTATTTTGTTCCCTAGTGTTTCATTGTATGAGTTTTTCTAGTTCCTGTGTCTTGTGATTTGTATTTGGTTTTGGTTAAATTCTTTGTGCCCATGCTTGTGTTACTACCTGTTATTCCCATAGTGTAGATTCTGTTTCCTCGTTTCTGTCAGTCTTAGTTTTCCCCTCACAGTCCCTGAGTTAATTAGTTCCACCTGTTGCCTGCCCTTGTGTGTTTTCCTGATTGCTCGTTGTCCTGCACCTTCCCCAATTGGTTAATTGTCTGTCTCACTCCTGCTGTCTCGTTATCCAGTTCAGTTTTCCTATTTAAGTTCCTGTCTGAGTTGAGTTCTCCAGTGGGCCATTATTTGTTTTAGTTTTGTTGTTAGATGGCTGTACTTTGGATGTTCTGTTATTTGTAGCCCGCCCGCCCAGCCACCGACCGACCCACCCACCCACCCACCCACGCTTTGTTTCCCTGCCCCTTTTTGGAAGTTAGTTTGCTTATCCCTTTTAGTTCTGATCCCTTGAGGTCTATTTTTGTTTTTTAGTGTTTTCTGTTCCGGTGAGTCACTAGTGGGTCGTCCACATTGTCTTTCCAACCTGCACCATGCCACGCCCATGCTCCAAACCCGCCCGGATCCATGACACTGTATGGCTTGATGATGTCAGAGGTGTCCGGGTTAACATGGTACCGACCCAGTTGGTTCATAGTATGGAATCAGGTCGAATTGGTCAGGGTTTGTCATGCTGAGGACAGTAATGGAAAAACAATCCTCCGTGGTGGGCCGATGTCACGGCTCAGCAGTGGAAAAACATTATCAGTGCATGATGGAATCCTCCTTTTCGAGCCCGTGTCTATTTTGTCTTGATAATATGGTTCTCAGGATCTTTTATGTATTTAACGATCAGGCAAACTTCATAAATATTTTATCATAATAATGGAGAATACACTCTTGCTGAGAAAAGCAGGGAAATCATTGGAATATAGTGTGTTTTTCACTGGAAAACAGCATCTGTTAGGGGAAAAGAAATGCCAGTACATTAAGCCGTAATGCGTTTTGCATAACGTGTATATGAATATACAAATAAATCCCTTCAAAAACAATTGTTTTTCTGCTCTGCCAAGCCCGTTCTGTGGGAAACAAAGTGCATTTAGGATCAGGTGGAAATAAGCCCCCCCCCCCAATGATGGAGTGGACTTTGGATACAGAGATAGTCTTTAATGGGAATGGCAGATAATATGAGCCCCCCCACAAAGGACATAGCAGGAGCTGTTTTATCAGCAAAGGGGAGCCCATGCAATGCACAGGCGGCACCCAATGGGGGGGGGGGGGGCACCGGCAGACTCGCATTACTCTGCGTGGCATCCTTTTACCCGGTGATTAGCATTCTGAGCTGAGCTGGTTCTGGCCAGTCGGATCCCAGGGCTTAGTTCTGGTGCTGAAACAGGCTGTCTGGCCACTGCAGGGGGTACAGGACCAGCTTCCGGCAAAACGTCTGATCCGGGACATACGTGTCTGCTTAAGCAGCATTACCATTCTACGTCAAGCTCCGACCGATGTTTCCCCCAGCCAGAGTTACCGAAACGGTCTTACGTGAGAAATCTGCAAGGCTTCACGTTCGGGAAGAGAGTTCCGGATTGCTGAAGGCTTCACACAAGCAAACAAGGAACAAACAAACGTTAAAACCATCGTTTACATTTTTGCACAGGACCCCCCTCACACCACGCAAATGGTACAACACGTTAAACACACTCACAGAGCACAATTAGCGCTGCCAGCTCCTTTCTGTGAGAACAATGGCAGGACAGGAGGTTTCACAAGCATGTGGTTTGACTGTTTACTGAGATGTCGCCCTCCACACGCCTCTGCATGGAGATAACGCAAGGCTGGGGCTGCCAGCTCTAACAAAAGGGAGAGAGGCTGTCCCCCCCTACAACTGCCTCCTAGTCACCCTGCTGACAGCCTGACCAGACTGTGGTCGCTGCTATCTCTCCTTGTGGCTCCGGGTCTGGTTCTGGACCACAGTGAAGTCTGAACTGAAACAGTAAGTTTTGTAACGGTCAAATATTTTTTCATAAGGAAAGATGCTTCTGTGGATTTGCTAAAGTGACTTTCCTCAACTCCTTATTCTCATTTTAACAGTATCGATTTGTCCTTTCTCAATAAAAAGAAAAAATCATAATAAAAGGCAAATATCGTCATAATTTAAATGCGTATTGCCCTGTACCCGAGTAAAGATTTGCTTATTTTAGCGAATTGCATTGTACACGTAATTACATTACAAATAGGTCATTTTGAAAACTTTTGTAGAACGAGATGAAATTTCATATTTATTCGCCTTGTAACTGAAATGTTCATATTAGCGTGGGTAAATGCTTGATCTGTTGCTGTGTTGTTTTGGTATTTCATTAATTAATATTTTTCTTTGGTTTAGCTAACTTTTCCTTCAGCGGCATTCACGATACAGGTCGTGTTAAGCTAAAGCCGCATGCGGGCTGGGCGAGTCCCGTAGCTGCGCGCCGCGGTCGCGGAGCGTGTGAGATTAACGCGATGCGATCGCGGTTTGCGATACCAAGCTTCAGCAAACGCCGGGAACACGCCAGCTTTCGCAGTAAATAAGAACAGCGTTTTTACCCACCACCCGACACGGTGTGCTGTATTAATCAACCTAGCGTGACACCTTCTCAAACGTACAGTTCACAAAAATAATAAAAATCAAAACATTTTACTCAAGAATTGTGTATCAAAATAAACATTCAGATGGCTTGGTCTACTGTTTATAAAAAAAATCAATCGCATATAAAAATTTAAATATATATCCATTTTCTATAAATGCTGCAGTTTATCCTGGGAAGCACAGGGCTTGAGACACCTGGATGGGATGCTGATCCATCACAGGACCAGCCTCGGGTTTATAGGGGTGCCTGAGGGAGCATAATTACCCCCTCAAATGAATAATATGCCCCCTCAGGTGGAGGGCAATGATTCCACAGCTGCGACAGGGTCATGGGGGTCGCGCCCCCTCACTAATTTTGGATGCACCCTTGGTGATTGTGTTCTGGACCCGGCACTGCATGGACATGGGGGGTTGGGGGTCCCTGTGTACCTGACCCTTTTGTCTGAACAACGGAAAATGCCCCCCTTTTAAGATCACTGACAAAATTTGGTAGCAGGATGCCAAGTCGGTGACTGTAACCAGGTCGAATTTCATTTTGGTTTGCCAAGGGGAGACCCACCCCTCACTACACCCCACAGCTGGCAAAACTGAGTGGACTCCCCCCCACCTCCCCCTGGTCTGCAAATTCTACTGAGAGAACTCAGGGAAAGCATGCAAACTCCGCAGGGAAGGAGAGCAGGGGGAACTCGAACCCACAACATGAGGGGAGTGAAATGCTGGCTAATATCAAAACTACTATTTGTAAGCATGCACACAGCTGTGTGAACTGACAATAAAGGAATTTGACTTGACATAATTTTGCTAACTTATTACTTTTTGTAATAAGATCACCCTGGATCTAATATAGAACATAAGACAGAATCTGATATAAAAAGCTGGTACACAGTTTATAACTTAATAAACCTGTAACAGTGATCGGTGTGAGCAGTCTGTCAGTATCATAATTCTCAACCTTATATAATAGATAATACAGTTTTAAGAAGGAGTCACAATTGCTGACTGTAAGAGTGAATCACCTCGTATGATCATACAATATACAAATAAAATGAACACAGGTACAATGGAAGAAAGCTCAAGAAATAGTGTAACACAGAAGGAGGAATTGCTTTAGTACAGACTGTTCTCGCGGGATATTGATGCATAATAAAATTCTGGCACAGAAATGATGCGCACATGAAATCCATCGATAACTATAAATGTAACACCGGTTTGGACAATGGATGGATGGACTATAAATGTAACTCTTAATATGTAAATTATTTAACAAAAAGTGTGCACATATAATTCCAAGTATGTAAATGATGTGTGTGTAAATGGTACAGCAAACACCAGCGGATGTGCGTAAACAGAATTCTAAATGTGTAAACAGAATGTTAAACGTGTAAACAGAATGTTAAATGTGTAAACAGTTATACTTTAGGGCTATTGAATGACCTCTAAGTGCGTGAACAATTTAACAGGATGTCTGCTATGTAAATCTGTGACCATAACAAGAGATGGTGATTTAGTAGGCATGAGAAATATTTTTATAATATAACACTGCAGACAGGATGAATAGGAAGACCATAAATGAATTATAATGCATTCCCGCTTTCTTCCTAATGCTGTACTGTTTTTTTTTTTCCTTTTAGGTTGTTACCATGGCATCACTGCTGACCAAAGTTGTTGGGATAATGTTAGCATTTGTTATTGATCCTGAAAATGGTAAGCAGGGGTACTGAATGTGATGGACCATTAGGCAAAATGTTTCCCTTGGCAGGCTACAGCAGAGTTAACATTTTGAAATGACCAGCACAGGTTATGAAATTAGGACGGTATTTTTTTAGAACCTAAGGGAAGCAGAACAATGTTTCCCAAGACCTGCCACTCAGTGTGTGATTGACAGCTGACTTCCCTCATCCGAAGGCCCCTGTGATTGGTTATCCTGCATGTACGCTGTCTTGCTGTCAGCACGCCGTTAGTGTGCATTATCTGGTTAAAGGCCCTTGGCGCATCGTGTCAGGAGAGGGAAGGAGCTTGTGAAACAGGGTGGGCAGCCCTGGGGAGCTATTTTTAAAAAATGAAACTGCCTTTAGCTTTATGATTCCAGACGAGTTGCTTAGTTAAGAAAATAAACCAGGAAAAGACGACAGAGAAACTGAAGAGTGCAGCTGCCTCTGATGGTTTTTCTGAGATATGGGAGGCCTGGAGCAACCGTGTTGTAATCCATCTGTTCTTCCATCACTGTGCTTAAAAGAAGCTCCATTGTAAAGTGTTTACTTTCTTATACTTCGGTTATTTAAATCAATTCACTCTGTAACATACTGGCATGGTGGGTAAGCAGCACAGGAAATGGATGGATGGGCCATAGCGGAAGACTTGTGACAGGGGACCACACAGTTGACCAGTCAGACAAAAGATTTGCGCTAAATCCCTGGAAATAAAGAAATGTTGGATAAATATCAAATAATCCATCCATCACCGTGACCACTTAATCCAAACTGGAGTCATGGGAACAATGGGTGCATGGAGGAGCCAACCCTGGGCAGTTGCTAACTTAGAGTCGCCAATTAATCTACCACACACACTTTTGGACCATGGGAGGAAATTGGAGCCCCTTGGCAGAAACTCACACCAGTGCAGGGAGAGCATGTGAACTCCACACAGAAAGGTCCTATGCCTAACCCCAGGATTGAATCCAAGACCTTCTTGCTATGAGGCAGCAGTGCTAACCACTGCGCTGCCCTTATCAAATAATATAACTAACTATTTGAAAAGGAAGTCTTTTTGAAGGCTAGTCTTTAATTTGTGTGAATATGCTTGGAACAGAAATGATGGCTTGATATTGGGGTAAATAAAACCTGTAGTTTCAAACTATTGAAATGCTATTCATTCATGAGCATCAGAGGAGCAGTTCATCCTCCAGCCACTAGGTGGATCACTGGGTTTAATGGTTTCCTCGTCTGTCACGGCTCTGCAGCTGTGAGGTCCTCCCCCTGCGCTCAGGTCCAGGTTCTGGCAAACACTGTGCATCTGGGGTCGTCCATCTCTGCCACCTGTATCCTGAGCGACGACTGCCCCCTGGCACAGGGCCAGGACGTGCAGGTCGAGTGGCGTCTCAATGGGCGACATCTTCCTGCGGGACGGCCAGCCAGTCAGAGCGCGCGGAGTTACGACGTGGTCGTGCCCAGCTTCACGGACGCCCGGGGGGACCTAACATGCTGTGTCCACACTGGGACGGAGTGTCAGGAGGTGGCGGGGGTGAAAGTCGAGGCGGGATGTAAGTGCTCATCTAGCACCACTCCAGATGATCATTTATACCTATGGTATCATTCACCATAAGAGTAATCAATACTTTGCTTGTTTTATTATTGTTGTTTGTTAATATTAACTGTAAGAATATTCTCCCTGATCATTTGTTTAGCTGGAACCCACGTTGAGGTTCTCGTTTTCAAACTGACTGATGCTAAACTCTCCCGGGTCTGAAGCCCAGACCAACCGCTGTGAGCTCCAGGCCAAGGTTGCAGTGATATACAGACTTTTTTTTGACAGAGCTCACCTAGGGCTAATACATTTGTCCTAGCCCCCCCCTGCACACAGTTTTTCAAAGTCCTGGGAAATTCTGGCCACTGATTGTCTCTCTACTTTCAATATTCCTAAAGGTTGTTTCTTTTCCTCTCACCTGTGCCCTCCTGCAATTCCTTTGCACACCACCAGGGCGAGGGCACGCCCCACAGTTTGAATACCTCTGATCAATGTCTTTCATTCTTCAGACCTGCCGTCGCCCCCCCGCAACCTGAGCTGCATCACCAACCTTACCAGGCCGTGCACCCTCACCTGCGAGTGGACACCAGGGCCAGATAGCCTACTGCCCACTGCCTACACCCTGCACACAGAAATAAGGTGACATCCCGCCCCCCCAGCAGCCGCCGTGAGTGTGTTTTCAGATGCTACCGTGCGTCTGCAGTCTTCTGGAAGCTTCCGCTGTCATTCTCAGGCACCTCAGGACAGAGAGGAAGACCTACACTTTGCCTGAGGGGGTGCACACCTACACCATCCCGCGCGTTGACTTCGCTCTCTTCTGTGAGATGCGCATATCTGTCACGGCCACAAACGCATTGGGCCAGGCCTCATCCGAGCCGCTGCTCTTGGACCCCATGGAGAACGGTAGGGGCCGGTCCCGCCATCTCCACATGATCCGCCCCGCCGTCTCCGCACGATCCGCCCCGCCGCTGCTTTATGCCTCACCTTGGCAGCCTGAAGGAGTTTTATACATCCCCATAAAGCACAGACACAGGTGGTCATTTTACTGACCCTTTAAGGTGAGCTGGAGGCATACCTCAATAACAGGCCATATATTCGATTTATTTTCTCAAGGAACATCAGAAGAACATAAAACATCACATGGTGTCTGTACAGTAGGCACCTTAAAAAGTAAAGATTAAGTAAATAGTATTTTAACTAAACTGTTTTTTTAAAGCCGTGTAATGATGTTATTTAAACGACCAATCTTTTTTTAAAAAAGATTCAGCTCTTTCCTCTCCAAATGTCTTTGTTTTTTTGCCACCACCATGACCCACTTGGGATTTGAACCCACAGCCTCCAAAGCCTTTGGCACACTGCGCCCAGCCATCTCTCTCATGTGCCGGAGCATTTTAAGTTCAGAGAGAATAGCTAACAGTAGCTTCAGACAGCCTAAGTCCCATCAGAGCCCTGTGGGCTACTGCCAACTTTAAGCACCTTCTGTCGCTCCTCGCCCTTCCCAGCCCAGTTTGACCCCCCCGAGGTGCTGCAAGTGTGGGCGGAGCCTCAGAGGGCGGGCTGCCTGAAGATGCGATGGAAGCTCTCCGATCACCAGGCCTGGGTGGTGAACGTGGCCGTAGATATAATCCTGAAAGCCGGGGACAGCCAGCAGTGGACCTCGTCAATGGTACGGTCCACAAAACCGGGTCTGCTATATCAACATCCTGATCCGAATCAGCACAGAAACAGAAGAAACATCAGCAATAAGTAGTTACCATTTGATCTGGTTTCCATCAAGAGCATTTCCTGGCTCTTTGTGCTTTAATCATGTTTAGTTTGCAGAACGATTTCTGTCTTTGGGAACCCAAGCCCATTATTACACACAAGCAGACAGGTGTGGGTCTGGCCGCTGAAGAACAAAGGAGCTGCAGTGCAAAGCCGACTCCAGTCCCAGCAGTTTCATTATCTGCCTTTCCGTGGTATTCTGGCCATTTCTAGAAGCGCGTACAGAACCCGCTCGTCCCAGAGACGGTGGAGCAGTGCGGCCTGCTCCATGGCATGGAGTACCATGCCCAAGCGAGGGTGAGTTACCCCCCAGGGCCCTGGAGTGCTTGGAGCAAACCAGTGGCTGGCACCACCCCTGAGAAAGGTGAGCCCACCCCAGGCACCACAGTCTCGCTTCCCCAGCATTCACCACTTTTCTGAAGGACTTCTCACCTCCTCCACTCCAGCTCCTACGGGTCACCTCATGACGTGGCTGAAGGTCTTCGGGGAGCCATCTGGGGTGCACTCTGCGCTGCTCTTCTGGAAGGTGACTCAAGTCTGAGAGCGCTCGCTGTGATTAAGCGCCACTGCATTCATTCTACCTTCTGCCCTTTCCAGTTTCTGTGCTTATCTCATCCTTTTACACAAAGTGCCTCACAGTTTCCACCTGTCTGTACAGATGGATACATCACCGCAAGCCTTTTACAGCTACACCCCTCATTCTCTTCCTTAGCTTTGGTTATACAGTAGGCCCTCAGTGAGACCCCTTAAAACGTAGCACAAAGCACACAGTGAAAATGCATGGAGTCTTCTAATATAATGCATAAATATTACATGTATCGATATATCAATAATGACATTAAATGGCCTTTTTTACAAACCCTGCCTGATTCTGACCCCACCCTTCATCATGCTTCTGCCCAATCACAGCCAACGGATGAATTCCGAGCCAACGGCAGGAATGTGTCTTACCACGTCTGGCCTCCGGAGAGGTGGAGGCATGATGTGCTCTGTGACACGGTGCAGAACCACTGTGCTTTCAGCCTACCCCCGGGGGCAACAAGGGTGTGTATCACAGCCAGCAACTCTGCGGGAGAGTCTGTGCCCATGTGGGTCCCCGTATACCGGCACACAGGTACAGACAGGCCCCATCCGCTCTCTCTGCTGTCACCGGGAGCTCCTGTCATTTCCGTGCGTCTGCCCATGCAGACACCCTAACGTGAGGAACTTGTGTCCTGCTCCCTGTCCAGGCCTGGATCCCGTCTCCAGTCTCAGTACCTCTCCCACTGGAGACAATGGCCTCCTGGTCAGCTGGGTGGCCCCAAACTCTTCTGGTCTGGTTGGGTTTACAGTTGAATGGAGCGCACTTTCGGAGACAGACCCCATCTTTCTCTCTTTCGGCGTGGCTTCAAAGAGCGAATCCAGTTTCCTCATCACAGGTCTGAGCGCCGCTGGGCCGGCTGCTCCTGTTATACTGCACACAGACACCAGAGAATTATCTATGACCTTTGATGGCCTTTACTTTGTTTCTCTATAGATGAAATCGAGCCATACCGGCCCTACAAGATCTCAGTGTATTCCAGGTATGATGAAGGAATAGGTGCCCCGCGCACAGTGGAAGCCTACACCCTAGAGAAAGGTGGGTGTAAGGAACACATGGTCTCCAGAATGCTAAATACTGCAGTGATGAGATGGCTGTCCGTATTAGCCAAAGTCATTTCCATCCAAACACTTCCCGTTGTTTATTGCTGCTGAAGTTCTAACGCATTGTGTGACCGACTTTGGGACAAGCCTCCCCTCTAGTGGCCATCTGTGAGAACTGCAGGCCCATATTTATCTGTCAGCGATCTCATTCTATGCTGCAATTCTGTTTGACTTTTTAAAAAGCAGAGTTAATTGTAATTTGATAAGGTCAACCATATGTCAGATGTCATATTATAGTTAAGTGTGAACTCAGGGTAGGCAGCTCTTAAGAACGAAACTGGTTCTAAGACTTGAGGCATATCGCTAATTGAGACCCAGTGGGATGTCTGTTGGAAGGGTTCTGTGAGAGGGAACCAGGATATAGTGGGATCTGGGTGTGCATTCTGACTACGGTCAACCCGTATCTCGACAGCGCCCTCCGAGGCTCCTCAGCTGCAGGTCGCGGTGATCCAACACACGAGTGTCGAGCTGACCTGGGACGACATCCCACTGGAGCACCGAAACGGGATCATCAGTTATACTATATACTACTGGAATGAAGAGGACCAAGCAGAAGGTACTTAAAGACATGATCTGTATGTTAGAGGCGTGGTAAAGTTGGAATGGCTCCTCCCATTTCAAGGCTCACCTACTAGTTGGCCGCTCCCCATTTTGTCAGCTGTGAGCATCAAGCCGACCAGCAGGAGGCTGATCCTGAAAGACCTCAAGCCGCTGTCCATGTACAAAGTCCTCATCCAGGCCAGCACAGACGGCGGGAGCCGCAATGGAACCATCCTGACCTTTAAAACCGAAGAGACAGGTTCTGAGTTAATTTTTATCAAATATAAACAACACTAAATAAGATCCCAACCTCTATCCAATGGTATCCAGAGATTAAGCTGGCAGAGTGCATTGAATTGCCCTTCTGCGGCTTGCTTGCAGGTTTCTGGGACATCATGATTAGCGCCTTTCTCGTCAGCACTCTTCTTCTGCTGCCCATTTCCACCGCTTCCTTCCTCTGTTTCAAGAAGCGCGAGAGGTGAGGCTGAGGCCACTGCGTCACACGCCCCCAAAGCGCATCGCCGTCCACCCCATCTAATGTTTCATACGGTCAAGGCATTACACCATGCTACAGGGGCCCAGTAAACGGGTGGGCGCTTAGGACCATTCCAAAAAAAAATCTTGAACGTAGTTGGATTAGTCTGGTTTGGGGGCAAGGCGGTGCAGTGGTTAGCACTGTTGCCTCATGATTCTGGAATTTGAGGGCTTGAGTCTCTGGCCCAGGTCAACACGGGTGGAGTATGTATGTTCTCTCAAAAACAATTCTACTGCAGTATTGTGAAATCGTGGCGATAAAACTCACTGAGCAGGGAGGGATCCCCCATGATATCCCCCCCCCAATTCGGCTCATTTTTCCATCATTTTTTCAAAATACCGCGGCCTAGCGCAGTGTTTGCCAACCCTGTCCTCAGGAACCCACGGACAGTCCTACTGGGAGCTGGGGGGGAACAAAAAAGTGGACTGTCTGTGGGTCCCCAAGGACTGGATTGGGAAACACTTGCCATAGATACTCTATGTGTTTCCTGTGCTCTATAGCAGTGTTTGCCAATCCGGTCCTTGGGGACCCAGAGCTAGTCCACGCTTTTGCTCCCTCCCAGCTCCCGCAGAAATACGCTAGAGCATTGTTTCCCAATCCAGTCCTCGGGGACCCACAGACAAATGTTTCTGCTCCCTCCCATCTCTCGAAAAAATGTGGACTGTCTGGCACGGAGCTGGGAGGGAGCAAAAACGTGGACTGGCTCTGGGTCCCCAAGGACCGGATTGGGAAACACTGCTCTAGCGTATTATCATGATACCACTGAAGCCCAGATGTAGTCTTTCCGCATGATGACTGGCTTCTCCACTGAAGGCTGAAGATGCGACTTTGGCCAGTGGTGCCGGACCCAGCCAACAGCAGCATCAGGGACTGGAAGGACGCTGGCATGCTTCAGGTGGGTTAAGATGAAGCTGGGGCCTCAGGAACAGCTGGTCAGGTAGAGAAAAATTAACGAATGATTAGAACCCAGGTGATGTAGTTTCTGACAAAGACAGACCTGCAATTTCAGGCACTGAAACAACATTAGACCCTCTTTTCAATCCTTCATTTTCATTAAACCAGTTATTTTGTATCCCAAAGGAGAGAAATTCTATCCAATAATCCAGAAAGCATAATTTTGTAAACTCTGCATTTAGGATTATCATGGAATGATGTTTCATATGACGTGTTAAACTGTAGAAGGACAGTCGTCGTAACCAGGACTTCCACGAACCTTCACCTGTGAACCTTTCGTCGTTCAACCTCCTGGATATCCTGGATAAGGACGACAGTGAGGCGGAGGAGAGCTGCCAGCTAGGCGGCGTGAAAGGCGGCGACGCTGGCCACTGCCCGGAGGTGCACCCCAGCCCGACTGGAGACCCATCGCCTAGGGACTCGGTCCCTTATGTCACTGTGGTCTTCACCAGCCCATACAGGAGCCAGGCACAGGGCCCACCCCAGGCCTACCTGAGGTCTGATTCCACACAGCCTCTCCTGGGGAACGAACCATCCAGCCCAACACCATCTCAGGAGGGTGGAGCAGAGTCAGGGTCCTTCTCTGAATGCAGTGAAGAGATGTGCACTCACAAGGGAGGCTGTGTGTCATGGGGTGACTTCCCACTGCTGGGAGCACTAGAGATGCACGACGCCGATCCCTTGGACTGAGGCCTAAACCATTGGATTTGTAACAGGATTGCAACAGATTAATAACCTCCTCTTTTCATAGCCAAGTACATTAAAAGATCATGGAGTTATTTTTGTCAGGAAAGATAAGACTATGAATGTAATGTATATTTTTGTTATACGTTTTTAATATGTATATATATAGATTTTCACAGGGAAAACATCTCAACCTTACTTAAGTATTGAGATCATTTTTATGTGTATTATTTTGATGGTTTATTTACACTGAATTTCTATATGAATATCTGCATATATACTTTCATATAATGTGTTTTCGTGTGTTTTCTATTTGTTTGTCTGGTGCATATTTGTGAATACATTTTAAAAATAAAAATGTTTCACGAACGTCTGAAATAAAGATTATCATTTAAATGTTTCGTTCAAATACCGTGTTATTAACTAAAGCCCACCTTGCTCAGACATCAAAAGAAAATGTTATAACGGACACAAGCTCCCTCGTAAACCGATTCAAATGCACAATCGACCGACCTGGGATGTATTGCTTCTGTCTAGATCCCGACTCGCAAGGACGATCCTTCCTCTTGCCAGGTCTAGTTAAAATGGCGACTTGCCGCCTGAGTTGTGGTGTGATTTAGTTGGATCTATCTCAGTCTCCAAGGGCATTTTAACCATCACTTTGCCCCGATTTACGCTCTCCATGTGAACGATGTTGCGGGTTCTGAAATCTGCCCCGTTTGTGTGTGAATATGTCGCGAAACCGGCTTTATCTGCGCTGCTGCCGGTGCATGGCAGCGCCTGGCTGTCCGTCGCTGCTCGACCTTTAACAAGCTGCCGCATTTCACACGGTCGGGGACATGAAGGTATGCGACTGGAGCTCATACGATCCGTATTTTTATGACCTGACGCGAACTGAGTCAAAATACCGTAATTTCTGTTTAAAATATGAAAATGCATTGAGATCGGTTTATTATTATATACGCCACTTTGTGTGAAGCCTGCTTAAAATTGTGTATAGCTTTTGAAAGCTGTATGATCTGTTGTATCTATTTTAGTATTTGATTTTCGTGGTGCTGTAAGTTAGTGAAAAGAGTCAGTGGTCCACATACACATGAATAATTCCAATATAGTGTTGTTTTGTACGGTTGATGCTGGGAATCGACAATGAAAAGCTCTCAGCGCCTGCGGATCCATTTTGTACGAGCCGATTCCGTGCTTTCGTCTGTCCGTCAGTAATTCCGCTAGTATAAAGGACTGACCCGCGTATCCAGTAGGGTGCGTGTCTTTTGTACTTTTGATGTTTACATGTTGTGCAAACTTGCTTACTTGAAGCCTGATCACATTTTTGGGCATTAACTAATCTGCCAGCAGGGGGCGCGCTTGTGTCACACTGTTTGATGGCCACTGGCGTTGTTTAAGTAAGACGCCTTTGTTGTCGTTTTAAAAGTGTGTAATAAAGTTTAGCGTGGCAACGCTAAAATCAAAACATGAACGAGACACCCTGTACAGAAATTTATGAAAAGGGCCCAGTGGGTGGCGATATAAAAATTGAACAAATACTACTGAGTAGAATAAGTGAATTAAAATCATTATGACTGAAATGAGTAACTGCATTATTCAATAGGTAGCAGCAATGGGTAGAATAATTCTGACTGCAATCTGTCAGTGCTGTTTCTAAGGTGCTCAGTAAACCATGACGGCAGTTGAGAACTCTGTAGTGTCAGAGAACTGGTGGGGGTGGTGTGGAGGTTAGGGTTCTGGGGGGAGAAGGTATATTTCAGTCTGTTTGTGCATGCTTTAACTGCTGAGTGGCGCTTCTCAGACGTCAGGCAGCAGGGAAACACAGACAATGTCCAGGGTGAGTTGGGTCCTTAATGATGCTGCCGGTCTTCTTTTTCCAGTCGACTAGTATAGATGCTGCGTTGGTTCAGGAGTTCCGAGCCTATGAGCCGCTTTCGCCGCCTGCTGTAAATCCCTCCGATTCTCGGCTGTGCAACTGGTGTTCCACACAGTGACGTGCGATGCAGGCCATATTGCAGTGGGGAGAGTTCATCAGGAGGCGCACGGGCAGACTGGCTTAAGAAAAGCAGCCTTTGCTCACCAGATGGGTGGTGATGAATAGGAAGATCCTCCATCATGAGGATTTTGTGTATGTAGAGAGGGTTGATCTTCTTGGCTCTGCTGAAGTCTACCATTGTTTCCTTTGTTTTTGTGGTGTGTAAAACCAGATGGCTGGTCATGGGCCTCTCAGCCAGGCGTTGCACCTCCTCCCTGCAAGCTTTCTCCTCCTTATCTGATGTCCGCCCCAAGCGGGTTTTACTCCTCACCCTTTCACACTTTTTACATTAATACAATTCTGTTTAGCTTCTCGAGCTTCTCGATTATCTCTTGTCGGGCCACTCATACCGTTTTCTAAATGCAGTATAGTCCAGGTGATCACAGCCCTTTGAACAGTTATAACCCCCTTTCTGACCCGAGGGGTGTGGATGCATGTGTATCTATGGGATTTATTCAGAGGCTCGACGTTTTTAAAGCGGATGTGCGTAATGGCAAACTCCAATTCACTACGTAAAGAAAAGGACAAACGAAACCCCAGGCAGCGATAGGAGAGGAGCTGAGCTCTTGCAGAAAGAGGACAGGATGTGGGAGACCAGAAGCGGCAGTTCCTCCGTCTCGAGGAAATGGCAGCTTTTATTCACACTTTCTGGCCCAAGTAGCTGAACTTGAGAAGAGCTCTCTGCTCTGGGAGGCTTTAAATGCAGCAGCTGGTGTCCAGTAACAACCACAGCGACATGTTCCGCTTGGTCCTGCATGTGTTCCGGATAAAGTGTGTGTTTCTCAAACCATAATCCTGTTTGGTGCGGCTGATTAGCAGCTCTGATACGAGTGGCTGATAGTTTGCACTGAGCAGAATTCACTTTAAACCTTTATGAAGTTCAGAGTCTAATGTTTGCATATTATTCCAATGATTTAAGCAAAACTGTATGAGTGTTAGGATTCACTTGCCTTTGATAGTCTGGAAATGTGTATCAGAATTTGTTCTATGAGAATTCTACGATTTTTGTCACTACTTAAATTTATGGGCAAATCGCATTGGATCTGTTGATATCCCATCAGACTGGTTCTCTGCCCTGTTTTTTTTTTATTTTTTTTTATTAAATATATGCTCTCAGCATTTGGGGAAAGCTTCGCTGTGCAAGCGGTGAGACGCTACGCGCGCCATTCAAGAAGAAAGAAAGGTACGGCTATCCCCTTGGTGACACCTTTGCGTGCCCGGTATCTGTTATACCCAGCTGTTTCGACCACCCTGCTGCTCTCCTGTCCCTGTCAGCCCCCCCCAGCCAGCTCGACGACCTCCCCCCGGCCACGCTGAAGAAGGATTACGCAGAAGTGCCTCTCCTGAACACGTCAGTCTAGCTTTAATAGCTTTTGGTTTTTGTATGTTTTACAGACACATTCACCCGAATAGCTATAGTGCCACAGTAGTCAATTATACTCATGCACTCGCAAAGAAGTATAAATGCTTAAAAGGTTTGAAAAGGTCATTGCAATTCTTTAGGAAGCTTATTGCGCATTTTCTTCCTTCCTTCAGTGTAAATAACCAACCGTGTGAGTTTCATTTTTGTGTATTTAAAATGACTTTGTATTTGCAGGACTGATGATTTGATCAAACGGCTTCTATCTCTGGAGCTGGGGAGTCATGTAAGAGAAACTCTCTTGCTTGTCACAGTTTGTGTGTTTATGATGCACGGATAAGAGTATCACAATCTCATCATGTGGCCTCCCCTCCCCAAATCTCCATCTCTAATCAGAAAGATCGGCTGAAGGTGAAAGAACAGCAGCTGGTGGAGAAAGTCAGGAGGGATGAGCATGATCGCAGCTCCACGGAAGTGAAGGGTACGCTGTGCTCAGAGGCGTTTGGGGGGGCCTATGGCAGGAAGTCGGTAGCAAGGTGCTAAAGACCAACACTAGTATGTCGCTAACGTAATGTTAGCAGACTGTAGGCCTCATTCTGTGTGGCAGTGGGATTTTGGGTCGTGGGAACCGACTATTTGGCGTGACCACTGAGCGCTGCGTGTTTCTGCAGTGGCCCTCCTGACGGCGCGGATCCGGAACTACCAGGAGCACTTGCACAAACACCCCAAGGTGAGGCTTGTGCGAGGCAGGCGTGCCATGTGACAGTGTGTTTCACACTGCCGCCATAGCGTAGGTGTTAAGATAAACATCCCCTATTTGGAAATTCATGTATCATCATATGCATTCATGACTCAAATTCCTTTAATTCTACTGACCATTTTAAGCCAGTGACGCTATTCTGTTTATTATCTTTACATGCACTTTACAAAAAGTGTGAAATGAAAAGTGATGCAGATTTTTATCATTCTGAAGAATGGGTTAGCTGGTTTTGAGCTGTCTGAAATGGATTCAGCCACTAGGGGGCGGTGTGTGGCTCACTAGACTAAGCCTCCATGCCTGTTATCGGAAGGTCACCAGGCTCAGCAGAATAGCTATATGTGCATGGGCCCATATCTCCCTATCTCCAGGGTCGCTGCACGCTGTCTGACCCTGCGCTGCGACCACCCCCCCGAGCTCACACTTACCTCTTTATATGTGTTTTTCTGTCTCGTGGAGGGCAAAATGGGACAGACGAATAGAGAACCTTCCCACGGGATTAATCAAATATCACTATTCTGTTCTTTGGCGGTGACACCCTCCTAACCTGTGATGTCACATTGCGGCAGGACAAAGCCAACAAACGCCGCATGCTGATGGCGATCGACCGGAGGAAGAAGCACCTGAAGTACCTCCGCCGTACGCGGCACGATACCTTCGAGTTCGTGTGCCAGCAACTGGGCATCACGTACACCCTGCCGCCGCCATACTACAGGACACTGACGAAGCGCTGGATGGCCAAAAAGGCGTTCTGCACAAAGGTGCTCCACCGTGACGATGTAACCCCCTGCCCCCAGCACTATGGTGCCTAAACACAAGCCACTGTAGACCTTTTTCTGCACGCAGTATTTATGCGATGCACCTACGCGTCATGCTCTACACTGCAGTCGATCGCACGAGCACTGGATCCTGGTGCTTTCTGCATTTTTGCCAGTGGAGAAACAAATTGTTGTGCACGCAAAAAATCATTTTCTGTGCTAAACATACTATCTCAAGTGAATGATAAATTAGTTTGTGCACATGATGTAATTGTCTTGTGCGCACAAGATATTATCGTGAGCACACAAGAAATTAACCAAACTATAAAGCAATTGTCACCACCCTACTTTTATTACTTCCATTGAGCAATACGTGACTATTTAATGTTGTGCACTGTCCTATAATGAACTCCATAAAGCACAAAATACTTGTCTTATTTAGAGTTGTTAACCCATTTAATTAGTTAAATGCACACTGAATGTACAGTGTAATTAGTAATAATTATACATATATTGGGGGCAGTGTGTGGCTCAGTGGGCTAAGCCTGTGTGCCTGTGATCAGCAGGTTGCCGGTTTGAGCCCAGCCTCAGCACGTCTGTGGCTCCTTGAGCAAGGCCCTTAACCCCCAGCTCCCCAGGTGCCCCAACAGGTGGCTTGCTCTCACCCACAGAGAGCGAGTCAGGGGGAGGCATAAAGAGAATTATCAATTTATTTATTATATAATACATAATCCATACTGTCCCTCACAGTCAACTGGTCACAGTACATTTTACTGGATGTCTCTGTCTCCTGTTGCTAGAATGGTCATTAGACCCTTTGTGCCACAAATGGACACTCAGGGCACCTGTAAGTGAATTTGATGCGCAAATTCCAACATTCAAAAATTCAAATTTGCCTGTTAAGAAACCTGGATATGCAAGGGGTGTGCAAGAGTTGCCACTAACTCTAAATGCTTAACTAATATCTCATTAGAACTGGCATGGGCTATTTTTGCAAATTAAAAGATTTTGAAGATTAAACACAGATCGTGAAAGTGCTCGAATTGCAAAAATGATCACTGTCTGTGTCCTGGGCATCAGGAATTGGTGAATAAGCATTGCCTAGCTGGCGGTAAAACAGGAATAGGATAGAAGTAGCATTTTAGGAGCTGTGTTTGTCGCTTTATGTTCGCACAAGTGTCCTCAGTCCCCTGATTATCTACTGTACACAATATAATTGTGTATAACTGTGCCCTCACAGTAATATATTGTACTCACATTAATGGTTATATTTCCAAACACAGTGGATCAGTGTTACTGTCTAATGATGCCGGTGCTGCTCACTGTCACTGGGTAGCTACTTCATCTAACATGGTGGCACCTTCAAAAGCCTGCACACAAAGGTATACAGAGGCAGCCCCCCCCCGTCAATGTAAATATAACTAATTACACACTGGCCAAAAGGTGGCGTAGTGGTTAAGAATGCAGATTCGACCCACAGAGCTGACTCCCAAGAGCCCTGCTGTAGATCCCGTGTGCCAGCATACTGAACCTAAACTGGCCCAGTAAAACATTTATGCCCTGGGTAATAGAGATCAGCTGAGTGAGTAATTAATTTGGATGAATCAGTATTTTTAACTAATTACTTTGTTCCCATGTGATAGGTCGGGGGTGTAAATCACGGTCTAACTTTCCACACGCACTTCACCAGGGTGACGTTGTAGTTGCCTCCGTGGTGCTTTACTGGTACCAGTCACTGACTGTACTCCCTCCCTTAGGTTTTTGAAGTGACCCAGAGGCGGAGGGCGAAGGAGAAGGAGGTGCGGAGGAAGGCTGCCGCAGCCGCCAAGGTGGTGCAGGAGGCGGCGGAGCAGGACGAGGATGCCCGAGGCGCGGCGGCGTAGCGGTGGGGTCACATGTACCCCTTTATGACTCTCAGCACAACTGTGGCAGGAAGAGGACCATACGCATTTCTCCTTTCTCGGGTTGGGGCTTTGCTGGGCTGCCGCCTGACCTCATCTAAAGATGTTTTGGTTTTGTTTTTCAATTGCATTACATGGCTGATCTAGTGGTGCACTTCCCATATCCCAGCCACCAAAAGCTATGTGTCTGCAAATAAGGCTGAAAGTCCATTTCATCGACACATTTCTGCCTTCTTTTGTGCTGGGAGCAGCTTGTTTCAGTACCCGATTTGGAGTAACGAAAGGAGATTTCTGTGTTAAGAATTCTTTAAATGAAGTCAATAAACATTTTGTCTCTGTCTGTGGATCTGCTGTTTCTTTGCCTCAAACCGCCCAGTGCCCCCAGTCCCCCACACCACTAAGGTTGGATTCATGCACAGGCTAACCTAGGCTATGCCCTGGGGCCTGGAGTAACACCGAATACTGGTTGTTACAGCAGGTTGGGTCCCAGTGATGATCTAGTCCAGCCCACCCCCCCTCACATCCCATGAACTATGTGTCAGTAAATATCAATGTTAGATGTTAAATATCAATGTGTCATTGGCTAGACATAACTTCACATACACCACACTTGTATAGAATTCTAAACTTAGACTGATAATCATGTGACTGGTATGACCTGCTTGCCAAGCTGCTACCATAACCCTCTGACGGAGAAGCAATCTGCAGACAGGTGAAATATTTAAATGTGTCCAGCTGCTTGCTAGTCCTGCTGGTGTCTGTCCGAGTGGGGGGGGGGGGGGGGGGGGGGGGGGGGGGGGGGGGGGGGGGGGGGGGGGGGGGGGGGGGGGG
>JAODLD010000144.1:23772010-23784390 GCA_026781065.1 Mormyrops boulengeri | reverse complement strand
GACCCGATCTTGTTTCTCCCTTGCCACCAGTGACAAGACCTCACGCTCCTCCTGAACAAACACTATCCCACAAGCTCCCTTTTCTAAGCACATTTACCTTCATGTATGCAGAGAATGCATGCTTTTGAAATGTTTTGTGGATTTATATTCAACGCGTTTTTGGACCCCTACTTCCTGTGATAGCTTTTAGACATGGGAATGGGCTGCTCATGTTCTGAAGTGAGGCAGGAGTTTTGAAATTGCTAGCTGTCTGTGTGAATCAATTTCCTGTTTCTATACTGATGTGGATTTCACATCGGAAAGCGGGTCAGATGAGCAGAGGTAAGTGTCCTCATTGCCCTTTCACTCACTACCATCTGTACTTCTAAGTTGTAAAATAGTGGTAAAGCGATTTAATTATTTTACACACTGATACTGGGAATGCCATGTGTTGTCATGGTACATTACCAGCAGCCGTGTTGGTTTCTATTAATGTATTTGGAATGTGATGAAGATTTTGTGAAAGCGAGGTACCACTGCCCTCTTTTAAATTCTGTGAGGAAACATAAGTTGTAAGCTATGCATTATTGAAAGGAGAGGGATTTTTGTTGAGTAGTTTTCGCTCAAATAATATTCTGTTCCTATAAACCATGCCCTAAAGTTAGTTTAAAGAAAGCTGGTTCTATTTGTATTTGTGAGGGTAGGAGTTCACGGTCTTGGGTTTTTGTAAGTACATCGTTCCATTTCATATTTATTTTGTAGAATAGGCTTGGTGAATTGCAGATGCAAACACTGGCAGCTTTAGAACGTCCCTGCAAATTTACTCTGATAAGCTAGACAGGAGCAGCTTGCTGTGTGACGGAAACCATCGAAACGACACGCAGTTTTTTCGCGGGGGCTGCTTATGTTTTCCAACCTCAAAGACCGCCATGATGAAGTCTGCCATCAGCTGAAGGACATCTTAGGGATTTTGTGCAGTTAATCACAACCTGAGTGATTCTCGAATGTCTTATTTGCTCATTTACGACCTTTGCTGCAAGCTGCTCTGTTGACATATTTCCGATTAGTGTTTTATTCTGGTAAAATGTCAACATCTTGCAGGAATCATCTACTTCACCTGAGGCAGAATCTAAAGCACTCTGTCTTTGTAACACTGCGTAAATTTCAGTGACATATAGGAAATTATTATATTTCCTAATTCCGGGTAATTGTGACAGTACTCAACTGACTCCTCTGCACAGCCGTAGATGACATATCCAGTCAGGGTGGGGGTGACCCATAATAAAACCCAAGAAGCCACAGTAGTTCGCACGTCATGTAGCCAGACACTTGGGTCCCACACAGTGACAGAACGACTCTGGCAGCCTCCCAGAGCTGAAATTCAAAAGTTTTTGTCTTCAGGGGCCTGAGATCTTTCTTGGATTGACATGACCAACCCAGTGGTCACCCAGCAACCAGGGGCAAGTAGCTATGGGACCAACGTGCAGACCGGCGACTGGAGCACAGGCCTGTGCTCATGCTGCAGCGATATCATGGTCTGTAAGTACTAAAGCAGTGGATGGCATCTCCATGACAACAGGCGAAAGAAAGTGAAATGTCTAGCAGTATGTGTATTAAAAACCCCAGCACAAAAATACTTAAAACTGACTCAAATCACTTTTACGTCTATATCTATAAAAAGGACAGGAAACAAAACTTGTCATTAACCAACAATGCTGATAACATTTTTACATAAACAGCTGTCTTGAATAAACCGTTGACTTTTTAATTAAACGAATTTCCTATGTTTAGTGTTTCACTATCTCTCTTCCTGCTCTAGGTGCGCTGGGCTGCATATGTCCGATAGCACTTTGTTGCTACACATCTCACAAGTATGGAGAGAACCTGTTGCTTGCTTGCACTCCCGGAGGAATGACAGCTCTGAGGACCCACATGAGGCTGACGTATGGCATCCAGGTAAAAGACGCTGGAGCTGTTATCTTATAAAGACAGCCACTGGACAGACTTAAGGTGGCGTGCAACTCGCATGCAGGAAACTGTGCAACGTTCGTGCGACGACTGGAGTTAAGCAAATGATTCGCTGGATTGCTTTTACTGCCGTTGTGAAAGACTAAAGAGGCGCATAGAACGGGTGGCTGGTCGGAGTTGCATAAAATGACTTGTGCAAATATGTGAGTCAATGAGAAAGAGCAAATTGGTGATGGTTTCGGAGGTGTATTCGATTATCTACAGGACGTTGCAAAACATCCATGTACATGTTGCAAAATGAACTAAAAAGAGAGGAAAACGAATGAAATGTTTTTCGGTCGCCCGTTTTTCATCTGTATACTAATTCGCAGAAATCTGTATTTTTTCAGGGCACAATATGCAACGACGCCTTAATGACATTCTGCTGTGTGCTTTGTGAGACGTGCAGGATGGCCAGAGAAATTCGTATCCGGAATGGCGAAGTTTGAGCACTTATGGATCGAATCAGATTTGTGCCAGTATTATGAAGCAAAACTTTTTAATATCAGCCAAAAGAATTTGAAAGAAAATAAAACTCACTGAAACAAAAAAAATGTAATTTGTAACTTACGGCAATTAAGTAATTTGCTACATTACCAGCGTTGAGGCCCTACAGACTATTTAGAATTACAAGTTAACAATACTGCTACATACATGTACATGAGTATGCAGACTTATCTCGAACTGAAAATTTCACGCCAGCAGCTGACCAAAGTTGGCAAACCTGTAAACCCTGCATTAACCTAAATAAACAACTGCAAACCACAGTTCTCGTTGTTTCACTTTGTGTCGCATGGGGGCAGCCGCCTGCTGCAGACACGACGCGGTGCAGCAGCTGAGTGAGCGCAGGATGAATGGCGAGCGGTTCCGCGAGTAAAACCCTTTCCGATTGGCCGCTAGTAAAACCCTCTCTGATTGGCCGCCAGTATCCGTGGCCTAGCAACCAGGTGTCTCGGAAACGCAACAGTTATTCAAGCTAATCGACTAGCCAGCTAGCTTTGGGGGAACCTTCACAGCCGTTCACCCTGTTTACACGTAAAGCCAGGGAATATGTCGTCGAAGACGCTGCCCCTGCTGTTCATTAATCTGGGCGGGGAAATGCTGTACATCCTGGACCAGCGCCTGCGAGCCCAAAACATCCCGTCGGATAAGGCCAAGAAAGGTAATGTACCGGTGCGGTTCACGGTGATGCAGAGCGAGGCAACGCCGCTATACCAGCTAGCTAGTTATGGTTACTGGGCGCCGAACTCGTTGACTAGCTATTCAAGTAGTTGGACTAGCTCAACCGAAGCCAAGGTGTGGTACATCTCGCTAGCTTCTTGGCAAGTCATGTTAACTGTACCCCGGACTTAGGAGTGGGCAGATACATCTTACCTACATAGAATGTGTGTAACTAGAATAACTGCAACTGGCTTGCCTGTTGACATCTAGGGAAAACTGTCCAGGCAGTCGATCCCATGCAGCATAGGGAATAAGCAGCCTGGGCAGGAGAGAAGCACAACTGGCAGTTTACAGACTCTATTAACATGGAAACTCCAAACGTGTGACAGGGAGGAGCCTCATACCCTGGTGAAGTACATTGACAGTGTAGCCCACTGAGTCAGCTTACCGCCCCTTCTGGGAATATCACTCTAAGCGTTTAAGTACGCCAGTGTTTAGTATTTATGCGTTTGTCTATTTATTTATGTTCATTATAAAATGTATCATCCGGATGTCATCTTTTGAGGGAAGCACACTTGTGTGTTTTTGTGCCCCCCCGCTTCCTTAATCATACAGTGCCTCCCTGTGTCAGGAATATGCAGAGGCTGCTTCCAGTACAGAAGTGATACAAAGGCAAGATTCAGACTGCCTGTCTTCCCGTAGCGTTTATTAAGCCGACCCACCCAACATGACGCTGAGTCAGCTCTGTTCACCAAATGATCAGTCCGCGACTGTTGCCTGTCCTGCTCTCCTTGTAACTCGTCTCATGACGTGTCCCACTATAGCTGATTGGACTGAAGGAGACAGACGTAAAGGTACAGTAAACGTTTCAGTGTAACACAAAACTGATTATCTGCTGGCTAAAGTAATGATAGATAGACAGACAGATAGATAGATAGATAGATAGATAGCATCTGTTTTGCTTTTTGTTCCTCATGAAATGTCTTGCTTAGGTGCACACATTGAACACGACTATCTTGTGGAATACGACTACTTTTGAAAAAGTTCCATAAATACCATAAATCCCTTTTAAATAGTATCCGCTTAGCCTTGCTCTTGCTTCCTGTAGCTAGGCCATGCCCGTGCCACGCGCTGCTCATATTTTTCACGGCTTATTCCACCACTTCAGCATGACTGCTATGTGCCAGTAATTATTCTGGTTGGTTTCAGCTATGTTTCACAAAGCCCCTTTTCACCATGTAAAAGTTTGTAGCATAAATAACGACTATTGTCATCACCTCTGAACCCACTTTCACCTCCAATCTAACAGCCACGGCCAAAAGTTTTGAGTGACAGAAGTATTGTTTTCCACAAAGGCTGCTGCTTCAGTGTTTGTATATCTTTTTGTCAGATGTTTCTATGGTATACTGAAGTATAATTACAAGCATTTCATAAGTGTCAAAGGCTTTTATTGACAATTATATTAAATTTATGCGGTCAGTATTTGCAGTGTTGGCCCTTCTTTTTCAAGACCTCTGCAATTCACCCTGGCATGTTGTCAATCAACTTCTGGGCCAAATCCTGACTGAGGGCAGCCCATTCTTGCATAATCAATGCTTGGAGTTTGTCAGAATTTGTGAGTTTTTGTTTGTCCACCCGCCCCTTGAGGATTGACCACAAGTTCTCAATGGGGTTAAGGTCTGGGGAGTTTCCTGGCCATGGCCCCAAAATGTCGATGTTTTGTTCTCCGAGCCACTTAGTTATCACTTTTGCCTCATGACATGGTGCTTCATCATGCTGGAAAAGGCATTGTTCATCACCAAACTGTTCTTGAATGGTTGGGAGAAGTTGCTCTCAGAGGACGTTTTGATACCACTATTTATTCATGGTTGTGTTCTTGGGCAAAATTGTGAGTGAGCCCACTTCCTTGGTTGAGAAGTAACCCGACACGTGAATGGTTTCAGGATGCTTTACTAATCACATGACACAGGATTGATGGTAGCACTCACCTTTTCTTGTCTGGATGATCTTTTTTCCAGATGCCCCAAACAATTGGAAAGGGGATTCGTCAGAGAAAATGACTTTACCCCAGTCCTCAGCAGTCCAATCCCTGTACCTTTGCAGAATATCAGTCTGTTCCTGATGTTTCTCTTGGAGAGAAGTGGCTTCTTTGCTGCCCTTCTTGACACCAGGCCATCCTCCATCCTCAAAAAGTCTTTGCCTCACTGTGCATACAGATGCACTCACACCTGCCTGCTCCCATTCCTGAGCGACCTCTGCACTGGTGGTGTCCCGATCCCGCATCTGAATCGACTTTACAAGACGGTCCTGGCGCTTGCTGGACTTTCTTGGGCGGCCTGAAGCCTTCTTCACAACAGTTGAACCTCTCTCCTTGAAGTTCCTGATGATCTGAGCAGCAATATCCTTGCTTGTGAAGCCTTTTTTGTGCAAAGCAATGACTGCATGTCTTTCCTTGCAGGTAACCATGGTTAACAGAGGAAGAACAATGATTTCAAGTACGACTCTCCTTTTAAAGCATCCAATCTCCTAATCTAGCTCAATCAGCATGACAGAGTGATCTCCAGCCTTGTCCTTATCAACACTCTCACCTGTGTTACCGAGAGAATCACTGAAATGGGTCCTTTTGTGGCAGGGCTGAAATTTAGTGGAAATGGAAAATTTTTCGGATGAAGTTCATTTTCATGACAAAGAGGGACTTTGCAATTAATTTCAATTCATCTGATCACTCTTCATAACATTCTGGAGTATATGCAAATTGCCATCATAAAAACTGAGGCTGCAGACTTTGTGAAAATTAATATTTGTGTCATTCTCAAAACTTTTGGCCACAACTTTCTATGGTGTCTATGGCTAACAAAAGGTTGTTTTTTTAACCCTCAGAGCCGTGTCATTCTACTGCTCACTGTAACTGTATCACTTCTGCTAATCGGTCTCGCACGTGGTGCTGCTTCCGAGATGACAAGACATAGATTATGCATGACTGTGCTACTTAAAAAAATACTTTTGAGTGGTATCACTTCAAATCCTATGACGAACATGTTTGTTCGCTCAAAGTAGTCCCCATCTTTCTTTGGCTTTCAAAACATTTGGAAAAAGTGGTTCAAAAATCCAGCAGGTCTAAGCATTTTCTGATCACACTGCTGTCTTACTCGACAGTAGAATGTGCGTTTCTGCTTGCTGTATTCAGTGCCTCCTCACACCTGTCCACGTTCCCTTGTGACCCTAACTTCACCCTTCTCTTTGTATACTACACCCCCGCTACCCATTGTGTGTCCTGCAGTCATGAATGACATCATCACCACCATGTTCAATAAGAAGTTCCTGGAGGAGCTCTTCAAGCCCCAGGAGCTGTATTCTAAGAGGGCTCTGAGGACAGTGTTCGACCGTCTGGCGCACGCCTCCATCATGAGGCTCAATCAGGCCAGCATGGACAAGGTAAGGGCATGATGTCATCAGAGTGTTTTGTTTGGAATGGATAAGCTGTGTGTCATGTGTCTGAATAAGGTCATAGCTGGTGCTTAGTGTTAGAAATGTCACAATGTTTGCCCTTTTTTCTATTTTCTTTGCTATTGATTCCATTCCTGTCCAGCTTTACGATCTAATGACCATGGCCTTCAAATACCAAGTCCTTCTGTGTCCACGGCCCAAGGATATGCTGCTGGTGACTTTCAACCACATGGACGCCATCAGGGACTTTGTGAGAGACTCGCCCAGCATCCTCAACCAGGTGGACGAGACATATAGGCAACTGATTGAGGTAGGCTAGCACCATCACTTCAAAGCTGAAAGATACATGTGAGAGTGATATGTTTTTCTAAATAATAAAAAAAACAAAACAAATAAAGATCAGAAATGGGGGCTAGAGCAATCTCACCATTGGGCGCTGAGCAAGGCCCTTAACCCCCAATTGCTCTAGGGACTGTCTGACCCTGCTTTCAGCTGCACATTGCTTTGGACAAAGATTTGTTAATGTAATCGACAAGACAATTATGCAAAGCACAGAATATAATCCAGGGCGTGTCTGTGTCTGCTCCAGCGCCCCATCATTTTCTGATGGTCCCTGTCATTACAGATGTACACGCCACTTTCTGGAGGTGAATTTCAGCTCATTCGGCAAACGCTGCTAATTTTCTTTCAGGACATGCATATACGGGTGAGTCTACTTTTATACTTCCTGCACATAGATGCATGCTTCTCCTGCAGTCATGTAATTATTCAGTTTTATGTAAACGTATTAGCGTTGTAAGTACTATAGATAGACGAGCAGGGAAGGCATTTAAAGTTGCCGTTTATTAAAGGAATCCTCACCAAATGATTCACATGCGTAATAATAATATAAATGGCACACTTTTTTTCAGGTTTCAATCTTTCTCAAAGATAAAGTCCAAAATTCCAATGGCCGTTTTGTTCTTCCGACATCTGGGCCTGTTCCGTACGAAACACAGATCCCAGGTTTAATCAGGTAAAACATTCTTTGACTCGTTAAAGAGGCCACACGCACGATCCCACTCATCCCATGTAATATAACCTCTCTGATCCAACTCTTGTTTCATTGTGTTTTCATCATAAATTGTGTCAGCTCATCGCTCTCCATGATGTACAAACCTTACATTAAGATAAACTAGTCACTGGTCTGATTTGCTTGAAAGTGGTCCATATTAATGAATTTCACAATCAATTCTTTGAAGCTGGGGATTTGGTAATTGAGTCTGCTGAGGGCATAACCATACATTCTTCTTCAAACCACTTATCTCGGACAGGGTCCTGGAATGGTCCTGGAGTCTATCCCAGGCAACACAGGGTACAAGGCAGGGGGACAACATGGATGGCATGCCAGCCCATCACAGAGCACATGCGCACACAAATCCACGCATGGTGGACAATGCAGAGATGCTGCTTAGCCTCACTGCATGTCTTTGGACTGCAGGAGAAAACTAATTGGTGTGCTGAGAGTATGCAAAATTCAGAGAATTTTCAAAGTTGGAAACTTTCCATGGGAATTAATGGGAATAAACTGTAAATTTGCAAAATTGCAAAACCAAATGATTGTGGGTAATTATGTGTGCATAAAACTCCCCAAAATAAGTATCTGCATCAAAACGCACTGCTTGTAAGTCATATTCTATGTTGTATTATTCATACTGTTTGCTTCCTTTGCTGTATCTGACAGCTCGTGCAGAGTTCCATGGAGTTTATTTCCAAAATTCCCCAACTTCCCATGGAAAATTTATGAAAACTTCCCAGAAATTTTCCACCCCTTTGCAACCCTAGCTGGGAGGAATCCCAAGTGACTGAATATCCGTCCCTAGAGGTGTAAGGCAATAGTGCTCCCCATAGTGTCACCATGCTGCCCTACTGTATTGTTAAAATCAGCAGAATCGCACCTCCGGGTACTTTGAAGTTTAAGCTGCTTGTTAATAGGTTCCTAACAAAGTACACCTGGCAGCACCACTAACAACTGCATGTTGTATATTATTGTGTGTGGTGTCCCATAGAGGGTGTGACTCTGCTCTCTCTGGGCTTTGCTGTTCAGAGGCCTTGCAATATACCAGTCACAGACCGAAAGATAGCGGTATGCTTACAAGGTCACTACACATAACAGGAAAAAGAAGAGGGATCTGTTTTTATCCAGGCAGAGAAGTAAGAGGAAACAGCAGCGGGCTGCTTGGAATGAAGATGTGGGGGCTTAATGCGAGTCACAGGCATGGCTCAAGATGGGAAGGAACCGAAAAAAGTCCATCTATTTCTGTTGGCCACATATGATATTAAAAGATGTTAAAAGAGCCGGTGATATTTGATAATTACATTACAGCGAATAACCTACATGTTTTTATCAAAATTATGTTGTACTGAAGAGTCACTCTAAAAACATCTGGTGTAGTCTGGAATCGTTGGTCGGTGTGCTGGATGCTTAAAGATATAAGACATGACCAAACAGAACTTTACCGTTGCATTGAAGCATCTCGGGACTGGATGCTTAGAAAGGCATTGGCTGATTGTCTCTGGGTTTGATGAAGTGCCACAGGCCCAGGGAAACGGTGTTCTCCACAGGAGATAAATGCATTTTAAATGGCACAAGACTTAAAGCAGCATTTCCTTCTGTCGTGTTGTTAATACTGCTGTAGAAAGGCGATCGCTAAAAGCCATTTAGAAATAGTGAATTTGATCCTCAGCCCTTTCTGGATGTCGCATGTGATATACGGTCGTGTCTTTGTTTTCCCGGGAATTTTCACTAGAATTCTACTCTTATTTATCTTCTGAAGAGTGCTGAGATTGATGAAATGTTTATCACAGTTAAGTTCATGCAGGAAACAGTTAAAAATGAACATTTTGGCTGTGCAGATACGACATGGATCATCACCGTAAGGTCCGGTGGCGGATGAGGCTGGAGTTAAACGGCGGTAAGGTTTCAGTGTCAGCTTCTGGGGGGGGGGATCAACTTCCGCAGCAGAGCTGAAAGTAAACCAGAAAATAACTGAACCAGCTTGTGCTTTTATAAGAAAGAGTTGGGTTAATTCGAGATCTTGCCTCCACCCATGTATGTGTGGTTAAAAAGCCAGAATCTCCTTCACCCCTATCAGGCGGTGTTTTCCTTATTCTTACCACATCCTTGCTTGTCATATGGCATCTAGTCTTTTGTGTGCAGAACAGCAGTAAACTTCAGTACTGGTAGCTCTTTATATAGCAAGATATTGTGTCAGATACTCAGAAGGGCTGCAGGCACAACTGTCACACATATGCACAGGCACAGACCCCCACCCCCACTCGAGGGGCCCCGGAGTCCCTTAACAGACTCCATGCAGTTCAAACCATGGGTGTCTCAAACAGTGTCAAGCAGGTTCTAATCCACAAGTGATCATTACCCTTAGAATGCCTCACATGTCATGGATGTTACTGACCTCGAAGTACTTTTAACACCTTTACTTCCAGTTTGGCTGAAGACAGTTCACGTGATGGTACACAATTACAACACAAGCTAACATGAATTCCTCCATCTCATGGAACCCAGTGATGACCATAAAGATTATTGTAGCATGTTCATCAGAACATCTTATTCTCTCTGCTCCAAGGAGCCGCAGTCGTTGTGGTTTAACAGCCGTCTCAGGTGTGATCACACTTGTTGCACTGTAAAAAGCAAACATGTGTCTGAAACCATGCAAACCTTGTTTTCTTTTGCTTATGGTATGTGATTCTATTTATGAGGTTATGATTAAAACACTTGGTACATTGTATATGTCTTTTCTTTGCAGTTACCTCTCCGCTTCCACAGAGTGAACTGTGCTTATGCTGCTGCTGACCCACTCAATCCTTTCGGTTCACGGAGTTCAATGCTCCAGATTTTGTGTAGAGGACTTTTACTTAGGTGGAGGCATAGCCAAATCCCCAGTTGGCCCACGGACCCCCAGGGTCCCATCAATCGAGACCTGCTAACGTGGTACGTGTCGCCGTCTGGCAGGACATTCAGCTGCACTGGAGAGGAGGTCAACAGGGCCCAGTTCCGCAGTGCAGGCAACTACACGGCCGCCCTGCGTGAGGGGTCCTTCGAAATGCACGGCGATAGGGTCATCAAGCTGGGCACTAACATGTGAGTCCAGCCACTGCATGGTTCTCCTCCTGACCAACTAGGTGTTTCTCTCCTGAGCTGCACATGTGAAAAATACGGTGTGTTTCCAGTGTTGGGCATTTCAGGTCCAGAAGCTATAAATCCCAACCAAGATTTTGTTTCTACCAACCTGCTGAGCATAGTCACAGTCACAATGTACTCAACTGGTTGGTAGAAACGAAATCTGGACCCGAAATGCCCAACACTGTCTGTTTCATACCCAGTAAGATTTTTGAGGAAAAAAAAACATTTACTGTATGTATTGCATTCTGGGAAATTCTTCCTTAGAAATTATTAGCATTCTTGACAATAATCGAAGAGTTCTAGTTTTGTTCCATATTTTAACAAAACCAGAGCACAATGCGAGCACCTGCAGTCGTACTTTATCTGCCCCCTCCCGTCAATTAATGGCCTAGGTCCCCCCCGACACCACCACCACCACCGCAAAATGAAAAAAACCCTCTCAGAGGTTTACTTGAGTGTCGTCCTGGATGTTTTCAAAAATTTAGAGGACCACTTGTGAAGGTTAATTTGAGCTGTTTGCCTGTTAACCAGAACCACTATTCCACTACTCTGACTACTTTAGCTTTTATCCAAGAAAACATTTGTTGCATAAGTGTTATATCCTCTCTGTATACAACTGGATCATTCTGTAATGTTTCTGTAGTCCTGATTTAGTGCCCAGTTCAAGGGCACAACAGCATGACCCTCCTGGGGCTCTGAAATGTCAAATGTTTTGGTCACGAGTCCGAGCTTAACCGCCATGCTGGCCAGGTTGCTAGGAAGCACGCCACTGCCCACAAGGCCAGCAGAAACACCGTCCTCTTTATCGTTTCAATAATTCATTTTTAATGACACCCCCCCCGCCCCGGTTCTGGCTTGCGGCTCATGGCCCCGGGTTCAGCTGTTGACATTTCCCTCAGGTACGGCGTCAGCCGCGCTGTGGAGACACACATGTCGGGGACGTCCAGGAACTCCTCCCAGCATACAAAGGTAATCCAATCAGCCACTGAATATGTAATGAAAACACTTACCAGTCTTTGTTGCCTGACCTTGTATGTCTTGCAATGGTTCCCCACACCCAGATCAGGTTTTGTTTTTTATCTGACCTATGTCCAACCCATGACCCCAGTCCCCCGTCACCCCCACTGCTACAAGAGGGTGTGACATTACATCATCCCTGCAGGCGTATATTACTGCTGATAGACAGGGTGATTATTCTGAGCCCTGGCGCTGTAATCAGCTGAGGATTTTCACACGTGCAGGTGAACACAGCTCCCAACCCGCTGGCTAAGAAGGAGCTCAACCTTCTTGCCCAGTTAATGGGAGGTCTGGACATCCAAAGGCCAGTCGGTAGCGACACCGGCTTCCGGGTCAACCTTTTCGCCACTGACGAGGAAGAGGAGTGAGTTCTGCCTCTGCTCCTTTTTTCTGCCTGTACTTCTGACATGTCAGTGGGGCGGTCCTTCAAAGCCACACCCAGAAACCAAAAAATGTCATTCTCCCCCCCCCCTCACCGGCCCCCCCCCCCCCCCCCGCCGCTGGGGAGGGGGGGGGGGGCGGGGGGGAGGGGGGGGGGAGAGAAATTTCGTGGGGGGAGGATAAAAAAAAAACAACAAAAAAGAAACTC
>JAODLD010000144.1:23761724-23771910 GCA_026781065.1 Mormyrops boulengeri | reverse complement strand
AAGACCTGCAGAGCTTTCGTACGAAGTCATAAATATTCAAGCGGCTAAGGTAAAAACTCCACATCCAAATGGCACATCCCTCACAGCATCCACTAAGAAAGGCCACTTTACTTCATGTTTCTAAATGCCGAGGTTTCAGTGTGTTGCCTATATGTCTGTTTTCCCCCTGAAGGCTGAGAGTACCCAAATGTGCTTCACATGTAATCTGTGACCTTCAGCTTGAATGGTTCTTTAAATCTGCTATCTGAAAGGTTTCAGAGACCCTGAGAGTGGCCTGGTTTGCCTCCTCTGCAGGGTGTCAGTCGTACCAGTATGAGTAAACTTAACACCATTTGCTTGGCCTTCCAGGACCAGCAGACCAACGCGGAGCTGGCTCGCATCATGGGAGAGTTTGCAGACGAGGGGGAGCCCTCGATGACTCCTAGCAGCAAAGGAGATGAACTCCTGGCCATGATGGATGGGCTCTGATGCATCGTCGTGATGACAGCCTGGTGGGAGGGGTTTTGGTCGGAAGCGGGGCCTGGAACTGCTGTGGTCAGCGGGACCCGGCCTGCTCTTTCACCACGTGAATAGGCTTCCCGTTCACAACAGAAACCTCCGGATTGCTTTACACAGACTTGGGGTTATGCTAAAAGAGGAGCAGGGAGCCTCGCCGTGTGGTGTGGCTATCAGGGAGAGGCTGCGACAGCGGTGAAATACAAGCTCAGTCCGAAACGTCTCACGGTGTCATTTCTGTGATGTAGAAAGCGAAGTGTTGCTTCAGAGAGAGAGACCGTTTACTCACTGCGTGGTTGTTTTTGTGTTACTAGGAAAAGAAGCTCACAGTGGCTGTTTGTTTCCCAGTTATATATGCACTGTGTTATTTTCACGCTTTCCAGATGATTCTGTCATTCCTGTTTATAGGATAGAGATATTTAAAGGCCCGGAGAAAGGATGTAAGAGCTTTCATGGTATTTCAAAGGCTTATGATCCTAAAAACGTGAAATGGCTTTGTATATGTCAAAAACGTGAGTCCTAAGCCCACAAAACTTTTACCGTGGTTTAATCTCAGCATTACAAACAATACATCAGCGGCAGTGTGACCTGGTATACATGTATTATTATTAATGACTGGCTGATTATGTTGATTAAGGTGTACATACTATCCAACGACACTCTATTAGAAAGGTACGGCAAAATTCATGTGAGGGGCATAAACTGTATAGTTCGGTATTTGATGTTCACGTATTTGTAAATGGTAGGGTTTATTTATTGAAACGTGCATGTTAAGATCTGTGTTTATGTTGTTAAATTGTAATTAAGTCGTGTTTAAAAGCAAGACATTTTGTATTAGATTAGTAAAATGTTTAATGTCTGATGTTTTCTTCTTTAGATCTTATTCATTAAGTATCGTTTTATCTGAAAGATGTTATACGATGTTTCTCGTATAACATCGTACCGATCTTTTGATTAAAAACATAGTTATAAGCAAAGATTTCGTGTACTATTTAATTTTACAGTTTAAATATAAATAGTATGGATACTTATGTCTATGCAGGTAAATAATCAATAAATATACTTCAATATATCATTCATTGAGAGTTTAAAGGAATCGTTTGATGAGGCGCTGCAAAACAATCTTAAAGACGCTGGTTTGCGTGGGGGGATGATAGTGATCTCTACCCATTTATCAGCGACTAGATAACTAATCGCAACTAACGCACTGCGGGGCGCTGGAAATATTTGTACGGAACGGATATGTTTAAGATCTCAGGATAAAAACGGCGAAATCATTAGATAGTGCGATTAGATGTGTGGATGCGTATTTATACGACGTAATATAAATGGTCCTCACGAACCGGGGCGCCTGGAAGATGAATGGTCACTGTTAATGATCCTTATTAACAAACACGTGTAACGACGTCTAGTTTCGTGAGAGTCAAATTTGCACATTGATTTGAAATAAGGATATTTTCTTTTCTATCGTTTTTTTTCGTATAGACCTATTAAGCCAGTCACCGCACTGTAGATTATATTTGATCAGTTCTGGATTGACCTTAAAAATCATATTACCGCACCATTAACACACAGTAGCTTACCAGTACCTGGATACCTGGATCTGCTCCTATATTTATACCACAACAGCATAGCTCTTAGGCCGAACCAAAACTTCCTTTTAAGGCTTCACACGCCAACCTCAGCCAGTGTAGCTCACCCAAAGGGGGCAGTTTTCACCCCGTCTCCCCAAATGCTTACCTTCCTGTGTACATCTAAATCTTTGAAGTGTTAATTTAGGCAAATAGCGCAAATCCACTGCACACACCATTTCTTGCCCATCCTCAGAATTAAATTGCCTTGTCTATGTAATCTTTTCTGAGTCTCTGCCTGGTACCTAAGTGTGGTAGACGTAAATGGACCAGTACGGACCACCCAGGGAGTACCTGCAGTGAGGTGGGCTTCCACTCTAAGCAAACAGCATGACCAGGTAATGCTATTCCTGGACCAGTCTCTTCATCTGAGAGCAGGGGTCACCACCCTGTGCATACACGAGCAGATGTGTTCATGGCAAGACTCGTCTATGTCAATGGAAAAATGTTTTGATCAAAATGTCCGTCAGAATTCACCATGGTGTTGACCACTGTCTCAGAGCAGGGGCAAGAGGGGAGGACCTGTCCCACCCAGTATTTAATTTGGATTCATTCATCCTCCCCAATAAATGGATCTTTGTATTTAAATCATTAAATTGTGCGCCCCACCAAAATCTAAAGCTCCCGCAGAGCGTTAGATAATGGGATTTTGGACAATACTGGAAACATGACACTTGCGTTCTAATATTACTTATTTTATGTATAGTGTATACATTATATACAAATTATACACTAAAAAATATATGTGCTTACATATATATGTGCTTCTTCAGCAACCCTTATGATGTTTCCATGTTAGGCTGAAACACCTTGTTGGAGGCCTTTCATTTTTGGATTGATTTCCCAGCAGCACGTTTTGAGAACCATCTAACCTCCATCTGAAAGTAAAGGTGGCAGCATTTTGGTGTGGCAGTCATGGCCGTGCCACGGCGGCAAGTAAAGGCAGGTGATAATCCAAGTCGGGCGGGACGCGGGTAGTGAGAGCCACAGTCACCACTGAGACCCGGTGACGTGGCACTTCATCCCGTCTCACTCCCACACGTCTTTCTCTTCCTCCCACACTAGTGAGGCACCCATAGCTCGATTTGACTTTTTCGTGAACAGTAATAACAAACACCCCCCCCCCCCACCCACACACACACGTCGATTTATCAGAAAGCTTGTGCTCACACAGAGAGCTCATGAGAAATCCCTAACTGTGGTAGTTCCTTGTTCGAGACAGCCATGATAGGAACAGGCCATGTTCTCAGATGATTACTTCCTCTTTTTCTGTTAATTAAAACGGAATTCGCCATTCTTCTGGAGTTCATCGTGGAGCAAAAACAACGACCGTGCAGTCTCAGAGGGGAACTGACACCTAGCGAAACTACAAGACAACAGGAATCCTTAACTTTTCTTTCCCCCTACTTGACGTTTTCTTTGATGCGTCAAAATGCCCAAAGGGTTTTGTTTTAGCTCCATGATAAAATCGCACCGAGTGGCCAGAAAGTAGGGAAGGGAATGTATGCTGGAGAAAAAGGGCAGTGATCAGGGTTATGCTGCAACATCTCCTGACATCACCGTATGGACCAAAAAAAAATGTATTCCCCCCCATTGATAGACAAGAAAATGGCAGTAACGCCGCTAGATCACAGGCCGTATGTGGTTGGGGGTGTTTGAGGACCAATCTGTCAGGCCTCTGCCAGCCCTATGAGCCAGTAAACAGGGTCGCCATGGAAATGGCACCGTACCCAATCGAGTGCAAACTGCCATTTGAGAGTAAAAGGAAACGGACCATGGGCGATATTTCAGAACTACCCCCAGCACCCCACCCCCGAATGCATAGACAGTGTGACACAGCTAAATACACTGAGGTATCTGATGTAGACAAGCGCAGATGAAGACGGGGGTGGGGGAACTCTCCAGACTGGTGATTTTCTAAGCCAGTTCTACCAAACAGCGCACCGTTCTCTCTCCCAGAAAGCACATCATGACCAAAATCACTCCCATCCCCCAGCCCAATCACCAGGTCTGCTTTCCATCCTGTCTTTACGCCATAATCCCCTGGAGGACCCAAAGACATCACTGCAGGTTAAATTTAGGTGTCTCTTAAAAAGCCTGTTTTTCCCTCACTTTTTGTACTGGCCTTATTTTTAAGACTGCCAAGAGTGTCCCCTCCACCTGCCATCGAGGATGAGCCAGACACGGCATCCACAGCTCTCATAATGCCAAAGGTCAGGCTCAGCCCCGGAGCCCAGAAGAGCTGCTGGACCGTGTGAGGAACATAGCAACAAGATCAGGCTGTGCCAAGGGCAAGCGGGACAGACCTGGGCAGAGGCCTGAAAGGGGTGGGGAGGGGTGGGGCCGCCGCCAGAGACGCTTCCGAAAGGAAAGCACAGGGTTCCTATTTCAGGTGAAGCTCTAGGGAGATACTGGTAGCTGGGGAATAGTGGTGCGTTCCATTTGAACTGGGAACTCAGAATTTCTGAGTGCCTAGTCAGAAATTTCAACTGGAACGCCCCCTGAAGTCGACGTTCCGACTTGGAAAGTCGGAGGAACCTCTGTAACCCCAACCTCTGAATTCAAGATGGCTGTGCTCTTTATCAGCAGAAATGAAGGATGTGGTTGTATACCATTTATTAGCACTTATTTAAATTGGTTGTACATACAGTACTGTCAGACCTATCTGTGGACATGTTGCTAGGATATTTGTATGCGCAAAGTACCGCGTAATGCTTTGTCATCAACTGGTATTGCTACCAATGGCTAACAGTGAACCTGGCTAGAACTGGTATTGCTGAATGGCTTTCCAACTTGTTGTACTGGAACGTGGTTAACCCAGCTGTGATGTAATTCCCAGCACCAACTTCTAACCCCCGAGGTGAACAGAACACAGTGTCAGCACTTTCCTCATGGCTTCCTGGCCTGGGGCCGCGTCAGATCCCTTCTGATTGGCTCCCCAGCTGAGATCGCTGTCACCCTGACAGCCCTCAGCTTCTCGAGGCCTTTAGTCTCACTCTCACATCATTCTGAGGTTGCTCACTCCTGCAAATTTTGTGTTCAAGGCAACTAAGAAAAGACTGGGCACCCCTAACTCATACTAGGCTGTGTGCCTTATGAGTAACAAATACTTCCTGGGGGGTTGAAACCCTTTACTTTACTTTACTACGTGATTACACATGTGCTGGAGACCAAGACATCTCCAGTCCAGTGAGTCCAGCAATGCTACCTGCTAGCATCCTCAGCAGATCCTACCTCCAATTGTCGTCCATTGGGATTATGTTTCCACTCCACTCTGAATAGTATTGTGCAGCAATGGGAGAAATTGTACTTCAGCATGCCTATTATTACCACACACTGTCAGTCACAGTCTGATTTTTTGTTAGCCAATCCTGTTGGACCACAAAAACTTGACTTCTCCCCTCAACACACCTAAGAGGATTGATCTGCTGAAGCCCCATGATAAAAGCTCTATTTATTAGCCTGCTCCCTGTTCCCTGATAAAAATGCAGCACTTCACCTAAGTATTTACCAGAGTCCTTCCAGCCATACGCACTGTTTAGCTTGCCTTTACACTCTAGTATAGGGCTATTCGAATCACGGTCTTCAAGGGTCGAGCCCTGGTGATTTTCCAGCCTTCCTTTACCTGTGAGCCAGGTGTGAAGCCTGTGGCCAATCAGAATCAGTAATTATTAAACTAACTACCTGGGAGAACTGAAAACAAGGCCTGGATTTGGAATTGAGGTCCATATTTGAGGAGCCCTGCTCTAGTGCTTTCCATAAGGACTGTGCTATACCGCTCTGTAGAAGACGGTCACCTGAATGAATGATATCTTGGTTTTTGCAACAGTTTGTCCAGTTCTCCTCAGGTTCATCTTCACTGCTTTTGCTTCTTTGTCAACATATCAGCTTTCCTGTGCATATTGTCTCTCTAAGTAATGCCCCCCCCCCCCCAAAAAAAAAAAATGACTCAAACATTTACATTTATTCATTAGCCACACGTTTTGCATCAAAGCAGCTTACAGAGCAATCCGTTTAACATAAGCATCAAATAAACATTCTTAAAGAGTGTTGCTATTCATGCAGGATATGCTATAACAATAATGTAAAAAATACCATTTACATTTTAATGGAAATTAATGAAAAGTAAATCAGACAAATATATAGTTCAAATGTGCCATGGCAATAGCCTGTCTCATTATTTTACTGTATTCTGTAAGTTACACTTAGTTCCTCTGAAAAGAAAGTTAGATGCCTGATTATTTTTTCTTATAGGTTAAACATAAATTGGCCAAATATTTTCAAACAATATTTCAGACAGATTTTCTTGTTTGGCAGATAATTTTTCCTGGAGAAATTTTATGAATTTTCTTAACCAAAATGAAGCTTTCTGTTTCAACAGACCATACAGTTCATTAATGCTCTTCTGTTTTCTGACCTGCAGGGAACTCCCAAAAATAGGGTTGATTGTTTCCACTTCACACGTGTGGGCTGGATAATGTTAATCCTCACACTGATGAAGAAAGAAAAACTTTTCATGTGGCTTAAGTTGAGGGCTCAAAAAAAAAGTTATTTTTCCATCCTCCACTGCTGTGCTGCTTCCCCTTCAAACTGCTCTGAGCCACGAATCCACACCTGCCCACTGGGTACAAACAGTAAAGTGTGGGCGAGATCACTTTGTGCAAAGGCCTAAATTTGGATCCGATTGCACATAAGTCAGTGTAGATATCTCTGGCATAAAGGTCATGCTACGCTTGAATTAGATTGTGTGGATAGCATTGGTGAGAGAACACACAGGCCCCAAAGAAGGTGGTAAAAACTCCTCTTATGTTTGCTGGAATGACAAGGGAAACTAATTTGATGGTTCTAGTGAAATTCCAAGCAAATTTCATTGCCCGAGGTCGTAAACATTCTTGGAATGCATTCTGCAAAATTCCCAGCATCTTACCTAACTTTGAGTGTTTTTGGTCACCACTGCAGTTACTGAGATTAACACTATTTTCTCAAAGGAGCGGTGCCTCTAGATGGTGTGAGCAGATCTTTAAACCTGTCCATCCGTTGATACTAGCACTGAAGGAAAATATTAAGAATGGGAATAAGGATGGTTGTGTCCATTCAAAAAAATTCAGACAGCAATTTTAGGCAGTCTTGCATGTCTTGTCTATAGACAGGGTATAAATAAAATCTTTTTACTGTTGTTATAATGTAGTTTTATTCAGGAAAATTTTAGCGTATAACCATCCCAGTAACCCCATCTTATCGAATGCCTATCTTTCCCGTTGAAGCCTCATCATTCTCAAATGTATTGAGAATTCACAGCTTTCTTGCGTTCGTCACCGGCCAAGGACCTCCCTTTATTGGCTCATGTAGCGCCTCCCTCGTATTGGCCAGGCGAGATACCAACTTCTATTGGTCAAATGCAGCCGTCGCTCACGCGACGCGACGTGCGTCATTTCCGTTGTCAGGTGGCGCTGCTATGGAAAGATGTGATCAGCGGGTCAAAAAAAGGAGGCTTTTTCCTGGTTGCTCGTTCGAGTTAATAACAAAACGAGTCCTTAAAATTGCCGAAGGACGGCTTCGTTTGGGTGGGAGGGGGGTTAAGATAATGTCCCCGGTGTAGACAGTGTGTTTTATCCGGCTGTTTTGGCTCAAAGGTAAGTTGTTGTCGAAGACCTCCCTTTCCATACAGGGGCTGTACTTTGTTTAAAGGGCCTGTCGGCGATCCCGTGAGGGAGGGGGGCTGGCGGGGGCGACTCCGACACTGACTCCAAAGGCGGTGTTCCTTATTAAGCTATTTTTACTTATTTTATTCGTGTTGCCCATGTGGGAGTGGAGGCGTGCGGACCAGGGGTCGGGGATCACTGCGGCGGTTGCGACGCGTCACACCGTACGCGAGGGCTCGTCCCCTGTACCCCGCTGCCCCGGCCGCCTCTGGGGCACTTAACGATCAGTGCAAACTTTAAAATCATCATCATTTATGGCGACTGATTACCATCGTAATATATAGCGTTTGCTATATATGGCCGGAATCAGGAGGGCTTAGGGACAGATGGTGGTTGTGAGAATAGTAGGACTTAACAAAGAGGATGCGTGTTCCCTCTTTCCCTTTCTGCATTTTACTGCCCTTTAAACTTGCCTTGTTTCCTGTGCTTCGCTCGCCCGCGTGCATTGTGCGCTTCGTGATCCCTGCCCTGCGCCCGGTCGCCTTTTCGTTCCCACCTCGATCACCAGGACACCGCTTGTGTGCGACCTTGTATGTCAAGGAACACAGAGATGCGTGCTTAAAAATTATTTGCGGGGAAAAAAAACAACTTACAGAAGATTACCGAAGCACTGGTCGCCTATGGTTGCTGCTGCAATATAGACAAGAGATGGACCCCATAACGGTGTTTACATGCTAGTAAACGCGTGTGGCGACCGGGACAACTGACACTGGCGTTCAGGTGCCAGTATTATTACCAGTATTTCCAGTAATAATATAATATCAGTCTTTATATATAATATGCACAGCCCTGAGCGGTATTACATAATGCTATTCATGTTACATGAGCTCAGTATGAATACGATCGCTCGCCTCTCCATTGATCAGATGTGTAACGAGTTTTCGGCACACAGTTTTACATGTGTGTGAATAAAAGTGTTTGCAGACGTGTGCATGTTTGGGTGTCACCCCACGCTTTGTTTACACATTTAGCGTAACACACGCCGTCGCTGTTCGGTATTCAGTGATCATCTCCTTTGCCCGTGGGTTCCTCAGCTTCGGGGCCAGACAAAGTTGTTTCCTACATGCTTTCCATCTTTTCCACGAGGATTTTAGGAGCAAATATGCCGAGTGCTTATGCGAAAGTGGAGTGTCTGGAAAAGAAACATGCGGGATTTTGCATGGCAGTGCCCTGCTTTTAATTGTTGATTACCTGTTTATGTACATTATATTTTCTTTGATTGGATTGTATTGATTACAGGTTAAATGTCCTGCTTGTTGAGATTCACACTAATCACTGAAATGGTTGAGTTGGGCTGAAATGAAGCCTAAATCGATGCTGATTGTGGCTTGTTAGTAGGTCACTTGTTTCATTTTCTGTCAGAGCTTTTCGGATGTTTTTTTTTGCCCCCTGTAACTTCAATAGGACACATTCAAACCCCACCACTGAGCTGAATGTTTGGTCTTTGAGTGATTAAAACGGATAAGGGGGTGTATCTGTGGTCACCTCTGTTGGCCCCAAGCCTTGTTTCCAGCTATTTAAAGATCGTACATTTTCACTGACGAGGCAGGAGTGCGTCTGTCTGCTGGAAAATGAATCAGACGCATGCTGTCGCTTCACACTCACGATTTCTGGCCTCATCGCTGATGAGAAGCTCTTTGTGTGTCGGGTCCTGTACAAACCTGAGTGTCCAGTTCATTCTATTATTTTAAGAATTATTTGTTATCTCTACTTGCCACTTTACTCTTGTCAGTTTGATCACTGTTATTTCTGCAAGGTATGTATTTTAGTTCTCGTTAGATGTTTTGTTTGGATGGTATTTTCATGTCCACATTGATGCATTTTCATTATGAAATCCCATACCTTTTTTTGTTTTGAATGCAAATATTCTTTACCGTGTCAGATCAATCCTACAATTCTTCCAGTTGTTTTCATTCACAGCTTGCTGTCTTCTGTAGTACATGCATGTCTTCAGTCTACTCTGTGATTCTTTAATTTTTTGGAGGTTTGTTCTATTTCAAGACCTAGTGCTGCTGGTTCTGTTGCCCACACATGAATCAGCCTAGCGATTGCTCTGCATGTCCCAATGGGCGCATGCTTTCACTGATGCGGCTTTGTCGATCTAGTCTGAATGATGGGGCGGGGGGAGGGGGGGGCATAACTCCAAGCCAAGAGAGTCTTTGTACCACAGTGCGCAACTGCCAGGGTGGGGTGGGGGCAGTGCAAATGGTATGCAGGAATTCTTAGTGCGTGTGCAAGCTCAGAGACAGCAGGTTTTCATGTGGCCGTATCACTATTCGGGTTCATGTAAAGTTTGTTCGAAGCGGTGTTCTGGAATAGAGGTGGCATTTTTATGGAGACTGGGGGGGTAGGGGTGTT
>JAODLD010000144.1:23735469-23757365 GCA_026781065.1 Mormyrops boulengeri | reverse complement strand
CCCCCCCCCCCCCCCCCCCCCCCCCCCCCCCCCCCCCCCCCCCCCCCCCCCCCCCCCCCCAACACTGACAATGATAGTGAGGACTGTGTTTAACTTGAGACCCTCATTGCTTTGCTGCCAATGCCGAATGAGTGGCGTCCTGCTGACGGGATATTACCCATAAACACACTGCACACATGCTCACACAGTTTCAAACAATGTACTATTGTTTTTGGTTTCCAAAGACCCAAAAGCTGCGGCGGCTTATTGATTTTAAATGGTTGGTTTTCCCCCTGGTTTTCATTCTGGGCGTGCAGATTTTTGCGTTTCATTCCTGTTTTTATCATCCGGAGTGTCATTTGCGATGGTAATCAGTTTGTGCGTAACCTTCCAGCCCGTTCTGTTGTAAATAAGCGTGCAGAAATGACCTTTTGCATAATGCCAGCTGTAATTGATGCGCATTAGTTAAGCTGTGCAATAATCTTTTTTTTCCTGCAATATTATCTGCAATGCCTGCAGTTGCTTTGCAGAGTTGGAAGGTATCATTTTAAGTTCAGGGACACGGGTGTCAGGGCGTTGTTTGTAAGCCCAGCATTTTCTGGCATCAACCGGAAAGGGCGCCCTAGACTTCACCCCTCGTCAGGCGTCTCTCGGATTTTGGGGGAGGGGACACGAAGAAGCTCTTAGTTCCCTTTCTGAGTGGGAAGGCCCTTCAACAGCTGGCCCGAGAAAAAAAGAAATGGACAAATCATCCCAAAAAAGAGAAGAATCGCATTAGCCAGGGCCGGCTGGGAGATGCTGCTGCGGTTTTCTGTCGGCACAGAGAAATGGTTCCTGTTTATGTGCTGCTGTTTGGTGCGAGGCCGAAGCGTGCGATAGGTGAGCATGGAGTGTGACAGGTTCACTCACACCTGGTGTAGTGTCTCTTACACCCCCCCCACCCCGAGCAGGTTGTTCTTACACAGTCTGTGTATGAAAGTACATAGGATGGGGAAGCGGAAGGCTCCAGGTGATGAGGGGGAGTTGATTCGAGCGGCTACTGACAGGTCTGACCATGAGAGGAGAATAGTCTGATTTCTAGTGAGCAGACCTGTGTAACTCGAGCATGGGCTGTGAGTGTGTGTTTGCGCGCGCGTGTGTGTGCGCGCGTGCATGTGTGTGTGCGCTTCACACAGGCCATATAGTGATGTGGTTCTTCTCTGTTCAAGCATTAGTCATCCGATCACATAACCAAAGCCACATGCTGACTTACTCACTCGTCACTGTGTCTTTTGTCATACTATTATATTTTCTCTCCTTTCTTTCTCCCTTTTAGGATGAGGCTTTTCCCAGGGCCCCCTCTGCCTCCCCCTCATGTATGAATGTTTACCCTTAAACAAAGGCCCTAATTCAGCATTTGCAACACACACACACACACACACCCAGTACTGCTGGCTTGCTTAACCTTACTCACAGTGGCAGGTAGTCTGCTGGTTTGTGTGTCACCTTGGAGCAGGGGGTGTGATTGGTTCGATTTAGCAGCTGTCAGTTTGAATCTGTCGGTGCAGGCTGTGCAAACTGTAGAAAGATGTGCTGATTTCCTGGCCATGTTGTACCAACGGTCCCCACCCCCCTTTCTGTTCCCCTATCTGTGTCTTGTAGGACCCACCGGATAACCATCACCAACTTCTGCTTGGGGAAACACCTGGTTAGCGAAGATGACCTCCTGAAGGACCAGAGGGGTAGCCCCGCCTACATCAGTCCTGACGTCCTAAGCGGTAAGTGGGGGCGGGGTGGGGGGGCTTTTCCCACAGTCTATATGCTATTTGAGCTTGTAAGTACACAGTGACGCATCTCATGCAGCACACCCGTTACCAAATCAAAACTTGGAGACACCCAACACACAGTGATCATCCCGGTTTTCTTGTCAACACACTGCTGTTTGTGTATCGGTGAAGTAAAGGAAGTGGAGATAAAAAGAGCTAATGGCTGTTTCTAATGGACTGGGCACACAGGATGAGTCGGTCTTCTGGAGGGACTGGATCCTCAGGGTCCAAACCAGAGAGCTTGTGCAACCACCGCTTGCCTGTCGGGGGGAGGTTGTGACTGTCTGGTCGTCCCACGTTAGGTTAGGTATGAGCTTTCAAGCACAAATGGAGGAACGTCAATCGACGTTTTACAAGGAATGCAAGATGTGCTCGTAGATACGTTTAATCTTGACGCAGCACCGTGGCGGAGCACACGTGGAACCGTTCAGAGCCGCTTTGGTGATAATGTGCGTTTCGGCCTTTCTTGCCGTGCCCGAGGTCATTCTATAAATGGGGCTTTATGTCTTTGTCTTCAAGAAAAATTGTACGGAAGATTCATGGCAGTAGTCATAAACAGAGGCGCAAACGTGTCTGGGCTGCCGCTTCCTTTGGATGAAGAGATGGTCTGCCCTGATCCCCTGACATCATGGGAGTGCAGATTGTGTGTTTTTTGTGCCGAAGGGGGTTCTGGGGAAGGAAGATAAAATCCAGGAGTAAATCAAGCAAACGTGACAGGAGATGGAGAAATAGCACTGCGATGAGTCAGGCGTGAGTCACACCCGGGAGGAGTGGAGCTGACTGGGGAGGGCCTGCTCCCAAGTGCTCGTACAACCATGGAAAGGCCTTATGGACTCGCTCGTGCCTGGGAGGGCCCTCATCAGTACAACAAATTACAGCCTTACCGCTGAGGGTGGAACATGCACAGATATCCCCTGTGATCTACGCGCTTTTGGGTCCTTTTTAGCGTAATCGCGGTTTTATTAGTTTGATGGTGTTTTGCTGTAGCTGCTGCCTGGAAACCGTGCCACTTGCAGCCAGGATTAAGGCTATAATCTCAGCAAGTGAATGTGGCCTTATCTCAAGGTTCTGGCCGTCCAGTCTGGCCGAGGTTTTTCGCTTTTGTTTTTTACGGCATCCTGAGCAAGGGTTCTTTTGGAGGGTTTGATGGTCTGGAGTAGCCCCATAGCGATGTACCCTATGAGGAGCTCGGTTGAAGGCTCAGTGCAGTAAAAGCGTGGAGACAGCTTGTTTTGTTTAGGTGAGCTTGCACACCACGCGGCACGTGCTCGTACAGGCAGTGATGCTCTTGGTTCCCTGCAGGCCGACCGTACCGTGGCAAGCCCAGCGACATGTGGGCCCTGGGGGTGGTGCTGTTTACCATGCTGTACGGCCAGTTCCCATTCTACGATAGCATTCCTCAGGAGCTCTTCCGCAAGATCAAAGCTGCAGAATACACCATCCCAGAGTAAGTCTCCTCCTGATCCAACCCTACCCAATCCGCTGCTTTCCGCCTTTGACCCCTGTCTCTCCAAGAGGCTATTGGTCGCCCCCGACATCCTCTGTTGTTCAGGGGCACAGTGAAATTTTTTTGTTCCCCCTGGTTTTGCACATGTTGAATTGCTCAAAGTCTTAGTTGTTGTATTTTTGTGAGTATTTTAAACCAATAACCTCTTCAGTACTGAGCAAGGAGACAAAATATTTCAAGCTGTGTCGGAATTCCTTCAGTTGAGTGGTTTACTTGCAGACAATCATGAATCTCCATAATGTGGCCCACCGGGACCAAGGTGAAGAAATGTTGTCACGAGACTAGTATTAAATGTGAAGAATTTGAAATCTGCAATTTCTTCATTGTTTTTTTACCGCATCTAAGCAGCTCTGTCCCCCCCCCCCCCACCCCCCCCAAAACAGGGATGGGCGTGTGTCGGACAGCACGGTATTCCTGATCCGAAAGCTGCTGGTTCTGGATCCCCAGCAGAGGTTGACTGCCACTGAGGTGCTGGAGTCCCTCAGTGCCATCATTGCCTCATGGTAAGGGTTCCCCCTGGTGGATAAAAGCAAACACTACAGGGGTCAAAGTGTCAGTGACTATAATTTTTAGGCTTAGCTGAGGGACCCTGGTCTGTGGCCCTTAGGGCTACAGTACCTGCTAGTTGAAGCTTTTAGGTAGCTGGGTACACGTAGTTTTAAAGACTGAGGTCACTGCAGGGTTTCACCCGGGTCACTGTCCATGTTCCACAGGCAGTCTGTGTCCTCTCTGAGTGGCCCTCTGCAGGTGGTGCCAGACATTGATGACCAGGTGAACCACCCCGAGCATCTCCAGGAGGTGAGTGGCTTGTTGTATTAAGCTAAGCTACACTAATCCTAGGTCTGCCTGCTTTGCTACGCCCTGTATCACAGGGTAATACTGTAGCCCAGAAGACAGGAGGATAAGCTGGCGGTCAGCCCATTCTGTTTAACATATGGCGTGAGAAGTTTATAATGCTGTGGGGGAGGCTGGCTGTAGACCATGTGGTGAGCAGCGGAATTGCATGGTATAAATCCCAGGATGCCGTGTGAGTTTACACTGTAAGCGAGCAACGCTGTTGAATATAAATACGGAAGCGAGTGTCGGCTGATGCTGGCAGCCCTGTGTATGGAGGTTAAAACGCATCTGCTCTTCCTTCCCCAGGCCAAGGTAATGGAGGAGTCCTCGCAGTATGAGTTTGAGAACTACATGAGGCAACAGCTGCTGCTGGCGGAGGAGAAGAACACTATTCACGAGGCCAAGAGCTTCCTGAGCAAGCGGCCGTACGGCGGTAGCGTGCCGCCCGTGCGACGCCTTGGCCACGACGCCCAGCCCGTCAGCCCGCTGGACGCTGCCATCCTGGCCCAGCGCTTCCTCAGGAAGTAACCCCCATCCCCTACTTCCCACCCTTCTCCGGTACCCCTACTCGGAAGTCCCGCTAGCCACAAACTCCGTATTCAGCCCTGTGCCGCAGAGAAGTATGCTCTCGCCTTGGGGGCGGTTGGGGTTTGGGGACGTGGGGGGTGGACCCGAACACTGACTCCGTGCCTGTCCCCATGGAGGGGGCTTAAGCAGGGCTCGGCAATCATGGCCTCGCTCCGCTCCCACCCCCCGCCCCTGACTACGGACACCGTGGACCCCACCCCCTGCCTGGTGTCACGTTCCCCCTAGGAAGCTAAAGGCCCCCCTGCCCAAGATCGGCCACAGCACCCAGAGCAATAGAGCGTTCCACAGTGGAATCGCGTAGCAACTGGTCTCCAGAGCTTTTACAGGAAGGAGACCCCCCCCAGCTCTCAACATTGTCCTGCCACGTGCAGAAACCTTTGTGTGTGTACGTGTTGTCCCCCCAATTTCTTTAACCAAAACAGTCTGGATCGGTCCTGAAACTGACTTTCAGATCTACCTCTTTCCGTCTTTTAACTGAGGCTGTTTTCAGTTGTCTCTACGAGGACGTTGTGAATCTGGCCTGGAGAAGCATTATTTTTTTTTTTTTTATTTTTTTTAAATATCCCTGGTGCGTAAATAGTGTGGAAGGTGACCCTTCGGTGGCACTCTCCCTAAAATCTGAATAAGCTTGATGGTTTTTTTTCTGTCAGTTGATAAAAGTAGCATTTAATTTCCTTTTTGTTTTTACCGCCGACCACATCTGTTCTGGTCACTGACAGCTTCTGGTTTCATAACAGCAGAATGCACGTTCTGTCCCACCTGGTAGGATTCTAACCCTCTTCGAATTTAGGCAGCTATCCTCACATGCCCCAATCAGGGATGCCATGGTCTGGACTGAGGTTGGGTATCGGTCGTTCTTTAGATTTGTTATGGGTGGCTTTGAGTCATGTGAATGTCAGGCATTGTCCAGAGGATACCCAACATTACTAAGCATGGCTTGTTTCTGTACTGTTTCCAGTTTTTTGTTTTCTTTTGAACAATAATCAGCCAGCATGATTTCTTTTATTTGTGATATTTATAGCCAAATACGGAGCTCCTTTGTAAAGTTGTGGTTTGCCAAGGAATGCGTCTCTCTGTCTTTGTTGCTTTGTGCTGTTTGACAGACATTCCTTTGTTCTCTCGCATCACGGTACAACTGCAGCATGCTAATATGAGCGGAATCCGTGTGGCAGCGGCACGGCGGCTCTTCTCCCTGACCCCACGGTGCCCCCACACATCTTTGTAGCCTGGTCTCCACAGCCAATGCGTTTGAACCCGGTGCCTTTCTCTACCCAAACCCGGGGCCAGTTCCAGTCTCGGGTGCTTAGAGGTCGAATCTCGGGCGAGGTCGCCTCCTGATCTGGCCTGCTGTTTTGGACCACTTAAGTAGCACACTGGGAGGGGTGCCCTTTCCCCTCCACCCTCGGTAATTAAAAATTGTGGGTCTAGGGCAGGGGCTTTGTTGGATCAGCCACTTCGGGGAGGTGCTAGCGCAGTGCTTGTGAACCAGCGTCACTTGGTAGAAATCCAAGCCGGTCCAGCATCTTCCTGTCCCACCTGCATGTACACACAAGCCGTACTGTAGTTTTAACCCATCTTGTGATTGTCCTTTTCCATGTTTTGTAACCCTCTTGCCATATCTAGAGTAATTACAACTTTACAACTCAATAATTATGATTACTTACCAGTAGATTAATATCGTTTTTATTTAAGGCTTCTGATTGGTGAAGGTCCTGTCCAACGTTAGTGGGTGCTGCAATGATACATGAGGGGTTTGTTCACCTGCGTTCCAGCATGAGTTCGTTCCAGAACCCTTCAAGCTAACCACTTAAGAACTGGACACCCTAGTAGTGGTCTAGCTTACCATAAACTCTGTAATATAGGTATATATGCTTTAGTGCATTTCCGTGACAAAGCAAGACTGACAAAAAAAACACAAGTGGAAAGTATAGGCTCTTGTGATTTTTTTTTTTATTATTTTTTTTTAATTTTCTCCCCCGTTTTCTGTCTTAAGCTTCTGATTATATTTATTCATTATGTCATGAACCTGTAGGTGTCGTTCCCCCCACCCTCCGCGAGTGTTAAGTGTCAACTCCCGTCGTTACGTCTTCATTAATTGCTGTGATTTCCGCTTTGACTTCAGTTATTTTTAAAATTGTATAAAAAGGTTGCCACAAGCCAGTGGCTAATTAAGCTACACTAAAAATCTGCGTAGATCTATTTTTTTAAGGAAATATTTCGCATGATTTGTAGAACGTACCGGATTCATTTTGGTGCCGCACTCTGCTAGCGTGCGTGTGTGCACGTGTGTGCGTGCAAAACCTGATAGCAGCCGGCAAACATTGTGCAAACTAGTGACTTGCCATCTTGCAAAAAAAAAAAAAAAAAAGAAATCTAGTATGTAGGCATCCATGCCCCTTTATCGCAGGGGTGTGTGCTCATGCGGAGTTATGCTGCCACCTAGTGCTGAAACTGCGACATGAACCTCTGAGTACTGAGCAGTATTGTAGGTGTGTCTTGGTTAGAGACACTTTTTTTTTTTTTTTTTTTTTTTTTTTTTTTAAAAGAACCATGACCACAAATGGTCATCCTTTCAAACCACCCAGCCGTGAGTGTGTGCCCACCCAAAGCAGACTCTGCATAGGTACAGCCTGCTTCAATACCATCCTATTCACCTGCATACACGCACATGCACTCCTGCCCACATCTGGAGAGGACTGTTGTGTGCTCACTCACCCCCATAAAGTCACGTCGTATGTCAGGCGAGGTTGGGGACATTTTTGAAGCACCTTTTTACAGCATGAGAACTATGTTGTTGAGCTCCACGTTTAAGATATGATCTTTGCATGCTTTTGACCTGCAAGGTATGGTTATTAAGTCTGACTAAAGAAGAGGACTGTGTGGATTCAGTTTGAAAATACACTGCAAACCCTGGGGTGTAGGGAACTGCCTCTGTGTCAGTAATTGGAAAGGATGTGACTTTGTTAGGGGAGGGGCATTTCACATTTTTTTTTTTTGCTCCCCCCACACCCCTTTTGCAGTGTAAAGTTGACATGTCTCATGTTTAAACTGGAATACGGAGTGTCGTTGGAAGACTAAAGCAGACGGGTTGTAAGCGCAGTGTAGTAAAGCCGCTCAGTTGGTATCAAAGCTGAAACTGGGTAATTGTATAGAGATGAAAAAAACAAATTTGTATAAAAGACATATTTTTGTACTTCATCAAATCTCTACATGCATGTCAGCAATAAATAAATAAAAAATGGAACTTGTCAGTCTGATTTTGTTCAAACTTCAAAATATATAAATGGAAAAAAATTGCCAGAATGTAACATGATTAATGGTAACCTACCAGATCCTGTACCAAACAATCAGTCCAGTTCGGTATGCCTCTTTCTTCTTCCAGTAGGGGGAGCTTTTTCTCCATATTAAATGTTTAAGGTTCAAAAACTGTAGTGGTGCATTAGTTTTGATATTTCTTCCATAGGTCTGACCCACTTGCTCCAGTGAATGTCCTACAGTTTGCCCATTCTGTTTTCCATCTCACCTGCTTGTGTGATGTAGGTTTCACCCCTGAATGTGCAACGTCTAAGCACTGTTCCAGCTTCTACCTCTGCATTAACTTGTTCCTCGTGCCGGGGTGGTCTGCACTTAATGGTTAGCCTTGTGTATTTATAGAGGTGCAGAAGCTCTTTCCTGTATCATGCTAGCATGTTTGTACCAGTGACATCACCTTGTGTACCAATCTGGACCCCCCGGCCAGCTGCACGTACTTTAGATGTTCTGTCGCTGCCGGCGATGCCCGAGAACAGATGGGCCCCGGCCGAACACCTGGCAGCTGGACCCCGTAACGAGCTCCCTCTAATCGCTTACAGGAGCAGCTAACATGGGCCAGCCGCCGGCCCCAGCCTCGTCTGTTTAGTGTCTCATCCTGTCATCGCAGGTGACTTGGTGGTTCATAATGGGTTAGGCTTGTGTCTGGTTGGTAATTGACTCATCGCAGGCTGAATTCAGCATCATATGTTGGTACTTAAAGGGGTTTTCCTCAGTTTTTTTTTGACACTCCATCTATCTTCAATGCTGTTTACCCAGAACGGTTATGCCGATATACTCAGTATGTAATGTAGTCATGATCATGTTTGATATAGATAAATGATGACCTTACCAGGACTTCTCTGGATGTTTTCACTGGTAAATGCCCTGAAGCAGGACTCTTAAAATTGGTCAGAGGCCTGTAGGATGTGAGTGAGTTTCACAACCATCATCTTTCTCTCTGTGGTCTCAGAGAACAACACAGTCGTGACCTTGTGATGTCACTTGGAGGCATTTCTCCTGTTCAGCTTGAGCCATGTCATGTGCTCCAATCCCAGGGGGCTCCTCTTGCCCATGTGTGCGCTCTCAAGCCTGAGGGTTGACCTGCCAGTTTCTCACACCACCAGCAGGACTGCTGGACGGCCCTCCGTTAAAGCGGAGCTCAGTGGTTCCACAGCAGAGTCCTCTTCCTTTTTCTTCAACACTTGTGTCTTTCAGATGTAATAGGACTCAAGCTTTGAGCTCAGGGTGGAGTGTGTGACTTCATCCTGGGGCTTGATGACAGTTTGTCCCAGATGTGTCTTGCTGAAATATGCCAGGGCTTGTTTGCCCCACCCACTGCCTTTGAATGCATTGCAGCTGGTCATCAGCGTCTGTGCCCACCAGTTGGGCTGGTTCACACATGGAAACCCCTCAGCCAGGAAAGTCGCCCCCACCACCACCCTACCCCTGACCCAAACCAGCTGGGGAGCAGCAGACCCGTCCCAAATTCCTGCAAGTTTTTGTCGATTATCCTCACTTAATAATGGCGCGCTGTCTCGCGTTACGTCTCTGTTACACTCTGGTATCCTCCGAGTTTCAGCTGCTCTGTTTGCACAACAGGGCAAAAAAACATATTTTTTTCTGTTTTGGTTTGCTATGACTATTTTGGTTATTGCATATGCATAGTCATTTTAACTTGTGTAAATTGCAAAGTCTTCCGTTAATTGTCAGGTCTTCAAACCTTTCCAAAGGTTGGAATATTCCACCTGTGTTTATTTTTGAGTGTACTCTGAATGTGTTTAGAAGTTCTCCGAATGAATTGGTCCAGAGAAAGTGGAGGGAGAAATCGTTTCTTGATTCTGCTCACCTTCAGTCTAGCCTGCATTGCTGGAGTGCCACTCTTACTGCTCTGACTTTTAATTTGAAGCCGATTCCTTGTGTCCCAGGAGCAACACACAAGGTTTCAATACGGCTGACAGTGAAGCAGATACACATTGCATTTGTTCAATTTATAAGCTATTCAAGTGTTTGTTTTTCTGCACATTTTTGTATTGTTTTGCATTCCCTGGAGAGCACAATTAAAACAGTGTGGGATGAAATTTATACGTGTTAAACATTGACCACAAGCATGTTAAATCCTAGGCAATAAAGGTGAAGTCTAATTGTTCTTGTCGAATGGCTCTCAGTATTCAGTTTGAGAAGTAACTGGGTTAACTAAAGTGTACGCTTACAGATTAATGTCCATGTGTTTAGCATGTTTTCAGCATCATTAGGTAATGAACCTGATGCGGACCAAAATAAGACAGAGCGGGTGGGAGGGTTTGGACAGTGAACTAAAGCAGACCTGGATACAAACACTTGGCATGAAGGTGCTGCATGACCTGCTTGAGAAGAGGAGGAATTAGCGAGCCACGTTAGTGCTAGGCTCTGATAACTGGAAAGGCATTGTCTGTTGCATGAAGGAACATGCTGTAGGCCTTGCTGTTCAAGTTCTGTATGTGTTTATATGAAGGTGATTGATGGATAGTTGAATGTCTTTTGCAGCTTAAAGGGGGGTTGGGGACCACACGGTGTGCAGATCTTTGGCACCGGCTTGTTTGGAGTGAGTTTGGCCAACATCGGCACCGCTCATATCCCAGCACTAACTACAGGTATTTATTGCTGAGCATACAAAGGATGTCCTGTGCTTGATGTACTAGAACTGCTTGTTTTACTGCCTCAGAAACAGAGGGACAAGCATTAAGAGGGTTTTTACATTTTTGGAAGCTTTTACAGCAAATCATAGGGCATGGTTGTTTTGTTTGGGATACTCACGTGATTTTGGAATGAGACCTTAGGGCTCATAAGTCACCTGTGGGCCAGAGGCTGTTTCTGGAGCTCAGTCTGTAACTGATCCAGTCCACCCCACCGGCAGAGGGAGCCGTTTGGTTCATGCCTGAATTATTTTTTTTTGGCTCACGGAAATCCTGTCTCTCAGATCTTCGTGGTTGTCATCCCAACTGGTGCTTGAGATGGCTGTACCCCCGCCTTTTCGAAGCGTGCTGAATGCGTGTCACTGTTTGGGTGGCCCTGAGCCCATATGAGCAAATGGCTGATTTCATCCAGAACTGTACGTTCTATCATGGCGTGGATAAGTGAAGTCCCCAGGGCTGTTATTCTGAGCTTTCTGTAGTCGGCTTAGTCTTGTCCTTTGGTTTATGTGTTTGTATGTTTTAATTATAAAATTGCTCCAAACCAGGCAAATGTTGGCCTCAGTTACCGATGTAATTAAGGGCACGGCCTCATTCTCGTTCATTTTAGGCTCCTTGTGTTTTTCCCGGGCCTGGCTGAGGTTCCTCTCCCTGCAACCTACGCTCCGGGAGCAATAAGTCTGGGCGATGCCGCCTGCTCCTCACCTGCCGCCTGCACCTTTTTTATTTCTGCTCATCTGGGATCAAGGTGCATCATGTAACGATTTATGCATTTTTGCAGCTGGATCCTTTCATGAATAAATGAGAACGGAGACAATGCATATGGGCACCGGAATCCAAATGCACAGCCATGCAGATTTCTGGCCTGCAGCTCCTGGTTCACCAGCTCCTGCCCTCATCCTGCGCTCTGAGCCGTTCATAGCTGAAAAACCTCTTTGGAAGCAAGACACTCAATAACTATTCCTGAAGCTGGACCCTCATAAACTGCCTGCATGTAGGAGTCTCATCGTGTTACCAGTGTGTGAGTGGGATCCTGCTGTGACAGTTTGGTCTTTATTTATAACCACCTGAGTTTGTTACAATTTTCTGTTACATTTGACATTCTGTGGGGGGGAAAGTCGGCTTAGTTTTATTATGAAATGGGCTATTGTATCAAGACGATGTAGTGACTGAGGTCCAATTTGCATCCCGCATTCATCATATGTTGTTGCTTAAGAACTTTTTAATACACTGAATTATAGCTGATAACTGCTTACATCTGGTTTCAGGCTAAACTTCTACTGGGCTTCCTGATCGAGAGTGGAAATGGCCAGGAAAGGCTGGCGGATGGAAAACGGAGCTGAGGGGAGTTTGGCATCAGTCAGTCCAAGTTCAGGAGGGGCATCTGACGTCTTGGCACTAGTCACAGGAGCAACGTGGTACCGACACCCACAGAGACTTCTGAAGAATGTGTCATATTTGCCCCACTGGGCCTCGGTTTCTATGGAAACCCACGCACTGTCGCTTGCTGGTAGTCATTAATCTGAGTGACATGCTTTCACGTTTCCTTTGCAAATGAACTGCTGTTGCTCAGTGTCTATGGTAAATTGACGTAATCATAACGGCGTGAGGCAGTCTAACAAGCCTGCACAGATCTTGGGATTATACTTCCCTTCTGGAGAGCCTAGTAATTTTAAAGGAGTAAACTGAAGTTAGTGTTACCAACGTCACATCAAGTGAAGCCAACTCCTGTGACTTACTGAGCTGGTGTGACGGGAACTTTAAAGGACTGGCAGAAATGCTGATCTGGTCTTTTGCTGTTGTCGATGAACTATAAATTCTCGGTAATTGATCATTATCCTAAATGCGTTCGTTGCCAGTTGTGTAGCTGGCATAGAGTTGACGCTTCGAGAGCACAGGATATCAGAGGAAATTGCTTTCATATACATGACTGATGTGTCTGCAGCTCAAGACCCTTAAGGGTACTTCCAGCACCGGTGCCAGAACCACTTTGACCCAAATGCGCCCCTTGCGGTCAGGAGCGGAGACGACCCGGGATTTCCGCTGTCTGCTGGTCTGACCCACCTCCCTCAAAGCATCTCTGTGATCAAAGGGCTGGGATACTTAAAAGTAGGTCTATCTGTTTAGGCTGTGCTTGTAGAGCTCATCAAAGGCAAGGATAGCTCTCTTTGATTGGGTAATGCCGACTGTGGGGGCTTCGGAGAAGGGGGTGGGGCCAGTTCAGCTCGCTGCTTGAGTTGGTGTGACGCACCTGGTAAATAAGCCAGAAATATGCATGGTATGGCTGCGCACTTGGCGGAGAATCTGCCGCCGCCTGTCTTAGTGTCATATCTGCAGCTTTACGTTCCTTGTGGAATAGCAAGTTTTGTCTAAGAGGTACATGTTCATTTTGGAAGGAATTTTGGATTTATGAGTTTGGAGGTTGTCTTCGCTCAGACAGCTGGAGTTAGTCTTCTTACACCAGTCATTATTTGTGCTTGAAAATATGAAAACATGGTTTTCTGACTGTGACCCGAAGGTGTTTGGTTCGCGAACCTCTCCTGTCCCTTTTCGTCTTTGTGGTAAGCTCTCAAAAAGGCACGAGGATATTTGTGGTCAGGGTGGACAGGGGTGCGGCAGCGTGACACAGAGTAGAGGCGTGTGGGATGCTATTTTTTGTCGAAGAAAACATCTACTCCATCATTATGGGGTACTGGTGGGAACGCGAGTCATGCCGGCTCCGCGTCTGGCTTGGTTTGCACGTTGGAGCTTCTGGATAAAATGCATCAGCTGTTACTCAACCGGTCACGGGGTGACTGCTCTGGAGTGAGCTCCGCCCCGGCTCTTTGGGTCCAGGCAGGTCCAACGTCGCCCAGCCCGGGAGTGAATGGTGTGGCTGGAGCCGGTTCTGCCTCTCCGGGCCCCCAACAAGGTTCCCTACCACGCCGTATTATGCACAGAAGGTACAAAGGTTCCTAAGTCAATGGGCATCTCTGCCCCAGTGCATGCTGGGACAGCCCTGGCAGGAATCTCCTTCTATGCCAGGTTCTGAGGCTTGCTCACATGTCAGTATGATGGAAACCCCCACAGACACCTCCCCCCCCTGTCTGGAAGCCTGGCAGCTCTTGTCAATCATCACAGATGAGTATGCTGACCTTTGCCTGTCTCACTGCAAAAGTGGCACATGTTTTAAGGTCATAGGTGTTTGGCCGTCGCGGTGCAGATGTCACACGTCACGTGACAATGCCCAAAATGACGCATCTGGCCACATGTCAGGCCACTCCGATCTGGTTCCTGTAGGGTGGGCTTTCCTGTCAGCCATCATCAAGGACTTCACTGAAATCCATGAAACGAGTAATGACGTCTAGCAAAGCTGCACTTTGACTTACTATTGCAGAGTCTGACCAACTAATTGTATCCGAATCAGTGTCTAATGAAGACCAGATTGGCTGTGTAAGCAAACGGCCTCTCTGCCTCATTTGCCACCAAAATAGCAGAGTTTTTTCTGCTTGTTGTAGAGAATCTGGGCCTTCCAATTCACAAGTGGCCTAGGTAAACGTGGTTTCTCATTTGGTTTCACAGAAGAGCAGGCTTTGCATGTTGTGCGATATTTTTTCAAATGCTTTTATCCATAGCTCCTACATATTATGGAGTATGTTGCACCATAATAGCAAAGGACATTGAAACTGACCAGGTTTTGAAATTCAGTGTTAAACTTTTCAGGATCTCAGTCATGGCTTTATATTTTACTTTCTGAACCTCTTGTACTAGAAAAACTGCGTAAGGAACATTTCTGGGAGATTTTATCTGATATTTATCAGTGCCGGCTCTCTCTGTCCAGGCCATTACGAGACATGGAAAGGGGGTTGTTTGAGACATGGAGACTGTTTTCTGATCCTATCGCTTCCTGTGCTAATTGAGGCGGCTACTGAAGGCTGTTTCCACGTTCTGGAACATTTACGGCCCACATCTATGTATCAGTGTAATGAATCTGAAGAAACATGCGCAAAACACTCCGAACGAGTCCAACTGTCCAGAACAAGCAGACTTGCAGGGTTCTGTATTTGTGTTGCTGGGACGTTGAAATGTGCCGACCATATTTGGCGGGGACCCCAAAGGTAATGAGTATGTCTTTTTGGGGGAGGGGGAGACTAGTTTATATTACATGTTTTCATGAGATCAGTGGAAGTGTTTTGTGCTTTTGTTGGGTGCCTTGGTGGAGTCAGTTGATGACTGGCATGGTCTTTGTGGGTCTTGCTCTCTGTGTGTAGGCCTGGTTACATTCCCCTGCCCCCATGTCAGTCTGAAGAACAATGCAGGTCCCCACATTCTACATAGCCTAACTGAGGCTGTTTTTTGTTGGTCTCCCCATTGTGGTGTCCTGAGGTGACTCGGTAAGGAGTTACTCCTAAAACTGATGGTTCTGCTCAACCAGCGCAGTGTCGGCGCTAGATCAAATCTGACAGAAAGCAAAAGAAATATCACCTGTGCTTGGGATTATTTTTGGGGGGCCGCAGCCGGTCATTTGAGGGGGGAGCTAGGCCCCACCTGTGGCGCCGACACTGCTAGCCCCAGCCTTTTTGCGTCAGAGCGCGGCTAAGCGGCTCCTCGGTGTGGATTCGACCATCTGTTCGGCCTCAGCCGGGGACCCGTTACACGTTTATGATGCCAGACCAAGAGACTTCAGAAATTCCTCCACAACACAAGCAGGAGAACAAAGGGTTTGTAGGAATAGTTCTGTTTGTCCACCCTGCAGCTGGACAGGGGTGGTGGGGGTCTAAAGTGGAAGGGACAGCCTGCTGGAGGCCAGATGCAGACCCACAGAAGCTCCTGACCACTTTGTGAGCGTGTGTGGAAGAGGAGAAACACCAGCAGGAACATTTATAAGAAACTGAGCGTGGTCTTATAAGACATTGTGAGAAGTGTGCTTCTTAAACCGAATTTGATGGTTTGTTTAGTAGCTTTGCCTGGGTTAAACACGGCTCTAGATACGCTGTTTGACAATTCAGCTGATGCAAACTCACGACAGGATGCACATGAACACACAAATCCGCCACATACGGTTTGAAAGGGGGAAATATTCGAAGCGTTTCATGCGAGGGAACCGTTCTGGGTCATGGTTGTGTGTTCTGTTTGGATGACTGTGGTTGTATGGAAGACATCTGGTCTTTCACTAGAAATCTGCTTGTTTGCATTTCATTCTGGAAGGATGTGATGCAATTCTGGAAGAGAAGGATCATGGTATAGACACTGAACGTGCGTATGACTTTCTCCTTGTCCCCCAAGGTCAACAAGAGAGGCCCGGCTTCAGCTGTTTTGCAGCCCTTTTTTGGTGACTTACTGAATATATATATATATATATATATCCCATGGTTTATTTTTAAAGGCCATGAAAAAAGAAGATTGGAGTGCAGATGGCTGGTGTTTGAGTTTAACATTCCACTTGTATGAGACAGGTAAGAAATATCTTTCACTCCCCCATGTACCTCCGTATACAGTACATATACAGTTGCCCCTAGATACTGTTAACTGAGAATAGTAGTTATAGACCAGAAGATTCCTCCTTCTCAGAGCTTGCATTTATGTGAATCTTGTGAAGGACTGAAATCATAACAGCAAGGCAGTGGAGTTAAACCTCTCCCATTAAACCTGGATGATAGGTTGCAGGGGTCTTGGGGTGTAGTTGCGCAAACTAAGAGTGGGAATGTTTACGTATCCATCTCCTATGTAAGGCAATTTCTGGGACCCAGAACATCAGGAACATGACTTGCTGTTGGGAGTTTTACTTGCACAAAAATGTTCTGAGGGCAGAAGAGAAAATGACAGATGACCAATCATATTGCAGAGGAGGTGGGTCCAAGATATCTGATTGGTTGATTGTGCCTCCTCTAGTTGCTTGGACCCACCTCCTCTACAATCTGATTGGTTGTCAATCAATTTTCCTTCTACCCTCAGAACATTTTTGTGTAAGTAAAACTCCCATGAGCATCCCTCTTTTTGGGGACTGAATCTCCAAACCTCTTTCCTACTTTTTCAAGCAGCTCATGTTTTAGGCGAACAATAATCTCCTCCTTGGTCCAGGTTGCATGCCACTCTGTTATCAAATAATCCTGTGGACTGCAACTGCACCAGAGGCTGCCGTGGCTTGAGGGTAATATATGGGGAGCACTTGAAGTTTGCTTAGTGGTCTAGAGCCTGAAGGAGAGGCCTGTTCTTGGCAGTCAGTAGCCAGTACTGGGCCAGGGAGCTAGGGCCATTCTCTACCTCTGCTTAGTCTTAGACTTGACGGTTTTGGTTTATCTGGCTTTGGGTCATCGATTTTTAACGTACGGTTTACTGGAAGAGGCCGATGCGTGTCATTTCTCCTGTTGACAGCATTGCTGAGAGGGTCTCAGATGGGTAAGCCAGTCGTCTCAGCTGCTCCGACTGTGAGAGACAGGCTGACGCGCCCCGGGTCCTTTCATGCTTGGCTGTCCAGCTAGAAACCTGTCTGAAAACCTGCCTGCTTGCTGCTGCAGTAGCCCCTGCACATCTTCACAATTACCCATAATTATATTTTCCTGTCAGGCTCTTCCCATAATTACAGGCTGTGTGTGAGTCTTTCTTCTACCCCACACACAGCTATTTTTGTGGGGACTTCCCGCCGCCTTGTTTTATTGTAGTCGAAATAACCCTCAAACCACTGAAACTGGGATGAAAATTCATACATTTTCGGCACTTTTTTATCTTGAGGGATTTTTTTTTCATCTTCAAAGGTTTGAACTTGCAAGCTGAACAAGATATGAACATATGCATGCATACACAAAAATACATATACACTTTCTGCTTTCTGTTAGTCAAAGCCTCCCAGATTGCATGACTGTTTCCTTAACGCATTTAATTTTTGGTGGATAGGAGCCAAGTTAGCTGACAGAACATAATTATACCTCCTATCTATGAGAAAGTTCAGAGAGTCATGGCAAGTATGTCATTAAAATATACAGGGTGTCGAGGTCTGATTTAATATTTTTAAAGGGCAGATTTGATCAGCTCTCTCCCAGAGGGAGTGTGGGGCTGCAGGAGGGGTATTAGCATAGAGAGTTTGCTCCCACGCCATCCAAGTGCCTTTGGTGAACCCCCCAACTCATGGAGACCATAGGAGATCCGGCCTGGCTTCCAGCTGTCTCCCCTCAGCTCATTCTGCAGGCGACAGTGAGAATTTTTCGGTCGACCCTTTCCCTCTTTGGGTCTGGTTTGCTCTGACTAAGGCAGTGGGCAGAAGTGTTCAAATGTTGGCAGAAGTTGTTACACGGGAGGGTTGGTTGGTAACAGTAAAAGTTGTTGACTGAGGAAGGGGGGTGGCACTGATGAAAGTTGTTCTCCTGGGGGGGCGGGGGGGGTTGGATGGATAGAAGATCCAGTTGGGTCCTGCCTGAACACCACAGCCCTGGACTAAGGCCAACATTCAGTTCCTTAACATTCATTTGGAGTTTCTTTCACAGACTTGCATGGGCAGTAGTGTGAGTCCCTATATAATCATTAATGGCGTCATGAAGAACAGACCATAGAAGACCAAGGGACCACTTCCTCGGCAAGATTCCAAAAACATGAAGATCTAAAACAAGATGATCTAAATATGATATGCCTCGCTGTGACCCATCTGACTGCCTACGTGATTTCCTGAGCCTCACACCTGCATTTAACCTGAAACACTCGCTTTCCACGCCCACCCAGTCAAACCTCTGGCAACTGAATGTCCTTAATGATAGTGATACGCTGCTTCTGCCAGAGTTCAAAGAGTAGATCCCTGTAAGTGTCACACAAACCAGTCGATTTACACTGCACAGTCAATAATCAACGATTAAAACCACCGGCTGACATGCCTCTAGTCCTGAGTTGTCGTTTTTTTGAGCTGGCTAAGAATAAGAAAGATTCTCCATGCATCTTTCCACCGGTGATCTGCTGCTGCCAGCTTGGAAAAGCTGGGAATTTGACCCGGACTTAACTGGCTTCCTGTTGGAAGGCCTGTTTGTTTACGTCTGCCACGTTACGGTCTGAGCTGCGGCTAATCTGTCCCTGAAGCATGTGCCGGGTTTGATGTTTGGGGGACAGGGGGGTGTGATATGGAATGATGCAAACTGGGGAGGGTAGCATGTTCGACCCAAAATGGGGACCTGCTGGAATGTAATTATAGGCTCAACTGCTTTGGTTAATTGCACAGCTGTATCAACTTTGAGTTTCTTCTGGCACGTGTTATAATAGTAATGCCAGTCGCTCATGTTCCCATGTTCTCGCCGGCAGGGAACAGTAATATCTGTAAGCCTCCTCCAGGATGGTCCCGTGTTGCATGGGATCTGGGCAAACTGGGCTGAAAATGGACTCGCTTTCACCCCTCCTGATGCTTTCTTACAGCGTCTGGGTGTGGCAGTCAGCTTTTCATTATCCTTAATTGATTGTCAGTGGATTGCGCCCTACATTTGAGTCACCTGATAAATTGGCAAATACTCTTCAAGATGTCATTGTTTGTCGTTGGTATCAGGTGTGTGTCAGGGTCATTTAATGTTAAGTCTCTGTTGGGGTAATGAGGTATGTTTGCAGCAGCAAGTATATGGACCTTAGTTCTCTGTTGACCAATCTATGCTCAACGCTTTGTCTTCAATATCACCTCCAGCCTCCTGGAGCCTCTAGTTTGGTCTTCTTAGATTTTAAGCAACCTTTGCTGTACTACTAGTGTCAGCTATAGGTCTGACAAATTACAGAGGAAATGCATCACGTGTCACTTCTGTCCCGAAAGACCTAGAACTTCTCAAGGGCTCACTGGTGTGATGTAGGATAGAGCAGACAAAGACATTTATTATTTCATGATGAATGCTGAACATTTCTTGGAACCTGTCAGTTGTCCTGTTGGAAATGCTGGACGGGGATAATTTATGAAGGGTGTGTTTGTCAAACACTGGTGATACTGAGGAGAAACATTGTCAAAGGGGTCAAGGAAGGCTGACTTGGGGGGGGGGGGGGTTCAAAGAAGCCTGCAGTCAGCCAGGGCCCCCACCACATATGGTGTCCATCGCATTGTAAATGCACAAGGGAAAGCCTGTGTGTCCGATCCCTCCCCCAGCCCTCGTAAACACAAACAGTGACCCTCACTGCAATGAGGTCGCCCCCGAAATACTTAAAATATGAGCAGCAGAGTTTGCCTGCTTACCAATTGAAAATGAATTAAATGCCAATAGTGCCTGTTACATTCTGCCTTTCCTTAATTTCTTAATTGTCTTTATAAGACTGTTTTATTGGGGGATAGAAAAAGTCTTTTTTTCCATGTAGAGTGTGTGTGTGTGTGGGGGCGGGGGGGGCCTGTATATCTTGAGTGTTTCTTTTTCGTTTTGTTTGATTGTTTTTTCCACACAGGAAAGTGCATCTTTCATAATGAGTGCCCTTGTTGGGGGGGGGGGGGTCGTGCACGAGCAGCACTGACCCCAGAGAGGTGACTCAGTGGACATGATGAGCTGCTTTTGGAATGCAGAATCCGCCATCTTGGCAGGATGACTCTGGGCTGTGGTGCTTGTCCCAAACAGCACTGGGGCCATCGCTGGGTGGGTGTCGACCACAGAAAGGGCAACAAAACGAAATCTTGGCTAATCAGTTTATTTGTTCTGTTAATTCAGTAATCCCGGTTTTTCTGGCTGAGTAAACACGGTGTCCTGCCCCCTCCTCTCTGGCTTTAATCAGTCAAGAAACCACATGATTTACCAAGTACCAAGTATTGCAATTTCTTCTGGCTTGAGTGAGTGTGAGCACACATTGTTTTATCAGACCAAAGGAGACTTTAAAGCAGCCCCCTAGTTTCTCAGTAACTGTTTGTGTAAAATACTATTAGAGTGAAACAGATGCTGCAGTTTGGTAAATCTAGAAGAATGTGTGCCACCCCTCAAGTAAAAAAAGCTGACACTGGCTGACTGAAATGAATTATGTCTCCTGGTGTCTCCTTTTGTTCTGTCATGTTCTGCATGTTGCGAAGAGGATTTGAAGGCCCGCCTCTTGTTGTAACTTTTCTCGATTTGGCGCCGAAAGCCTGTAGTTATTTAGCATTTTGGGTTTGCAGGACAGTTCAATGAGAAGTGGGTTGGTCCTAAAAGGATTCCTGCTGTCATTCAGGTGCTGCAGTATAATACGGTGTGTATGTCATTGCATAAATAGGCACTATTTACATTATAATTCATTTAACTGTCGCTTTTATCCAAAGCCACTTACAGTAGGAAAGGGTTACAATTTATGTACAATTTATGTATGTGTACGCCTTACGATTCTAATCCGTGACTCCTGTATCAGTAATGTAATGCTCTACTTGTTGAGCTAAAAGAACACAGCATTTTTGAAATATGCAATGAACTTCCCAACAATATTTTTTCTGCTTTTTGTTTCCTGATACATCTTTTTAAAAATGAAATTTATCTTTTCATTTTTTATTTATGAAAAACATACTTTTTATGGCTGCTTACTGGGTGACGTCCATTGGATTTGACATTCTTTTGTACCCAAATTTTCTGTCAATTTAAGTAGGGTTTGTTATTTTTTTCATATGACCGAAGAATACAACACTGCACCCAGCAGCGTGTGCCCTATTTAGACCATCACAGGGTTAAACCACTGCTCACTCGCCAGTGGTCAATTTACGTCAGTCTCTTTTATTGGTAGGTCACGCCCAATGGTCAAGGGTTGAAATTAGTAACTGTCTCTCAGATGGTGGCTAATTAAATTCCACTGAATCCTTAGTCTCCCAAAAGAACATGATTTCCTTAGTTGGTTTGTTTTTGTTTTGTTTCACCTCCAGCCGAATCGCCCCAAGACTGAATTTGCCTTCCCCGCCGGCCCTAACTTTCCCCATGACATCGCAGTACAGCTTGGAATATTGGCCTCATGGTCTGCCGGTAATCTAGAGCCTGTGGTATATCTCCAGCTTTCTCTCAGTCTTGTAGATTCACAGTATAACATGAGGAAGTTCTGGTCTTTTTTCCCCACTGGATATTCCACTCAGCTTCTAGTCCAGGCAATTTGTCATCTTTGTCACCTTCACTGACTTCCTATAAGCACTTGCATCACACTTCAGTCCTCGGTGCTACCTATAAGACTTGTTAATGAAACCGCACCCACCTCCATGTCTTCTCATCAAGACTTCCATCATCACTTGGAGATTGGCGGGGGGGCCCCCCCCCCCCCCCCCCCCCCCGCCCCCGCCGAGGGGGGTGGGCGAGGAGTATCGAC
>JAODLD010000144.1:23702681-23727261 GCA_026781065.1 Mormyrops boulengeri | reverse complement strand
ATTATTATTATTATTATTATTATTATTATTATTATTATTATTAGTCCAGGGGAAGTGTGGAAGTGGTGGGCAGCTGTCAGGAATGGGTTAAGCACGCCCGCTTGAGGATCGGCACGCACATGTTCTGTGTCATGAAGCGATCAGGGTACCGGGTAATGAATGAAACCTGCCAATGTGGGTCAGATTAGCGCCTGAGAGAGTCCCTGCATTGTGCGGAGCTGTGCTATGCTAAGTTGCAGGAGAAGGTCTGTGCGTGGGGCGGGGTGGGGCAGCTGGGAGGGAGAGATCTGTGCAAGACACAGCCAAAGTTTGAGAAAAAAAAAGCTGGGGACTTAAGGAAAAAATCTGTGGGAGATAGCCTCGCTCGATTTCAGGGACAAAGTTGAAACAGACTTGGAGCTCAGCTGGGTGTTGCTTGCCTTGCATGGCACGCAATAAGTGTGTACTTAAAGGATAAGACGCGTTTCATAACTGCATTAAGATGGTTACAACATCGCCTGGGACTTTACCAAGCAGGCAGTGGGAGACCTATCCTTCAGGGCTTGTAGGCGCACATTAACTATCGGGATGAAGAGGCAAGTGATTTGCAGGTATTAAAGCGAATTATACTATGGCAACTCTTGAATTCTCCTATCTAATTGGTCAGATAGATGCTAATTAACAACTACATAGGCAGTGCTAGCCAGGCGACTCACAAGTAGTAAGTCAATACACTATTATAATATATAATCCTAACTAACATTACGTACAACTTCCAACATAGAACACAATTTAAAATGAATGGAAACAAAATGCAAATGTTTAGCCAGTGGAGGAACAAAGTAGTTCTACTAATAAATGCATTTTCGCATTTATTATATATGGAAAAAATGCCTTTAGGTACAAGCAAGTACATCAAAAGTGTGGTGGCCATGGTATAATATGGTTAATGCACTTTCAAACTGTGTTACGCATTATACGTTTAAGAATATATAATGCGTGGGTTTTTGTGCACTAACCATTATGTAATGTAGGTCGATGGTGAACACTCAGAGGAGTGTTGAGTGTCGATGGTGTTTTCATTCAGGGTGGTGAAGGAGGATTTAAAGGCTGCTCTATTCAGCATCTGGGGGCACGCAGCTGGCTGCATAGCTAAGCTGCAGATGAAGACGGATCTCGCCCCCCGTTATCCCCTGGGATGGAGTTTCCTGCTCCCTTCCGTGCCATCTGGGCTCCGTTAACTGCCGCATCCCTGCGCCCCCACTGACCAACCCTGGCTAAACTCTCTTGTCACCGTGATACCAGCTGTAGCTCCGTCTCCGAGACCCCCACCTTACCGCGGTGTCCTCGGTCACTGCCGAATGCCTTTCGGCTTCATGTTTCTCTCCCAGAGAAAAAGAGACGTCTGTAGCGGATACAGGCGTCCTCGGAAAAAAGAGCTGTTTTGAAAAGTGCAACAGATGCTTTGCCTGTATCGCTACCTCTGAATTCTTCAGCAAGACTTCCAGGGAGAGCTAAAAGGCACATCGAAAATTTTCAGTGTCTTACCAATATAACAATAAATTTGATGGCTGTCATATGTTTTTATTTCAGTGTGGTGCATTGGGACCTTGAAAACATCTCCCTAATGCTAAGTTTCCATAGTTGCCATTCTCTGAACGGCCCTCCGCCAAACACGAATGTTAAGTTCTTGATGGACTCCGTGAGAAGGGTCCGGTCTGTAAGATCGGGGATGTTTTTTTCATGCGTCCGTTCAATGAATAAGGCAACAAGAACATGTTGAGGAAGTGAAGACGCCTGGAAATGGTGATAATCTGTGCCAGACGTGATGGTGTGACACTTTTAGAGGTTATATTCCAATCCCCGCCAGTAATGAACATTCTAGAATTGAACATCATTCTCTCCCTCTATCTCAGACATCACCGATGCCGGTGTCCTCATCAAAAACCTCTGTTAAAACCATTTAAGAATCTGCTAACTGGCAATGTTGTTGTATGGAAACACATTTCAATTACACAGCCTCATGGGTGTTTAAAAAAAACACTCTTCAGGTGGAGAATGTTACCTCTCCCCCCCCCAATCTCCTTCGCTAGTTACATAAAGCCCAGCTGTATAACCCCCGCTTCCAAAGTCTACAGAACTTTTTTGGCACAGTTATAAGCTATGTGTTCATTCAGTCTCCACAGCTCTAGCAAAACTCCTGGTAAGTATAATAACTCTTTAATTTTAAACTTCACATAAGAAATACTACCTACTCTTCTCTGCCTGCATGATATGTTCTTCGCTTTGTACGTGTCGCTTTTTAAAGCTCACAGCCCTGTTTACTTCTCAAATAACCTTAACAGCTCTTTGCCAATATATAGATGCAAATGTATACGTACTGCTGATCAGCACCTGTTCATGTAAATATGTTTATGTGTTTCCTGTTGTTGGTTTTATTATGGGAAACAGATGTGGGCGATACAGTTGGAATGTAAGCAGTCGCTCGGCGCAGGTTTCTAGGGCAGACCGATTGCATTAGTATGTTGGCTGAACAGGTATCTGAAGTGCCAGGCTGATGTCAAGTTGAAGCCAGGAGGGAAACTTAGCCCAGGACCCAAAGTAGAACCACGAGACGACCCAATGTAGCCTCTTGCTATCAACTTTGTGTGTCTGGGGGTGTCAGGAGGGAGGGGGGGGTTAATTTTATTCAAGGGGTTATTAATCAGAGAAGCCTTCTACGCTTCTAGTCCATCTATCTCCAAGGTTCATTTTACATCATGAGGTAGCTCACGGCTATGTTAGCATCCACATGTCCGGCTTTCGTCCAAGATAAACAGGTTCTCCCGGGCAGCAGATGCTGCCAAATGTGATCGCTTAGCTTGGCATGCTGTGGCGATGTGATAAGAGCCAGGTATACCCTTTGGTGAAGACCCGTACCTCCCCTCAAAGCTGTGAAAATCTCTTCCGCTGATCCAGCGAATGTCTTTTCCAGATGGGCGTACGCATTTCTGCCTTTCAGCTAAGCTGCCACTTCAGAGTTCACTGGCTGGAAAAGTACCGCTCATTGCGAATGGTGCCCAGCATGTTACTGGCCTTTACGTGGGACTGCCGCCTCCTTTGGATGGTGGTCCACTTCACTGGCATGCAGCTTGTGGAGACCATGGCGTGACCTGCGAGCATACAGCACAGTGGTTATCTCAGTATCACTAGCCTATGGCTCACTTCGTCGTACATTATTTTAGGGTCCATTTTTCAAAAGGAATGCAAACTTTTGCCAAGCAGAATAACAAATGATGGATTGACCTCTCCCACCCTTTGATTTAAAAAGCAGATCAGAGCTCCTGTTACCACTTGGATCACAATATTTCAGGTTCCTGCAGCTCAACATTTTGCAGAACGGAACATACAGCTGTGGGCCAGAAAAGCACAGCGTAGTTCTACTTGTTGTTCAAAAGGGGACCTTGTAAAAATTTGCAAACTCATTAGTTTGCAGACTTAGGGTGATGCCAGGTGTGCATCCTTTTGAACAATGGTGTTGCCATGGATTAACGCACACCAGGAATGGTAAATCGGAGAACCCTTCAGAATAGCATGAACACATCAACACTGGTCCAGTGTTAATTCAGCTATATCCGTAACAGTACACTCACATACACGCATGTGCATTCTAGCGTCGCTGTCAATTGAATTGAATATGAATATAAAATCTTACTGGTCTGGGTAACATAATACAAGGAGCTGCATCGCTGAATCATAGTGTTCAAAAGGACCAAATAGACTTCAACAAAGTACCTGTGTCCCAGTTTTTAGCATATGGGAATGTGTAAGTGTAAAAACAATAATATATAATTAAATTTCAATGAAGTGGGGGCCTCGCAGCCAGAGAAAAACCACAAGAAGTCTGCCAGTGTGCCAGGAATTCATGAGGTTGCTAAAGTATTTTAGGTATCAAAAATGCTCTTCACTTTTATGGCAACAAATTTGTGTTTGTTACAAGGAAACAGCCTAGTGCTGTTCAGCCTCGACTTTGTTAAATGGAGACGCGATTACAGCTAACACCCTGGGTATATTCCCCTCATTCACCGTGAGTATGCCGCACGCCATGGTGCAGAGTCGTGCGGTTACGATGACGGGGGAAGAGTTTCTGCTATTTGTGTCTGAGGGAAAGCTTCCGTTTGGAACCTTGATGGAGTGCTATCCCTGGAGATATCCGGCCTGTCATTTTGTGGTTGAAAAATTGTAAAATGCATGTCATACGCACAAAGACCATTAATTACTTCTTGCAGTGATCCCATCTCAAAAAGGAAGGGGGCAGAAGCAGAGTCAGAAGGTGGGTGGGGGTGTCAACACGGCTATATTGAGACGACCCTACTGGTCTTTTTGTGGGAAGGAGACTGTTGTGGTCAGTTGAGGATGGCTATCCCCACGGTTTGCACAAACCAAAACAATTTATTCAAAGGATCTTTAATAGAAACCCCTCGTTTCCAAGACCCAACTACACAACATGCTACAATTACATGCTGTTTTCCTTGGATGATGTCTATAAACATGTTGTGCGTTAGTCACATGAAAATACTCATCCTTTCAGCTGACACTGTGGTCCAAGATAAACTCACCAACCCTAGATATAGCTAGCTGCATGCTGGACTGCTGAAAAGAAGTATTGAAAAAATCACACTGACTATTGTGTTATGCTAAAAACAAGTTTGGTGTCCTGGGGTAGTCTCATATTTTCTTGAGTTTACAAACCACAAATGCATTTCTTTGGCTTCAGAAACCATCCCAATGATCAGCCAGACACAGCAAGTGTGGTGGCTTTGTGCTGCTCCTGCAAACTCTGCTGGCAGCACACTAACCTGTTGGATTAAAATCACTGGGATTCAAATCATGAATCTCTCTGTTTGGGATTTGACCTTGAGTTTGTGTGGTGGCTTGAGTCATTCCTCTTAGTCTGTAGAGGTCTATACAGATGCAATGGAACCAAAGTAATCTTCTGGGGTCTTCTTGGGCATTGTCTTCAAATCTGTGTCCCTAAAGGAGGAGCACTTTCAGCACCTGCTCTGGGATCGTGGCACTCGAAGACAACATCTGCTTGTGTAGCAGAACATGATATCAAGCAGTCATTTTTGCAGGAAAACAAAATGTTCTCATAGGGACAAAATGGCTGAAGGTATTAATGGGGTTTTTAGGTGACCTCCCATGGAAACAAAATGGAGCGCAATTGTGAGAATACTCTTTGCTATTTAGATTAGCTGTAAACGAAGCCTTGGTCTTCCCGATCATTTAAGAATGATTCATCCTGTGTCCAATACTGATGTGGCTGGTCAACTGAACAGCAAGCATATTTTTGACTTGTATGACTCATTGGTTAGCACACATAAGCGACCTTCATATTCCCTCCCCATGGCTGGAAGCGGGGACAAAGACGTTCGAGTTTACATTGGGATCCCCAGCAGAGAATCATGCATGAGTTGCCTGGGCAATGTTGACATTCCTTCTGCAAACATGCGCACCGTTTTGATGAGGAGGCAAGCCCCGACTGGGCTGGCCAGTCAAGGGGGCATCTCAGGTCTTGCTGTCTGAGTCAGAACAAAGCTCATCACCTCTCATGCGGGGAAAGGTGTTGCCATGGTGACCACCACCTGAACCTGCCAGGACACTTTAAGGATTGAGAATGAACTGAAATAAAGTCACTATAGACAAAGGCGAGAAATTTCCAATTCTGCTCTTTCCGTCTGAATCTCCATGGTTGGGGTGTCCAACAGGATTCTTCAAGGGAGGATGTTGGATTTTTTTTTTAAAAGTATATTCTGGACTGTGTTTCTGGAGGAATGTTTATTATTAAAGATTAGATTTAAGGAGAAGTGATTTGTCATGGGGCCATCCTTAACAGAGTTAGGTCTGGCTTGCGCATCTTCAAAACGATGTCTCTGTGTTTAATCGTTTTTCCATGCAGGGATTATATAGCTATGGATACTTTCTCCAGCATTTTTTTTAACCTGATGGCTGGCATTCTTGAAAAGAAGAGGGGAGAAGAGGTCAAACTTTTTCTCCGATATGAAAAAAAATCAAACATTTCAGCAGTCGTTTATTCAGCTTATGCTGGTACTTGGAAAATCTCTTGTTTGGAATTCTGGACACATTGATGTGATTGATAATCAGCCCCACAAGGATTTTAATTTCTCCAGCTGTGGTGGGGCAGTTGCCAGAAGTGTATAGTTGACAGTCGCCCCCGGGTGCGTCCCCTGCCGGGCCGGAGATGATTATGCCAGCTAAACCGTGTCCTGGCCTTTTGTTGGTGCTAATGACGGTTGAGTGAATTAGACTGGGGACTGATGGTCGTCTGTGTGTGTGTTGCTCTCTTCTGTTGCTCTCTCAGGCTAGTCAGATGGGCTCCGCCAGCTAAAACAGAGCGACCGCCGCTCCCCCACCCAACCCATCACGCGCCATCTCTGAATCGCAGCAGATACGGCTCCCACGTCTGTTAGGTAAGCACTGCCATTTTCCCAATAAATGCTCATTTAACTGCTAAGTTGTGCTGATTATTACACAGTATTGTGCTGTATACAAGACAATACTGAGACATATGAACACAGCATGTCAGGACGCGACACGTTAAAAAGTGACAAAGCCTACATATTTCACTGCTGAATTTTTTTTGTTTTTCAATTATGTTATATAGTGTGACATGTCAGATTTTGGATTTTGGGAATGGCCTCCCCCTTTGCATCATGTGACAGGACGGTCCCGATGGGGGAGGGGGGAATCTGGAACAGGCTAATCCATTTCCTTTCCCAGGCCTCCCAACAGTCTGACTGTTTCCAGCCTATTCGAGTGGTGATTTTGCTGTTTGGGGGGGGGGAGGGGGGGTTGGAACAATACTAAGGGGTCAGAAAGGTCAACATCAGCAGGAAGGCCAGGGAGGCGGGGGGATGTAAAGCAGGAAGGTCTGCAGGAAGCAACAGGATTTTGGGCTTCTGGGGGCTGGGGGGATGTTTGGTAGCAGGCTAGCTATAGGCCGCTGCTAATGAGGTGCCCCTAATCCCCAGGTCACGCAGGCCTTATTTAAACCCGCCGCAAACCCCCCCAGTATTTCCCTTCCGTTTGATTGGTTCCTGCCATTTCTGTTCTGTCTCCCTGTTGTCTGACTTCAATAGCCTCGCCGACAAGGAATCCGTAGTCCCTCCCCAGTTCTCCCCAAAATGAGCTCCAGGCCAAAGACACCGCAGTCTGGGGGGGAGGGTTTGGGAAGTGTGTGTGTCATAGTCAGGCTACACTGTTGTGTCCACCACCGTCCCCCCCCCCAAAGTCATCTGTCTCTGACTTGGTCACCCTCCGTCAACAGGCAAAGCTACAGGACAAACTGGCAGGGGAACAGCGGCCCGGAGCCTGTGTTCCTGTCTGTCTGTTCTATTCAGGGGGCGGGGGGGCTAGCATGAACCACATCCTGGACAGTTTGGTTTCAGGTGGTGACACACTGAGACGAGTTTCGTTGTAAATGTATGTCCAGCATCCAGCGTCCAGCAACGTTGCACTGCCTCTGACAGCCGGCTGGACCCCCAGAGACCCTGTGTCCAGCTTGCTTGGGGGCCATTTCAGCTGTAAAGCACCCCCCCCTCCCCCCCGCCTTGCTGATGCTGTGCCATGCCATGCTGTTTACAGCCGTGAGAACTTGACCCCTGATCCCAGGACCCAGGATGGACGTGAAGACAAAGGAGATGCATCTGCTCAGCAACAGCATAGCTGCTTACGCCCACATTAAAGGTGAAGCCAGCAGCTTGATTTTAACTCTGGCTCTTAACGGAATTACTTGACTTTACTCCAAGAGGAGGGTCATTCAGCTCCACCGTTAAACAACATAGGCTTGTTTCTAATGTAGATTTCAGGGTGAGCTTGGAGCTCTCGGTTCCCACAGCAAGTAGCCAACAAGATGAATCCCTGCTTATTTATTCATAGTAAAAAGCCGGTCAGAAATAATGTCACTTATATACAGTTTGACTTGATAATTTTCATTTATATTATATGCTTCTTTCTTATTTTCTACACAGTTTTACAGTCCATGTAGAAACAAGTACTTATGAGTAGTTTGAAAATATAACCAGGTACTGAATATTCATTCATTGATTGGATTAATGGAATGTTTTATGTGTTCCTGTTTAGCCAATCCCGAAAGCTTCGGCCTGTACTTCGTGATCGGCGTGTGTTTCGGCCTGGTTTTGACCCTCTGCCTCCTGGTAATCCGTATCTCCTGCAAGTCCCGCATCAAGATGGGGCCTCCCCTGTCTGAGAAAAAGAGCCTGAAGGATTTCAGCGAGGATGACGACAATGGCAGTGAGGATGAGGATGAGGAGGAAGAGGAGGATCATCTCAATGTGCATACCCCTGTGGCCATTTCCCCCGCCACTGCCACCACCCCCACCACCACCACCACCGAACTGCCGGTGGGCAACCACAGCCAGCCAGACGGAGCTCTCAGCGTCAACGTCTTCACGTCGGCAGAGGAGCTGGAGCGGGCACAGAGGCTTGAGGAACGTGAGCGGATCATCCGTGAGATCTGGAGAAATGGCCAGCCTGACATCTTGGGCACAGGAACGGGCACCATCGGCCGGGTACACTACTACTGACCCCTAGCCCCCCCCAAGGCTTTGACACCAAAATGATCTGTGTGCCTGGTGAACCCTCCCCACAACAGCCCACCTAAGCATGGGTGAGGTGCTGGTCAGATGGTGCTAGTCAAACATCTCCACCACACGGACCCTGGAACGTTTTTCTGACCCGCAGGTTGAATTTGCAAACTATGGTGCTATTGAGCTTCCCCTAATCTTCAAGGTCCCACACGCATAGAGCGTGTCTCTATAGATCCACAAACCATCCACAGATTCACAAGCACAGAGTTCCTTAGAACTCATCTGAAGATGTTCTGTGGCTGCCATGGATTCTGGTGAATGAAGGGTTACTTCAAGCATGGATGATAAGGATTGTGGTTTGATTGGCTTGGATGTAGCTGACCCAGGAATGCAATGCTAGGTTTTTACTAACAGGGATATTTCCTCATAATGCCCAGTTCTCAGATAGGAAGTATATTTGATGCACGTATATATACTTTGTTCTTTAGTGGTAACTGTTCTAAAGTGGCCACGGAACTTGTCATACACACGTCGTATCCTGGCACACGAGTCTGGCTTGCAAACCCCTTTGAAAATGTCTTTGTTATACTTTTCAGTTGATGAGATGAAGCAAGGTCACCAATGTGGAATCTCAGCTTTAGTTGTTACATTGGGTATGACCGTTTGAAGCCGTTGCATATTGGAGTCCAAAAGAAAATATTAGTTACAGTTGTATGTAGAAATTTTTTTGAATTTTTTTTTCTGTTTTGTTCTTTGTTTCTATTTTCAGCATTGCGCAAACTGTCTGAGCTTCTGAGTACATCATCAAACTCTAGGCTCTTCTAATGTCCCACATCTCTCAGAAAACTACCATGCAGATACAAATTGTATTATTCGTTTATAAAAATAGCAACAGATTTTATGACCGTTTCTGTTGCTCTAGCTCAGTCGCGAAGCACCAAACCAGATCCCAAAGACACAATGGTCCTTCCAAACTCACATTCCACACACTTATTGTCTTTCTGATGTTTTCTCCAAGTGAGCAACAACCCACAATGCCTTGGGGCACTAGTGAAATGGATGGACTTTATTTTGGCGCATTTGTGAAAGAGAAAACATTATCCAAGCCAGACACTATAAGTAGATACCTTTGTGGCCTTTATATAAACACAATGGCTTTCAGAAAAACATCAGTATGCCACTATGGTGCCACATCCTTCAAGGGCAACAAAAGGATATTTCTGCAACATGTAATTTACCAGAAGAGCCTTAGTTTGGTTGTGTGGAAAACAGTTCCTATAAGGTTAGTTCACAACTGCTTAATTTGTTCTCTGAGCAAATATTCAAAGCCCAAATTCTAATATCTTTTTACATTCCATTTAGCTGATAGCATTATATTTAGATTTTATTTTCCACGCAGAAATTCTGGGAACCGTCTTGACCGTGATAAGTTCATTCCAGCTTCATGTCCTTCAGAGTTATAGTAAAGAAGCCTGGACAATGTGGTCTGAGACGACGAGTTCTGGAACTCAAGTGACTATGAACGGTAAAACAGGGCAACAGGTTAGAATGACAGAAATATCACCTCTTTTGTGTTATTAATTACCGGCATTGGGTGCTGTGATATCTGGTATGTCTCTTGAACCCACAGTGATGTACACAACTGGAAGTTTTGATGGAAAAAAAGCTGGTTCACAAACAAAGTCTGTTCTCAATCCAAGAAGTATGTGGACCAATTTATAATTTGGATCCTTAAATGGCCATGCAGTGTGCAGGCTAGAACCCTCTAAATAACTGAGTCACACTTTTCCATGAAACAAAGCCTAATTTCAGAACTCAAAGAGGGATTGTGTTCTGCATTGGCATGTCTGTTTCTTGTATAACTATAGGACCTTTGTAAATAAATGCTGTTCTGTTTAGATTTATATTATCAAGATGTTTTGATCGTACAGTCTGCAATACCAAATCACATTTTTCCTCACGTTTTAAAAGAACCTCTGACACTTCCGATGCTCTGGGCATGAGACGGCATCCATCATAAGGCTGAGATAATTGTAGACTTTTAACCTCCATGCGTCATGTCGCTTGATCCTGAATGAAGGACCGCGTTTAACATTTCACTTCGAACCAGCATTTTTCAAGAGACTGGGAATCCGGCTGTGGAAATTTGGCCCAAGGTAAATCTGAACATTCCTGTCGAAATGACAGCGTCAACAGCCAAAGGTTATTTATGTCAACATGTACCATAAAATGTACAATTTACCATCAAGAAATGTAAATATATAATTATCAGGATACGTATGCTCTATTCAAATAGGTTTTTATGTAATTCATGAATAAAATCATATAATTCATTATATGTGTGTCTGTGTCTTAATAAAGTATCAAGGTTATGGTCTGTAAGCAATCCCTGTCTGACAGTGTGGAAGAACTGCATCTGCGGTATATTATAGGAAAGGTCAATTCAGAGATCGTAATTCATGGCTCCAGGCCCCTTTTCCGAGCCTCTCTTGGAGGAGGGATAGATGGGTCTTTGTGTGAATATTACACGGTAACACAGGATGCCTGTGGTGGGGTATAGAGCAGATCAGCCGTGTTTTCTCATCCAGCGGGTGAGGGTGTGTTGGCACAATCAGCTTTCATCTTGTCCTGCGAATCCACCAGGATGGCGGTTCCCCAGCAATGCACTACTGCCAGCACCTTGGCTCTTCAGAGCTGCTTCTGGATCATGACATAGCATCACTTTCTGGTAATTTCTCTGTGTGTGATGCACCTATAGTCAACCAGTGTCTTTGATGCTGGCACACTGTCTAGCCTAGTACACTCACAAATCTATCCACTTTCTATAACCACTTGTCCTGTTCAGGGTCACAGGGATCCAGAGCCTATGGGTGCAAGGCAGGGAACAATCCAGGAGGGGTTCCAACCCATCGTAGGGCACACACACACACCAATCATACCTACAGGTCATTTGGTAACTCCGATTAACTTCAGCATGTTCCTGGGAGAACATGCAAACTCGACACACATGGAACCCTGGCAGAAACTTGAACCCTAGTCCCAGAGATGTGTGGCTACAGTGCTAACCACTGCACCACCATGCCACACAAATACACAAATCAGTCAGTCAGTCAATTTATCATTATGGCTGAGCTCTCTGTAGATGTCTGTCTTTGCAGTCTCAGTTTCTTCTCCTCAGGACAGACCCTGCTTGTGTTTCCCTCCTTGGAGGAAGACACACACATCTAATTTTAGAAAATATCTCGTTTTCCTGTGGAACAGTGCCCTTTGTCCCTAGCCGCCCATTACTCTGTGGACTCTCTCCTTCCTTGCCATTTCGGCCCTCTGCATGCCTTCGTCTCTCGCCGTACAGCGATGCCACTGTGGTCCCTTCTAAACGGATTTGAGTTTGGCTACTTGAAAAGCTTACTTATTCTGCGGCCTGTCTGGGGTACAAGTAGGGGCTTAAAAACCAGCTGTAAGGGGTGCAGAAGGGGAGCATTTAACAGTTCACTGCCCTTTTTTGTGAGCTGTAAAATTCGCTACCTGACCACAGCCCCACACCATGGCTGCAACATATCCTGTCAACCTTCATGTCACCCCAACGGTGATAGGCTTCCTCAGCTGTCTGCAAGGTAATACAAGCACCCAAAAAATAACAGGGAACGTACTCGCAGGAAAAAAAATAATAATTCTTGGGCCCACATATAAGGATTTTTATCATTTTACTTTGTTTGCCCCCCACTCCAGAAAAAGAAACGTGCGCTTGTGAACGTCCACTCTATTCAGCCAAGTGCAGTTTTTAAAAATAGTCCGTTCCCATGTTTTCAGAAGCCCTGCAGCTGTAATAGGGCCCAGATGTTCCCCAGAAAGACTCCGCCCCCTCACCAGGCCTTACAGGCGATGCCAGATCTGTGTCCCCAGCCGGCACTCCCATCCTGTAGAATCTAAAACTGAGACCCAGTAGTTCTGGCTCACACTATTTACTCAAACAAAAAGGTTATGGATCATACGCCTGTTAGACTCTCATACTCAAATAGGCTTCTGCCTTAAGAACTCCAGCTACTGTAGTTCAATCCATTTTAAATACTGCTTTCACAATGTTAACATATTGCTTCCTCTCTTAAACATAATTCATAAAGCTGTTTCATGCTTATTCCAGTTTCTGTGTGTATGTTAAGTCTGACAAACTCTTGTGTACTTTCTGTAGCCCAGGTTTCCCTTTTCAGTATAATTAATTCCACCTGAGGGCGGTATAAATGGTTTCCTTCCTGAGCTGGGCGTTGACAGCAGACCAAAGCCAGCTCACTGAATTGGTCCTGCACAGCCGTCTCCTCGGGCTGCCGGTGTCCCGTTCTTGCCCATGGGAGCGACTTCTGCCATTTTTACTTCGAACGGCGCCACGTCCTTGGCTGAAACACGCTCTGCCCACCTCCACTGGTAGATATGTGTTTTAAGAGAGATGTTTTCGGAGGCAGATAACCACGGCATCAGAAAGAGTCAAAACAGTCTGAAATCGACTGACTAATTTGGACTTGCACATATAGTTTGGTCTTAATGCCTTGTATTACTCATATGCCTAGAATGCAGCTCAGGAAAGACTCTTTGGACAAGCGGTGAGCTGGGTGGCACAGAGCAGCAGTGCACAACTCCAGGGTTGGGGCATTTGAATCTTGTCTCTGCTCCAGGTCCTCCCGGTTTCTCCCTGCAATCCAGAGATATGGACTGGTGTCTCTAAATTGCCCATAGAGTGTTTCTTTTGTGCCCCGTGATGGAGGGATACCAGCATGTACCCCTTGCCTTGAGCCACATAGTGGTGGGGATAGGCTCCAGGCCTCTGTTACCCTAAACTGGGTAGGGTATATTTAGAAGGTGCAGAGATTGACAAGAACTCTGAGAACAGCTAAACATCCCCCCCAAATGGACATATGGTAAATTGCAGGTCCCAGTTCCCATTCACCTACAATACTACACTGCTTGGCCAAAAAAAAAAGTTGCCATTTTAATTTATATCAGCAAATACCTAAAAGCCAATGACTGGATCATTATTACAGCTCAGCAACGTTATGCAGCAATAAAGTGAAGTCAGCTGAGTACCTGAATCTACTGAATGGCCAGGTTACACCTCCATCCATCGTCAATGGACTTTTCCTTCCCTAATGGCATGGGCATATTCCAGGATGAGAAGACTTGCTCGAATTGTCAAATTGAGGTTCAGGGAGCATGAGGCTTCATTTTCACACAAGATTTGGCTGCTAGAGTCTTGACCTTAACCCCACTGAAAGTCTTTGGGATTTGCTGAAGACTTTACAGAGTGGTCCAACTCCTGTCATCAATACAAGATCTTGGTTAGAAATGAATGCAAATCTGGATGAAAATAAATGTTGAGATATGTATGCATATGCTTGTAAAAACGATGCCATGACAAATGTGTGCCATAATTAAAGTTAAAAACAGTCCAACTAAATATTAAAAAGACGAATTTTTCTTTGGCCAGGCAGTATACTATGCCTACGTGAATCATCTGCCCTTCTGAGATGCATCCAACTACTCACACTCTACCTCAGCCCCCCCCCCCCAAAAAAATATACAGAGTACTCAGTAGGCCATCAGATTGTCTGCGACATTCAGAGGCAACACCAATCAACATGAATCCAGCTAATCACTTCAATATAGGTAAGATACTCTTTCTACTAAGTTCTAAACTAATTTCATGCAAGACCAATAAACTTCAGTTATGACCCTTGTCAGTGTTAATGAACATGAACACTAATCGCAGAAATATGTACAGTAAATAAAAGCATTTATGCAAAACATTTTCTGGGAGAAAAACAGATTCCGTACTCAAAAATAAAGCGTGTACAGGGCAGTCTATTTTATTCAGTAGTTTCTTACAGTATGATGTTGAGAGGACATTTCTGTTATTTATGCATTAGAGGTCGTTTATGGTTGGCTGTGCATTAGACAGATCATTTATGGTTTAGTTTGTAATGCTGTGAGTGGCGTCTTCCTTTCTGAAACTCCATCTTTCAAACTGTAAAGGAAGCCCTATTTTGTGGCCTATATACTTGAAATTTGTTTCCCGTTTCTTCATCTGGTGATAAGGTTCAATCCGATTCACAGGATTAAACGGAAAAGCCTGGCTCTGATATCTAGGGTTTATCTTACAAGCTTCAAATCCCCGGACTTGGCTGGGGCTCTGGGGACCCCGGGCTGTGCGGTGAGCTGAATGTCAGGCTTTGATTGCTTTGGTGCTGCTTTTGGGCTGATCTTCTGCTCGAGACTAAATCAGTCACTAACTAACCGACCCTCCGTTCAGTTTCCTAGACTTTCAATCCCTCTTCGGTTGTGAAACCGTAACAGTTGTGGCGATAACAAATGTTGGAAGGATACAGGCATGGGTGTTGCCGGGGATGGGCATACCGTATAGACTGCCTGTTAATACAATCACGATATGTGACATTTTTCATCGTAAATGGAATTGCTCAGAAATTCACAGTTCATCTGATATACACCATGGCTTGACTTCCTCAGCAGATTTTATTTCGTAATACTAATTATCATCCATTCATGAACGGCCCCAGACTCAACCTCCGATACCCTCTGACGCCAGAGCAACGCCATGCTTACTCAGGTGAGTGCCAGGTAGTGAACCTGAACACAGCCATTAGTAGTAGTATTCGTATTAAGTAGTAAGTTCTGTAAGAACCTTTAATATCTAAACCTGTTGTATTGAAAAAGCACCCAAGCAATGAAAAACATTTTTTGTTCCACAGACCAAAAGTCCCCTTTCATTAGTACATAATCCTTGCAGGCAGTGATGTCGCTTTCCTTTAAACTTACAGCAAAGGTCAGATTAAAGTGGCGCTCACACCTAAGTAAACCAACACAAAACATTCCTGCTATTGTTGGATGAAGCTGAACGCTGTGCACAATGCACTGACATTTACTGCAGGGTAAACCCAATGAAAACAAGTGATATAGAATGCAGACAAACATGCGATGAGAAGAAAACAGACAAACAAGCTTCACAGTCTTGTTCAGGCTCAGGTTGTTCCTACAGATACCCTACACTGCCTACAGGGTGGTAAACAAGTCATATTTCATTTGATCCTTTTTTTCTAATATATAGTCAGTCTTAAAAATAATCTTTTAGAAATATGATTTCCAAAACCCTCCATTTTTATGTGAATATTTACACTGAAGTTTGCTTTAAAACACATTCTCATGCCATAAGGACATGCAGAATAGTTTTTCCCAACTGATCAGTCACCCCATTCATACTGTATGAAAGGCCAACTCTAGTAAATCTGAACAGTACATTGTGTGGAAAATTCAGCTAACCTACTACAAAATGAAAAAGTTCTAAAGCCACAGGAAAAGTGTTTAACAGTCACTTGCATCATGGATTGGCCAGACCAGGCAGTAGGGTTGCCCTGTTGGACCATTAAGTCCCTGTGAAGTTTCACTGGATGAAGGCACTCGTCCAGATTCAGTGCTGGTTGACAGTTTTCTTCAAGGTCTGTACCTCCCCCTGCCGAAGAACAGAAAGTCGCTTTCAGGAAGTGTAAGTAGCCGGTGGAAGGGAACGCCAAGCTGCTTGACCACATTTCCTGCTCGTTTCAGCCAGGCAAAGAAGACGGGTGATGTTCGAGGGGAGAGCCATCTTACCTGCAGGGCCATACGTTTGTTCCTCTCGTCCTTCAGGTCCGCCTTCAGCTCCTCCATGTCTCTCCTGACAATGCGAGATGGCTGCTGTTAATACTCCTCCTCCGGGAGCAAAATGTCAGCTCATGAGCCAAATAAAGTTTCATTTAGGAGCTACAGACTCTCCCTAACTCACCACCTATGCGATTTACGACCACTCGCACATATGTCCAAATTAAATACACAAATGTATATAGAAATAAATTTGCGGTGGCTGTATGCCTAGCAACGCTACCCTACCTGGTGCACGCTGCATGCCATACGATAGATACCGCAGGAAAGTATGTATGGTATATTTCATAAATTGAGAAATTACAGAATCATGTACAAAAAATGCCTAAGAAGTTTATCAAGTGTCTGACATTTCTGCTGGCTTCTGCCAGTGGTATGCAGATACCGGGTGAAAATATGAGGGGGGGGGTGGGGTTTAAGGAGAAGGTATGTATTCAGAGTCCCCTCCCCATCCCACCAAACCCAACAAGAAAATGTCAAGGATCTTAGCCATATGAAAACATGAATGAAAACGTTGCTGTGTGGACTACTACTCACTTTTGGTTTCATTAAACATCATGTTTTTCAAACTTTTTACAAAATCATTATATTATGTACAAATATAATATTTATAATATTTATACATAATTATTTATGTATAAATAAATTTGTGGTAGGTTTATATGTCTTGTATTTAATCTGTATATGGTTTATGTATTGTGTATTGCCTGTAAATCAAATGTTCATTGTCTGTATAACTTGAGAGAGACACCACCGGTCCTTTTGTGAATTAACAAATTGACCAATAAATCTGATTCTGAAATAACTAAGACTTTATGTTAGAAGCTGGTACACTATACTGTATTATGCTATTTTGCAAACTGGGTTCTACTGGCTGAATGTGTCGCACATCTGCCATCTATAGGTCATCAGTGGAATGACAATAAATGGCAAACGTAGCAAAACGATTGGAGACTGACTCATGCTGAGCCTTGAACAGCGCCAGGGCCATCTGTAGGTCGTGGACGGCGGTCCTGACGTCGTCCATGGTGCCGGCTTCCTCCTGGGATGCCCTGGAGGTGGGTTTGGGGGCCACAACCAGGCAAGTCTCCTATGGGATTGTGAAGCGTTAACAATGATGCCAGTAGCCATGCTAGGATTATCAATGGGCATTATCATAGTCACATGACTTCAATTCCACTGTCAATGGGCATAAATGTAAATGATGTCTAGGGTATTGATTGTGTTCTTGGTTGTACAATCTTACCTTTTCCAGCCCAGGTAGTTTTTTGGGGGCCACATCAAATTCTGTTTGCTCTGGGTCCCCTGTAGGCTGCAGGTGAATAACACGTAGTTTTATTAGGTAGCCGTCCAGCTAGAAACCCCCTCCCCCTACAGGAAGTTACACTGCATGACATGGAGACTGAACGTCTCAGACCTGAAAGGTTCTGCAAAGGCATGGATGAGGCTGATGGCACGGAGCAGGCAGACTTACGCTGGATGGGGAGTGGAGGTTGGTCGGGGGCCGCCTGTGGGGGGGCTTCACCCGGTTGGCCGTGGGGTGGTTTAGTTTGGCCGAGGACACATCCACATTGTCAAACTGATCCCCATCTGAAAAAGGAGGGGGTCTGATGGAGTCCTTATGCCACATTACCATAACCAACAACACTAATGGCTTAGTAGACAGGGGAACCTGTTTATTTATATTAGAAGTCGGTATACTGTATTGTATATACCAATTCTGGCTTGTATTCTCCTAAGTTTCCTATAGGTTACTCCCACAAGACTTTGAGTGATGCCAGATCGGACGGTCCGCGTGCCTGTATGTCCTGTGAAACTGGCCATGACTGGGTGGTCTGTGTGCCTGACTGCCTTATGAAATTTTGTGTGATTGGACAGCCTGTGTGCCTGTATGCCCTGTGAAATTGGGCATACCGATCTCAGGGAGAGGCAGTGATCTCCCTGTGATCGTGTGTGGGTGATCAGTTAAGATGATATGTCACACGAAGCTGTGATCTGATGTTCACACGGACAGCATGTGAGCTGATAAACTTCTATAGCTACAACATGACAGCTGCAGTGAGTGCCCATTCAGAATGCACCTCCAGGTGGCCCATCTTCAATATGCCCTTAGCTTCTCTCAGATGAACAGGCCAGGATCAAAATGTATGTTTTATATACAAGTTTCCTCTCCGGCTTTTTATACAGTTGAGGAGTTTGCATCTTCTCCCCGTGTTGACGTGGTTGGTTTTTCTGGGTTCTCTGCCCCTTCCCCCCCCATCCAAAAACATGCTGCGTTTGACTAATTGGCGAGTGCCCTGTGATGGGTTGCACCCCATCCTGGATTATTCTCTGTAGCTTCTGGGACAGGCTTCGTACCCCAACTACACAGGTGCAAAAAATTGATTTAAAAATCTATGATCAAACCTTTTTCTTTCTTTTCCTCTGCCGACTTTGGTGACAAGGGTGACTGCTCGCCATTGGTCCTGTGGGGGGGGTGGAGGGAGATGGGCCGTGAACAACGGCCGTCGGCGTTCGATTAGAAACAGAACATTCTCTCCCCACCGGACACACGGTGCCAGCTGCTGTATTAGAGCACCTGCTTAGCGTTTAGCATGCACGCAACGATGGCCAACATCCTGTTTTCGACTGCGGAAGCAGAAGGTGCACGCAGTCTGCGCATTGAGGCAATGCGACACACTAGGGCCTAGCATCCCTTGCCCACTTTGAACTTTACATTGCAGTGGGAAAAAAAATTCACTTGTGATCATGGATTCCACTTCAGGATGGGGTGGGGGGAAGGGATGTAGCCTGTCTGCTTTTATTTGTACTCATTCCCCAAATAAAAAGGGGGGCAAGACTGTCACGGACAGATCATTGTGGAAGCTGAGAAAAACAGTTGCATTTACAACAATCCACGGACATCTCCTTAAAAGGACACGGCTGCTCCCACCCTGTGGGGGGGGGTCAAAACATTATGCCACCCGGAAACAGCCCCAGGCCCAGGCCTCATCACTCGCCTTTTGTAGGAGGGGGCACACTTGCAGTGCACGGTTTCCCGTCCCCACATGCCATCCTGGAACTAGCAGATAAGGCTTGTGCTCAAATATACTCACAAGACACAAAAACACAGCGACGGACCTGGAGCTGGAGGCTTCGTTCATGTTAAACCCAATATATACGGTACTGGGCAAAAGTCTTAGGCAGTCAAAAGAAATGCTTAACGCAATTTATCTGGGTAGTGAATGCACATTTGCTCAGAACAAAAAACAATTTAACATTAGAACATTACTGCAAATTAAGAGTAACACGATAAAGACTAGTAAGATATTCTTCATTTCTCCAAAAGTTACTGATATCTAGTTGGATGGCTAGATGAACACTGCTTCATTTTCCAAACCTCTTTTCAGGGGCACCTCAGCCACTCCATGTATTCATTAAATTTCACCACTAGCTCAATTAATTAGTTAGTTAAAAAAGTGAGTGAGGTATTGATCAGCAATATGAGTTGTGCTAGTAGTCGAGTCAAAAAAATACATGGGTGTTTGGGATGTCTGCTGGAAATAATGGGGTGGTTTCAGCTGAGGGTTTGAAATGGCTAAGCTGACACACTTTAACAAGCATAATAGCATAGTTTTACACGAATATAGAGATCATTTAAGCATTTTCTTTGGCTGCCTAAGACTTTTGCACAGTACTGTGTGTGTCTGTGTATGTATGTGTATATATATATATATATATATATATATATGTATATAAAAATTTTTTTTTAAAAAGGCAACACTTCACTTGAGGGTGAGCAATAATGTACTATTATGCTATTGCTTATGTTATTAATTAACCACAAAGTTTTAGTGACATAGTGATCTCATGTTTATTCATCATTAATGAATCACAACATCTTCTATCCCAAGTAGTTACTCTATTTGTTACTATATCTATTACTAAATCTAATTCTGTAAACCTTAGTGAACTACTGAAGGAACAGGTTGTGAATAACACACGTTAAATAGTGATCTCATGTTTGTTCATCATTAATGAACGGTGACATCTATTATCTCAAGCAAGTATTATATTTGTTACTGTATGTTAATTTAGTAAACATTGATGAACTACTGAAGGAACAAGTAATGAACAACAAGTAATACTGATCTCATGTTTGCTCTTCATTAATGAATCATAATGCATATATCTTAAGTAGCAACTATACTTGTTCATGATTTGTACTTCAGTAGTAACTGAGTTACTACTAAGTATTTGTGTCCCCTAAAGTGTTACCAAGAAAAGACAACTCCTTCTAATCAAGATAACCATGTGCAATTAAACAGTAGCCAAAATAAATTTCGAATGACCATTTAGCATATACAGGTGCTTCTAGCTCACTGGGTTAGTTCAGTAAAAAAATATAATCCAACATATTACTAAGTATTTCTGCCTCAAGTGTAACTCAGTTACTACTTAAGTACAAATCACGAACAAATATAGTCGCTACTTGAGATAATAGATGCATCACCATTCACTGATCATGAACAAATATGAGATCGCTATTTAACTTGTGTTATTAATTACTTGTGCCTTCAGTAGTTCACAAAGGTTTCTCGTTTTTCGTACTCGTCCTTTGTCTAAATGACTTGCCTCGGGTGAGTGGACGAGCTTAATTTCCAGCACTGTGTATGTGAGTTCTGGTGAGCGGCACTGCGCGAACAAAGACAACAAATTCGCCCTGCCTTCATCTACAAGCCTGCTTTACTGAACACCACACTCCCAATAGCATTTCACCCCGAGGGCTGTGCTCTATACCACCCCCCAGCTTTTGGACTGCGCACGGACCGCGGGTCAGGAGGAGGGACATACTTGATCTGTGGAGGCCAGCTGGGCTTGTCCTTTACCGGCGGTGGGGGGGCCTTTCTCTGCTTCATGGGGCCGTCAGTCTTCTCCTCTGCAAACAGGGGAGGGAGGTTCAACAGACAGCTGCTTTACCGAAAATCTAGATCCTCCAAACACCAGCTTCATGGTGACGTTACGGTCGATCACAGAGCTGTGACGTTCTTTCATTTGCATGTTAAGCAGAACGGTTTGAGTTTTGAACAAAACAAATCTTTGCTTCTGTAGATGACTTTTGTTCGCTCTCAAGTTTCCGTGCTGCTCGGTTCAGAAACCAAACTTTTTGACACCACAACCACTAACATCTCACATAACATCTCTATAAACAAAAAGTGCAAGTTGGAAAGAAACATATTACCTCAGCTAGACAGACTTGATGTTTGTTGCTTTAGCTTGCAAAGCAAAATATGGATTCATTTTCTTCCTGTTAATTGTACAACTATTTCCACAAAATCTGAAGCCCCTAATTTCACAGTGGATCCAACCACCTCATCTGTAAATCTCTTCTAACGCGACCCAAGTTTCTACATTTCTCTGCCCCCACGCCGTCAGACGAGCCTGCCTTACCCCTCCCCTCGCCAGGTGGCGTGAGGTCTGTGCTGTCTTGATGATGTGTCTTTTCCACTGGGGGGGGCTCAGTCTCACCTGCAATACCATACACAGAGGAGTGTCAGGGGTACTTATTTCTGCACGTCCCAAGCGTGACGGTCACAGTTGATTCTTGGGCGGTGCCACGCTTCCTCCCACCCCGTCAGTGACTCAGCCGTCACTCCAACACACAGTGACTGACTCGCATAAACGCCGACACACTTTTCTTCACCCACACACTTTTCACGTTGTATCGGGAATCGAGACAGTGACCTTTCAAGCATGAGATCCCGCACCTTAATTGCTGCGGGAACACCGTACACTGTCTGCAGATTACCCAGGTCCTCGAGTCTGAAATCGCGTCTGAATAAAAACAACCATGAAAACTTCTCAGGCACCTAAAACACACCTTAGCTAAAAAATATCAGTGAGAGGGAAGCCAGCACTGCCGACCTCAAAAGCACACCAGGTCAAAAAGGCCAGGACGCACCCGCCCACCCTCATCCCGGCAAGTGTCTGGACCCGCCCCTGATCCAGCGAGTCTGGCAAAGCCACAGAGATCCCCCCACGCGTCTCTCCCCAGCTGCCCATCACGTGACCCCGCTGTGGTTTCTGACTTCCTGGCAATAGCGGATGCACACACATGAGCGTGCTCGCTGGCTGTGGAGACGCTCACCTGCATCCAAATGTGTTCATCCCCAGTCGGCTCAGCCCCTTTCACTTCAGGTCGTGCTGGAAAAGGCCGGACAACCCCTTCCCCACGACGACGTCAGTTGCTCAGGGCTCTGGAGCCCCAGCACATAGCTGCGTACCCTTACAGTACCATCAGTGCCGGTATTTCCTGCGCTGTCGGCTGGCCCCAATCCCGCCTCTCTAGTCCCTATCTGTAGGATAGCGCCACCTGGTGGCGATGCTATGCTTTCTGCGCAGGAAGCCCGGCTGGTCCTGCCTCACGAAGGCTGCCGTCCCAAGCAGGGTCGGCATTCTCTTGCAAGGGGAACCGAGAAAAGGAAGCCTGATAAGCTTCAGGAACAAGCAGACCAAAGCCGCCGTGTGAGTAGCATTAAGTAATACCACTGCGGCAGGTCTCGGCCATCAACCTGATTAACCGATCTCTTCTCTGTCAGGTGCTCAACCGTCAAACATACTTCCAAGCCAGCTTTGTTTATTTTGAGCTGGTCTTAACTGGAGTGAGTTAATATTCAGACGACTAATGCGAGTGAGGGACTTCCCACCTACACCTTACTGTAAAATCCCTCAAAACACATTAACCAGCACCTGCACGGTTATTGGCTCATGCCCTTAATCACCAGGCCAAATCACACTCTTCTCACTGGTTATGCATCTCAATGGAGAGAAAATTAACCTTCAGTAAGACAATGGTGTAACCAGTCCACCTTCCCACGGGCAGGCCTGTGACTTACTGGAACCCATTCATTCAATCAACCCAGCCCTGCATGGACACCGTGACTGTGGTCAGTCAAAACAGACCCAAACCTCTCACAGATAGGACAGGATTCCTTTCCACTTCAAAGGTTATTTGATACATGATGTTAAGTTGATTAAAATAGTTACACTGCTTACCTCAAACAGTCTTTACTAAAAGTTAACCTCTGATATGCACCATAGTGATGCTTGCTGGCACGGGAGAGCCATGTTAAACAGGGCGGCATTCAAAACCAAAACTAGCACTGCTGAAGGTGAGGGGGGCATGACAGTCATCCATGCATGACAAAAATGGAGCAGACGAGCTCTGTCGGGGAGTCTCCTTACCTGGTGGCTTTTCGGGTGATTGGCGTGCCGGCGGCTGGCTCATGGCGCCTGTCTGTGGGGAGGTGGAGCCACGGTGTGCGAGAGGGAGAGAGAGAGGGACACAAATCTGACACACAGGACCATCCCCAGACACCACAGAGGAGGAAGTGTGAATTTAATAAAAACTCCTGCACTTGGCAAAATCGTTATTGTGGCCTTGACTGGTTTGTTTCCTCAATTGAAAGACTCATCCAGCAGTTTCACATTAACATCAGTGACACATGAATGATTATAAGAGACTGACCAATCAGCACACAGCTGGAGCTCAGTGCTAAAGTGAAATCCGGGTCCTTTTAATTGAAATGGTAGTTTATGTTAGAAAGCATCCCCAGAAACCCCCCCTGACAGGCCTAAGGGTCCTCACAGAAATGCCACGGGCAGAGACTTACCAGGTGGGGCACGGTGAGCACCATGACAAAGTTGTCCGGGAAAAATCCCCTCCGCCCGTTCAGCTCGCCCTGCCACCAGCCCTCATCCTCCGAATCCTTGGGGGGGGACAAAGGCGCAGTGGTGATGTTGAGAAAGACATTGTGTGATGTCACCAAAACAACAGAGACAAGAATCTTCAGGTCTCCTCCCATTGTCCCTCATTATGTGACTTCCCCGGTCGCATAGAGAGCATTGTGCTGATCTGGTGACGGCTCTCCGTTCCAGCCAAACCTGTAAGACAGGCCGGGGGACGCATTCCCACGCGCCTTATGACAGGGGCGACCAAACCCACGACACACTCCTCTCACTTCCTGCACAGATAGTATCGGCCCCTGACGAGGCCTCTGCTACGGCTCGCAACACGGAGCCCGTTACCTTGGAGATGATCGTCACAATATCGCCCTTCTTCAAATCCAACTCGTCGTCCAGGACCGCTTTGTAGTCGAACATGACCTGGCAGCATTCATTCACTATTAATGTGACAAAGAGCAAGATCCAGTCACAAAACTAGATTTTTTCTTTACTTGAGGCTGAACAGATTCAGCTCAGCTAACCTCTCCTCATAAGACATTCCTCTAAGACCAGGAATCATTCTCGTAGCC
>JAODLD010000144.1:23676845-23695294 GCA_026781065.1 Mormyrops boulengeri | reverse complement strand
ATAATAGATTTTTGGGGGGACATCGGGAGCACGTCTGAATGTTGGGGGGGGGGGGGTGTTGTTTGCTTCCGACCATTGACGTAGCCAGGTAGTAAAATAACGAGTTTTAACCCCCTGGAAATTTATAATTGTATTTATAATATAAAATTATAAAACGACAGGAAAAGACAGCCCAGTCCAGGACTATTCCTCTAAAACCGATGTTGTTTTTAATTACTCGGAACGGAGCTTCTGCGGGTCTGTGGAGGAGCTGGTAGTTTTTGGAATAAATCAGATGATTCGGGACTTTCGGACTGTTCTACTCAAAAGCGCTGGTACTTCTGTTAATACACACAAAGGTACGTCTATGGTTTCATGTCATGAAATAATGTGGGGCAAGAAAGAATAAACTTGCTGTAATCTCATCGAGAAACCGTTTAACAAAGTCTGATTTAATTCCAGCCTCATAAATAGTGACACGGAAACATTTTAAAGCAAGTATTCACACCTGCACAGCTCCGCCGCAGGATTTTAGTAGTTGTATTCCGAGCGCTTTGTAATAAGTTTTGTCCATAGCATCTTTTATCTGTTAATGAAGACAGATACCCTTCCACTCTTAATCAGGTGTGGGTCATTTGCTGCGTTTTAATCACCACGATCGTACGCGCAGCAGCAAATCACTTCCCTGGGGCTGAACGCGTGTAGAAATGAGCAGGCAGAAGACATGAAGGACGATCTCTGTACACAGCAAGTCACACTCGTCCGTTTCTTTCCATATAAACGATCAGAAGAGACCAGTCTGAGCAACCCACCGTATTAGCGGAAAACGCTAAAAGGGCGCAGGGACACTGGGCTCCCGTGGGTCCCATGTGCGCCCAGATCGGACTTACCCATGCCGTCCAGAAGGGCTTTCCTCCCTGCTCACCCGTGAAAACACAACTCCCCCTTTTCTGTGCCCTTAACTAAAAGTCCACACAAAAGCGAAAACAGAAGAAAAATAACGTGCAAGAGAAGTGTTGCCCAAGCACTGGTTACCGCAGCTTCTTCCCCCTTGCGAAAGACGTAAAAAAATCTTTCGAACGAGTCACAACAAGCAAGGAGGGTCAACGTCGTCACACAGGTAGAAACGGGCGGGACAGGTTTGTGTTGAAAGAAAACAGCTGATAGGACCTTATAACTTCTCCCTGATCGTGTTTTAATTCGAAAGGTCTGTCAACTAACAAACTGAGGGTGTATATATATATACACACACACACACACACCACTGGTTGGGCTTTTCATGGGAAAATGCACGGCCGTAATGTGGTAATGTATAGTGCATAGTGTATTTTGTGCCTACAGCCCATGCTTTTCCCGGATTGTTTCATACGTCGCGGATAATGACACTATTCCCCGGGAATAACTTCATACCAAAAATCACATCATAGTTTCACCTATAAGGAAAATAGCCCGTTTTAACTGGTAAAATCTTTAAGCACATATAAACCAATAATATCTTAATGAAGAATTTAAAAAAAATGTTTGAAGATGAGTACGATTATCGCCTAAGGCAAATGTGGAATATTTTTGCCCACCACAACCAGCAGAACCTGTTGCGACGACAGGAATATGCCAAAAACGTTCTCAGAGGGCACTTTGAACAGGAAAGTAGGCTATGCAAACCGCAAGCCATTTCTTCCCCCTGAAGATTAGGGACATCCGCCAGAAAGCACTCGGACAGGAAAAGGCCAGAGAGCACACGGACCTCAGACTGGTTCTTGGAAGGTCTGAAGAGTTTTAATTATACGAAAGTTCATGTAAACATAAATCATACTGAAGCTGGACATTTGCAGCATGGCACGATGCAGATGCCAGACCAGCTGTAAGTCCTTCCCTCTGGTTAAGTGTACATTTATCGAAATGTTTATTATAAAGCCTGTTTTTTTTTTTTTAACATATGAATCAGGGAGCCTGACAAATTGTTATATACGCCACTGAAATGCGGTTACACCTTTGTTTAATTTGCTACCCAAATACCTGTGGGTCACAGTCCTGGTGGAAATGCCTGAACTCCCACAAGAGGAATGCAAGCCCTCATTTATAATAAATGACACAATGAATAAATACACCAGCCTTTTGTTTAATTGACAACTTGGGAAATTACAAGTGTTACAGGAACAATTTAAAAATGTTTCAACTTTGCCTCAACATTGAATAATCACAGTCAAAGTATGTCCTGTACATTAAAATGCAGTGCAATTCAGAACAAGATGTACAAATCACTATAGTGCCAGAGTCTTTGCAGTAGTTCCTTATGAAAGCGAAATTCTTCATACATACTGTTAGAATTACAGAATTGAATTGACACAGGAATTAGTGTCCCCTTCCTTAAACATTGTATGAAACACAAAATTTCGGACTGCAGAAAGACTGGGTTGCACACTGCTGACGTACATCAACTGAAAGGAAAAAATACAGAAGAAACGTAATTTGGCTCCAAAAGAGAAAAAAAACCTTGTACCCTATCAAATTTTGGACTGAACACCTACAGAGCACATTTTTTTTTTTAATTTTTCCCTAACATAAAGGCCACAATAATTTATTTTCTACAATCTCAGTATTTAATTTTGTCTATTCATAAGTGATTTCTCTAATATCCAAGAGGCACTAACTTAAATCTTCATCCTAGATGACTAAATTCTGAAAACCGGTACAGGTGAATAAAAATATAAAAGAAAAAAAAAATCTAGTACAACATCCACAAAACCTTCTGCACTGAACACACACCCACCAAAACCTAGACAGTTCGGTCTGAAAACCTAAAATCGACCCCAGCAGCGAGCACAAGGAAGAGCCCTGCATTTATGGGCTGCCATCAGGGCAGCTCGACATCTTCACTTGTGATGGATGGTACATCATGGATGTCGCGGCCCACGGCAGGGAGAAAGCGTGCTGGTCTGTTGTATGTGACCTTTGACCCACACAGCAGATTGGTCCCATGGTCAGTTGAAGATCTTTGTGTCATGTTGGGCATAGCTAGTCGACATCCCAACAATCAAACACAACCCCACCATCTTCAACTCCTACTGGAAAAATACCTGCCCTCAGAAAAAATAAAAAATTAAACTGCATGGATCGTTATTTGTCATCATCTAAGGCACAAACACAGTTCGTGCTCAGAAAAACAGAATCCCTGCCCATAACCTGAAGTCCTGCTGTTTTGGGGCCACTTATCTTTCATTTCAGGAATCAGTTCCTTTTCCCATCCCTACTCCTCATCGCTACTGTCAGACGATGCTTTTACAATGAGAAAATAAAAAGTGAAGGAAAAACAAACAAACAAAAAAAAAAACATGAAGGAAATTACTCCTAGACAGTATCCTTTTGATAAAAATACATATTGGGAAAACCCCCAAGTCCTCAAAGTCCAAAAGTAAAAACCACTTTAAAAACTGTCATCCTACTCTAGTGAGTATTTAAAGTGTGTGAGTTTTTGGCTGAAAGTGGCTGGCTGGACAGAGCTGTTACTGTGACGGTATGGAGGCTGCCTCTGCGTGTCAGATTTCTGCTTTATCCCGGAAGGGTGAGCGCCATTTTGATGCTTTATTGCTCGGCCCCGGGGCCGCTGGCCTTGTCTTCCTCTTTATGGTCCTGCTCACTCTCCTCGTCCCTCAGCTCTCCCTCCTCGCCGCTGCCCTGGAACTTGTCGTGGGTCCACTTGGGGCTGCTGCTGCCGATGGTAGCTTTGCGGAAGATGAAGCGACCCCGGCCTCGGATGAATGTGCCCCGGCCCCGGCCTCTCGTGTCCAGCCACTTCTTCTCCCCTTCGCCCTCCCGGTCATCGTGCTACAAGGGGCAAACAGACGGGATTCATAGAGAGAAGATTTTTCCCTCCAACAGACAAACACATCAGTAATTCTAAGTTTAGAGTGGCTATTATTAATCCATAACACCGATGAACAGAGATTCTCTCATAAGACAGATAACCAACTCAACTCTAAGGAACTACTACTACTCACAGTGGGAGAGGAAAAAAGACAGAACTAAAATTTTGTTTATAACCTGTTCCAGCCACACACAAAAAACTAATTATCATAGGCAAAATTTCAGCATGACTCAGTATCTTCACGGGGTCTTTAGTCTCCCTCCTCCTCCGCCACTCCCATCTGTGTGCTTATAAGGAACGGCGATCAACCAAAGCGGAAACAGCTATGACAGGAAAACATACCAGGTAATACTTCCTGCTCTTGGGGGTGTACTCTGGGTCCCAGTCCTCATTCTTTGGGTGCGGAGGCGCTCCCATGCTTACTGGGTTGCCGTTGCTCTGGTTCCCTGGGTAATTGCCCCTGTTCCAGCCCCGCCCTCTTATCCTGAACTGCTGCAATGAGAACCAGGCCGAGAAGCCAAATGACTCACTGTGCTGCCAAAACCACAGAAGTGTGGTGGGAATGAGACTGTGTCAGGGCTTTGTAGGGGTTTGCATGTCAACAGGAAAATCAAGAGAAGTGTCCCGAGAATGAGAAAGCAGTCCCCAGCCCCCTCCCACAGCTGACTCCATACAGAGCAGACCCTCCAGGAGATGTGCAAGCCTGTGACAAGACTGACTGCACCCCCCCCTCCCCCCACATCACCACTGCCAGAATGTTCTCCATATGTGCACACACACATCGGGAGAGCCAATATACATTTCTTATTTCTTAAAAGGGTACACATGTATACATACATTGGTAGAGAGTCTACTTACTTCGTTATATTTATTACCGTGCGTATTTAAAACGCATTTACTATGTGTATTTACTATATTTCGTATTGACAGATTTGTACAAGAATTCTGATGCCTTGTACACCTGTACCTAAGCAAATGCAAATAAAGTATCGAAATCCTTGAAATCCTGAAGCTGGGGGACACTTACAAAGCCGCCGCGGGCACGGCCTCTCTCCATGGGGCCCCCATACTCTCGCGGCCCCAAGCGGGCTTTGTTGAAACCCTCCTCGCGGGGCTCCGGCTCCTCATGAGGGTACTCCCCGGTACGGTGGGCGTGTGAGGGGGATGAGGATGAAGAGGACGAGGAGGACCGAGAGCGCTCACGTTTTTTCTTGCTTTTCCTTCAAGAGGAAGACAAAGAAACAAAACACTACCAGGTCAGATGATGCTCCAAGAAGAAATCCTATGAACTCCATATTACAGGATAATGAAATCAGACCGAGTTGAGCTGTTTAAATTGATAGGCAAACAAGCACTGAACTTGTTTAAGAAATTATACAATTTAACAGCCATTAAAGACCACCGCCCACTAAATCCATGTTCAAGCCGGTTTTCTGGTACATGTTTAAGATGGCACGCATAACCAAGAATTCAGTGTCTCAGAGTTGAAGATTACTAGGCCTGGATAATACATTAGGCAGGGAGGAAGTGTGTAAAACATAAGATCATATTACAAATCCGTACTTGGATTTCTTGTGATACTTGGTGAACTTCTCAGAGGATCTCTCCCTGCTGGACCCGTGGGAGTCCGAGTCTCTCCCTCCGTCCCGTTTGTGATCCCGCTCCTTGCTCGAGTATTTTTTACGGCGCTCAATGTCCAGACGCAGATCCATAGAATCACCTTTAAATTTTTTGCTGTCCTCCTGTGAAACACAGCGATGCAGACAGGCCGCACATTAATGCCAACAACAAGGCAACGACAAGGCACGCCTGTAAGAGAGGGGGTGAAAACCCGAAAGGAGAGTACGGGCGTGGGACGACCGGTCCTTTAGTGGCATGCTACCGTAGCAGTACAAATCAGACAGGGCATGGCATTTTTTAAATCAGACCAAAGTTTCAAACAGATTTGGGATTCATCACAAAGAATGGTCTGTAGCAGAACAACACACAAATCAGCTAGAGGAATGTTTGTTGTTGGTTTCTGTTCACTGTCAAGCATTATTCTAAACAGCCATTTTACTTTTTCTTTAAAAAATCTTCTTTCTCTAAGGTAATATTTTAAGGTTGACAGTTAAGACTCCCTACCAAAAGATACACAAGACAGCAATGAGCATACAAAGAATGAACAAACTGCAGGAGAGAGCATGAAGTTTCAAGTGTGGACCTCCTAAGTGAAACATATCTGTTTCAAAGACAAAGATACAGCATGCCTTTATGGACTCTCAAACAAAAAAGCATGTGCGTTAACTATATTCAGGTTCTGTGTTACTCAGGTAGAATAAAAATACTTACGATGACAATGTTTAGATTCCTTTGTCAGGCTTGGATACAGGAGCAAAGGTCACCTCCATGTCTGACATCTCAAGTCAATTGCCTTTGGCAGGCTTGTACCACAGTATAACCATATCACAAACGTGGAGGGGTGGCATAGTAACACAAAACAGACAGTGTGCTGTATTTGCTTTTAGACTTAAGCACCTCCTTTGAAAGAAAGCACAGACTTAAGACAGAGGGCACTCTAAGAGCCTCTGCTTTGTTTTTGTCTGGTTCTGCTCTCCAAATACTTCATATTTCAAAATGTTCGGTCACCTTGTAGCTGCTTTCCCCGGAGCTTTTCATCTCCTCAAACAGGTGAGAGTGCTTCTTAAAAGCACTGGGAGAAACATCAATTCTCCTGGAAGAGAGAGGTCAGACAATGCATGACCTTAGCAGGTTGGGGTTCAGCTCTGTTACTTACAAACAATAGATCCTTCAAAACAAAACAATACGTTGCAGCTTAACTCAACAACGCCTTTAAGAGGACAGCGGCCACACGGGTGATCCTGACAGTGGGGGGAGCAAGGATGCTGCCCACCGACCTACCTGTGTATTTCTGGACTTTTTCTTGGCTTCACTGTTTCCTTTTCAGCAGCCCTTCTTTGGTACATGGCAAATCGCTCATTTAAAGTCATCCCTGAGGACGGGAAGTGCTGTGCTGCAAACAGGAAGGAGGCAGGTCAGAGGTCAGCCCGGTCGAGAGGTGGGGCAAAGTGAAATGAGCTAGAGCCATTTATGCTGGAAAAATGCAGGTAGGGTTGGGTACATCACGCCTGAGTTTGCAAAGCCAAAAACAGAAGCTCATGAATGCTTTCCTAAGAGGGGCTGTTAACTTACCGTAGGACCATCAAACCATACAGTGGTGTGACACACAGGATTAAATAAATATGGACAATTTAAATTTTGTAAGTATGTTATGGATTCATAATTAATTGCTCTGTCTCCAAAGCCATAATGGGGGAAAACATCCCTACAGAAAGAAGAGCACTGGCAAGATCATCCAAGGGGCTAGCAGTGCCAGCACTCAACACTAAACAGAGTTACTCCCCCAGTACGGATCACATGCCATTAAATGACCCACTCGCTGGAGGGTAAATTAATATTCCCTCAATCTAAGAGGACAATTGCTATCCCATACAGCACCACCTTTTAGGTATTTGGCATCTTAACAACAGTGGGCTTCTTTGGGATGGTTGGAATTATATGTCACAGTATGCTGCTGTCATGCCACACGTTGTGAGCCAGGACCTGTTGGGGCTGGCAGCGACTGGCAAAACACACATCAGGGTGGGGCCTAGGGATGATCTACCTTTGATATGGTGAACAATGGTGACAATGTGCTGGGCAAACAGCTCCGAAGGGCTCCTGCGCAGTTGGGTGGCCTGAATGTGCTGGAAGATGGAGCGGAATTCCTTATCTTTCTTAGTGGGATGAACCAGGTCCCGTGAGATCCGGCGCTCGTTGGCCAAGGTCCCGGAGGAGCTGGAGGAGAGAAAACAGGTTAATCCAGCCTCCTGGACATTTGGCTGCTTAGCTGCCACTGAAGGGAAGAAAGTATGGAAGGATGGACCAGTTCCATGAGGAAGGTGATTACCTTGCAAGGTCATCCCATAGAGGCTCCATTCTGACATTAAACTCAGCCCCTCTCTTCACAGAGGCTTTGGGAGGAGAGTCATCCCTGCGTACCATGAACATCTCATGGTCCCTGCTCTCTGTGCTCCTCCTCTGAGGTGGTGGGGACGGGCTGGACTCTACCCGCTCCTTCTTCCTGCTCTTTGTCGGCTTTTCTGGGGAGAAGCCCTTGTATGCCTCCTTCTTGGCCAGCGCCGAGGCCCTCTCCTGTTTGCGGCTCCGGTACAGCTCCTCTTCCATGTCGTCAAGGTCATCAGTGCCAGCAGTCTCCACCTCCTTGCGCATACGTTCCTTGGCTGCGGGGAAGTAGGACACATCGTCCCACTTGCCAAAGCGCTCCTCGAAGACCTCGCGGGCTGAGAGGGCAGCCTTGCCCTTGGGCTTGGGCTCTTCCTCAGGCTCCCGCTCCTTCCGGAGCTTGGCCCGTGGCTCTAGTGCCACTTCCTCCTCCTCCTCCTCTCCCCCATTGCCACCAAGGAAAGGAGGCCCTTTCATAAAGGCACCCGAAGACTCGCCCTCAAAGCTATCACCATATTTATACTTGTCCTTCTCAGCCTTGCTGCTGTGCTCAAGGCTCTTTGAGGCACTGTACACCGGGCCCCGGTCAAAGACAGACTTGCTGCCGCTTTTCTCCCTGTCGCCATCAGCAGAGCTGACATCTTTGTCCCTGCCGTTCTCCCAGTCAGAAGCCTGCTTTTTGCTCTTGTGTTCTTCCAAGAACCTAGTCAGAGAGGGGGTGCACACTTCAGTGCTTCTTGTGAAAGCGCTAGGATCACTCATCATACACAAACACCTTCGAGGCATCTTCGTAAACCCAAGTGGTACAACAAGCACCACAACCTTCTCCTCTGACTTAAATTACAAGACAGACTTATTAACAAATTACAATGTTATACTTTGCATTTGGTAAAACGGGAAACGCACAAAAACAACTGAAAAAAGGCGACTCAAGATCCACTTTATCCCCCAATGAAACCTTTAGAGCTTGGGGGGAAATCGGGCAGTACAGGCGAATCCCCAGAGCCACGTTGAACATGCCATGTCCTGTTTTAGCCTGTTAAAATCCCAGCCCGCTACATCTATGGGGTTACTGTGCTCCCAGCCACAGATTACAAACAACTGCAGCTCTGACACGGCACATTCAACGGTTACGGCGCAGTCATGGACACAATGAACCGTAATTCATATAAAATTCATACTTACTTCTACCTTACTCACACTCCTAAACATTTGGGATAGCTTACAATGTGCGGCTAACGCGCAGCAGCAGGTGTAAAAAGCAGTCACATGTAGGTGTTACTTAAGCAGAAGGCTACTACTCCCATTTTAAATATTATTCCTCCACGGATCTGTGAGGCTGACTAAAAAAATCAAAACAAAATATAATTAAAACTCTGAGCATAAATTTGAAAGAAAAAGAGACTGAATTTGAAGACAAATTCAAGTAATACTACAATGAGTCACTGAATCAACGGCTTCTGTATTTTAAATGGCGGCACAAACAGAATGTTCTAGCACATAACATAAGGAGGGCCACCATTTATAAATAGCTCTGACTCACACTGGGTGACAGATCAGAAATAACAATGTAAGGAGAGAAATAAACTTACTTCTTAAACGCTGTTGAGATGGCAGCTTTCTCCCCTGCTCTGTGGTCCTCTTTGGAAAAGAGCCCAAAGCCAGAAAACGTAGCAGTGGGGCTCTTCTCTGCAGGACTTTTGGTGGAAGGTGTGGGGCCAATACTCTGCCAGGGGGCGCCGCTGTTACCGGACGTGCCGGGATGGCCGGGACCCGTAGCCCCCTGGCTGATGATGATTGCTGAGCGCACCGCGGGGCTGGCCCGTTTAGGACTGCTGTTGTAGTCAGTCAGGCCCTGCCAATTGCTGGCAGCCTTTTCCGCATCGGCCCCATCGTCGCCCGCGTCACCGCCGCCTCCACCTCCTCCCGCCAGCTCCTCATCTCCCCCCACGGCCCGCTGGGCCTCCTTCGACGCAGACCTGTCCTTCACATCCTTAGAGCTTCTTTTGGCAGAGCCAGACCCAGAGCGACGGCGCGGAGACGAGGAGCGAGAGGACGACGACGAGGAGCGGCGGGAGCGTCCGGAGGACGAACGGTCAGAGTAGCGGGAGCAGCTGCGCGAACGTGGGCTGCCTGAGCGCTTCTTGGGTGTGCGGGAGCGAGAGCGTCCCCTCCTGGGGCTGTGCTGGTGGTGCGCGGGCTGCTGCTGTTGCTGGTGCTGACGGTAGTTCTGCCAGTTGTTGGGTCGATAATTGTTGTTGTATCCACCACCCCCTCCCCGCTGATAGCGGCCCCGTGGGAAGTAGCCCCGCCCACGGCCACGGTAGTAATAGGGCCTGCGAAAGCCTCGGTGGTAGCCCCGGAACTCACGGTTGTTCTGGTACTCCCTTGGGTAATTCCGGTCCCGGTGCTGGGTTGGGGAATGGGATCTGGAGCGGGAACGAGACCTAGAACTTGGATGAAAGAGAGGAAGGCAACTAAATGTCTGCCAAAGAGATCAAAGTCATCCATGATGTCATCTTAAAATATAATTAAACATAGGTCTAATTATATCGCGTTATATACACAGGCACAGGCAGACAGCCTAACATTTTACAATAAGTAACAAAAAGAACACAAATCCCACAATCCATTGCTGGTAAAAGCGACTCACCCATCATGGCAGCAAACGGACATTTTAAGATAACTGCTTGCCGTTTGTGAATCCAGTCATGTCCACTGTGTGGCGCTGTTCCACTGTCAGAGGTTTCTACATCACACCATCTTTATACCCTATCTTTAAGGTCTAGCAACCGCAGCAACTCTAACGCGGATGTTGTTTTAACCCTGAAGGCAAAACTCTTTGCCGTGTAATGCAATTATTTATGGCAACATACACGTGCAACAAAACCGATTTAAATATAAAACATGCCAACTTACACTAAACATCCTGGCACTATCAAAAAGCAAGAATAATTTAATATTTCAATTCGCACGGTTGACTTAAAACTCTCAATAGCCCGTTCACAAACGAAGTGCATAGATTATACAAAAATGGCAAGAAATGCTAATAAAAGAATAAAACCGAAAACAGAAAAGCACTCATCAAAATGCTAAGGGACCACATTAAGTTGGAATAAAGTCCTCTTTGCTCAAAGTGTTTCTGCTCCTGTTAACACCAATAAAGAGCACCCCCCCCCAAAAGTCACCAAGGCAAAGTAGCTTTAAATAAAGTCAGAACAAAAGGAATGCTAAGAGTTCACTCACCCAGCGTGTTTTTTCATTGGAATCGACCGTGAATGGAGAGCGCACTACGGAGCAGCTCTGCACACTCTCAGCGGTGTGAGGGACGCACTATCTCTTATGTGTGCGCTGGTGGAAAGAGGCGGGCGTTCGGGCCATATGGGAAACATTTCTACTTTAATCCTTCACAGCGAGGAGGGGCCTAGCCCACCAGCTGCCACAGCAGCAAGCTTGCAGAGAGCTGCTGCCGCTACACAGCAGGAGGGGGTGATCAGTCAGTCTGTCACCTTCCTCAATCTCACGGCCCTGACTTCTCTTATCCCCAGAGTGACGCCGAACGACGAGCAACAGGTTTGTCGAGGTACAAAGCAATGGGCTTAGGACACACAACAACCGCAGCACTGGGAAGTGAATGTGAGCAACGAGGACAAATGAAATCTGCCATCAGCCTCCTTTTCACAGAAGGACTACGATAGGACAACGGAGACCAGGCCCAGCCCAGATCAGAATGGATTCAACCCTGCGTGCTGTCACAATAAGCCAGACCGTTTTTCAATGAATGCCGTGGCCACGATTCCTGGCTAAAATTGGGCGTTTGGGATATTTAGCCAGATCAATGTAATACCACAATACAAACATGCTGTTAAACCACAAAGAGAAGGAACCACACAGAATTTACCCTCAAAAAAGAGCATTTGGACACACTTTTTTTTTTTATTTTTTAAATCCACACCTGAATCTGACTGCATAGAAACATCCAGCACACTTGGTTTTGAACAGTAGCAAGCAGAAACTAAAGCAATTTCCTTCACTTAAGCAGCTCCAGATCTCCAGTCTCAGAAGATCTCTGGAGGATAAACTGGTCTATGTGGATAAACTGGCCAGCTGGACTCAGAAGACTCCAATGTGGCACCAGTCCAAAAAACCCCAAAACCATAACCATGCAGAACTTTAAGCCATGAGAGAGGGGGAAAAAAAATGAACACACTGGCTGACTAAGCTCAGTGACTCAGATATTTTGAGCCTGTTCCCCATAGCTACTCAGTATACAACGGGTATTAATAAAGGAGCTCCCCCAGGAAACCCATCTTAAACATGGCAATGCTGTTTAAATGGGAAGTACTCCTTGAATAAGTATGTAGTCCTGCCACAAAGCTCGTGAGAACCCTGGCAGGGCTGTCAGAACAATGCCTGTCAGGACTCACTTAGCAGCCCTTATCTTGTTTCAGTCCCTCAGCCCTGAAGCTGGTGTAACATAGAACGTGGAGTGTTCATAGCTTTCTGCAGACAAGCGGCACGGCAAAAATAGGCTGGCCAAATATAGTGTGGGTCCGTAACCTCCACGACTATACAAAATGGCCTCTCCAACAATGGTGTGTCAAAAGCGAGCTACTGAGCACAGCGTTACTTTGGAATACATGACTTGTATAGAGTTACATACAAGCCGCAGGACGCTCCTTTTCTAAATGTCCAGTGTGTGAACAGCCAACCTCAGAGAGAACTGCTCATGTTTACTTCTCTCTCTCAAAAACACTTCAATGAGACACCTATCAGCAACTGAACAGCAATGTGGCAGCAGTTACGAAAGCTGCAAATATGCCACTTCAAGTTTTGGCAGACACACTTACAGGCTACGTTGGGCAAAAGCAATAGACACAAATAAAACGTACAAGTCTGCGTGCCTCGATTCTGTCCACGTGCCAGCTGACTGCTCTGGGATCAGTTTGGGAAACCAGGGTAGGAACCATTAATCTATGTTTTATTTGAATGTAGGCTTCAGGGTCATGCTCTTCGGTTCAAAATGAATACAAAATGTGAACATTTCAGCTGATGCTTCAGAAGAAAGTCATAAAATTACAAAAAAAAAAAATAAAGACCTATTGTGCATCCAAATTCTCGTGTGAAAGAAAATAAGCCCAGAGGAATGATGGAAAACATAATTTAAGTGGTCACTTTTCAATCATGTAATGGGACCAGTAAAGAGGTAAGCAACCAGAAAGGGCAATTTTCTTCTCAAAAACAGCAAAGACAAAAACAACCTTAACACAGGCTAACAAGTAAACAGGAAATCTGTACATTGATTAAAAACCACACTGAAATCTCTTGGCACCGACACATTGAAAGTTTAAGTAAAGGATTTGCACATTTCTTATGTTCTCCCTCCCTTTTTCATTAGAAATATTGAATTTCTTTATAAGGAATAATGAGAGGTGACACCCATAAAGACTCATGCTGTTATCTACTGTATTGACTCTTGGCTTAACTTCCTCCTCTATGCTTTTCACATTTCTCTTTAGGCCTATGACACTTCAAAAATGTTTTATTTGTGAGAAGTTTATTTTAGGGGGTGGGTAAATACCTGTAGCGGTGCTTCCGGGACCGTGATCGCGAACGGCTTCGAGAGCGTGACCGTGAGAAGGATCGGGAACGTGACCTTGAGCCGGATCGAGAGCGGGAGTGTGAGGGAGATTTTGGTGCCTTAGACATCTCTGCAGGCGGCCTCCTTCAGATTAGTCTTCTGCAAAACACACAGAAGGGAAATCAAACGACTATTCAAACACACCTCAAAAAAAAACTCCACATGAATGTAGGGCTGCCGCGATTAGTTGACAGTCGGTGACGCCAATGCTGAAAATGCGTCGATATTAATATTTTAAACTGACGCATCATTGTTTTTTTAATTATTTTCATTAAATTAGCATTATCATTTCCAAAATTATAACAAATGTTTTTCTTTAATTTCACTCCGTAATTATGGGAGTAGTTCAAATTATCACAAAAGAAATAGGTAGTTTTACACTGTGCAAAGTTCGACGGCATACCACAGGGTCACTAGCGCTATGCAAGAGCGCATGAAGAGAAAACACACGGGCGTTATTCTGGACCACCAGAATAAGCAAAACCACTGTAAATGTCTTTATGTTTATTCAATTACCATTAGTATGGAGAGCTTTTTAATATCTTTTGTCTCTGTGGCTGCTAAATACACTCATTAAAGCTACAAAATGTCTGCCTACCACTTTAGAATATCCATTAAATAAATGTTTGAAAAAAATGTTTAGGCCAAAATCTGGGCTTATTATACCTGGACTGACAGTGCCAGTATGTGTTCGTGTGCATTGGGTTTGTCAGAACCAGTGTTATCATAAACTAAAACTGAAATGAAAACATACACTAAATAAAATAATTTGTGAACAGAAACATGAAAATTATACTTCCAAAAAAATGTCGGATTTAAATCAGCAGAGAGAAGCTCCACACCACCATCTTTTAACCTTGTTTTTCCACAATTTCTCCACTTTTAAAAGATGTCCTAGCTGCTGAGCTGTCCCTTTCTTCATCGCCACTTCAGTGCTTATCAATTCCATGACTTAAAAAAGTAGCATGTGATGTGCTCCGCTAACCGAATTTAATAAACATAAGGATATGCCAAATTTATACAGAAGACTAACTTTTGAGTGTCACATTATTCATCTCAATATTTTAGGCATACTACTAATTTGATTATTGAATTGTGGGCGAAAATAATGTCCATATAGTACCGGAAAGCAAGCATCCATTATCTAAAGCCCTGCAATAAACAGTTTGTTGTAACAATAAAACTTACTTAAATTAAAAGGTCTATTTGATCTTCTGCAGGAAAATTACCCATTTAGATTAAATCGACCAATCAGTAAAATAGACAGATTAATCTAAAGAAAAATAGTTGTTAGTGGCAGCCCTACTTAAATGACACAATAGATGATTAGTAGAATGAGCTACCATTAAAACTGTAGTTAGGGAATATATTTATAATCATAAAAAGGCAAAAAAAAAAAAAAAAAAAAAAATATAAAACAGTTTACCAAACATATAGGGGCATACTGCAAATAAAAGGAAGATTTGCAAGATTCCTTCAAAACCATTTGCAGTTAGAGTGGGAGGAAAAGAGAAAATTCCAAATCAGGCTGTCGACCAAGCAGACAGAATGCCATCAGAACATCTGGTCCAACAGATGACAGTCTCCATTCCTGCTATCTTAGTGACAGATAAACGATCATCTTAGGTGCACTTTCAAGGGAACTCTACAAAAGGGGCCAGAATTCCCTTACCTACTATAGTACTCAGGACGTGAACTGTAACAGTAAGAACATGATGGGAATACATCTAGTGACCAATAAGTTAATGAGAAAGACTGAATTAAAATGAGACACCCATGTTGCATAAAAGCCCATGAGTAAAAACATTTTTATTATACTTGTGAGGTTGTGAGGGTGAACAAAGTTACTTAAGCGGCACGATCAGGTACAGCAGAAAGCCACCGAAAGACAGACATATAAAAAGGTTCCTTGAATGAAAACGAGAAAACCATAAAGGCTGGTTTTGTTTTCATGTGTTCAAACAAGAAATTTTCACATTTCACATCCCCAAAGACCATTTTAGAACCACTGTAAGCCAGAGTGCCTGTCCAAACCCATTCTATGTATAGTATGCAAATTTATATTGTACGGCTCATATAAATAGTTATTAACTCTTACCATTTTGATTGAAGTTAATCAGTAACAAGAATCAAACACTGAGACAAACAGAAAATGGGCCATTCTACTCAAGATTCCGGTGGAACTACTTTGCATATGAAAAAAATCAGAACAAATTCATTTCTTGCCAAGCGGAATTTTTCAATACCTCTCATGAGGATCGTTAGTGTGAGCAGAACTAGATACAACAGGCCTCACTGGTGCCCCTACTGAGCAAGCCTCCTAACCACAGCTACCAATTCCATGACATTGGTGAGCTTTTTAAAATCATTAAGGAAAAACAGCTTGTCTTTTACTGGCAAAAGACCCCTAAAATCATCCCTAGCTATCTGCACTGTGGAACAGCAGCACTGGGGCTGACCTCAGAGGTGCCACACTCTGTTGTGACCGCCATCTCTGGGTCATAAGCCCCTCGTCACCAGGTGTTCAGGCATGAGAAACCCTGGGGCTTCACACACAGATAAAAAGATAATCAGAGTCAATCTGAAAGAGAGATAATGGAAAAAAAACTCCAAGCATGCGCCTGCTTATTACCAGCTTTTGATTTCAGTCCCGCTAACATGCACACTGCCATAGTATCCCCCCCCTCCCCATTTCCTGTAAAATTATACACTAAGGTTATTATTAAAAAAGACTTTACCCTTTACCCCTGTGGAACTTGGAAGAGAATTTATTTCACTGTAGACAGGGAAGAGTACATTACAGACATGCAGCGACCGTTAAAGATGAGGGAATCCAAAACTGACACGTGGACTGTATATGGTGAAGCTTTGCATTGCATACCAGGCTGCAGATGGGAAATAGCTGTATAAATAAAGCTTCTACCCAATTTCTCTAGTTAATATTGGTTTATCAATTAGAAAAGATAAATATCAAATGCTATTAGAAAAGCTTCTTTTTTAAATAGGCAATTTTACGCAAGAATCAGTTCGTAATGTAAAAATGGTTCAAAAATAATTATGTCAGAGTAGATGAAAAAATGAATTACCATACATTAACCCATCTACAGGCCCTATTATGTAACCCATTAAGATAAAATTATTTACCGAGACTTGAATAAGAGCGGAGCAAAAAAAAAAAAAAAAAAAAAAAAAATTTAAAGCGGTTCGAGGGATTTTTGGAGGGTGGGGTTTCAGGAAGCCAATTAAACGAGCAAAATCAACATTGTAAATGTAAATAATTTACGTCACTTTGGACAAAAGCATTTGTTAAATATGTATATGTACATGTAAATGTAATGAATGCAAGACCATTTCTCTAAGGCAGCTAAAACAGGCAAACACTTCTGTTTCAACACAGCCCCCAAGCTCCTTATATTTTCAATAAACTGGAGGGAAAGGGACTGAAGGCAGACCTAACACATATGTGCACTTGTACCTGCATATCTGCTGCTAATGCATGTCTGATCCTACTAGCAGAACAGCAGGAAATTAAAGCTCTCCCTTCCTGCTCCTCTTCTGGGGACATTAGTTGTTTCTGGCCAGTAGACAAAACTTTTCCCTTGTGAGGCACATTTTAAGGATAATTTCTGTCTCGCTAAATACCCACAGTGGAAAATGGAATTCTGGCTCTCAGGCATAATGAAAATATGCTGTAACCTTAATAAGCCATAAAACTGCAAGGTAATAACTAAGCAGTATTAAACTCTTCAAATGCTTTAGGAACCCCCCGCCCCCCCCCCAACATGAACCCACCTCCCAGAAAGCAGCAGTTCTAACACCTGTTTATTTCATGACAGTCTCTGAACAACAATGGGCGTGCAACTTGAGACGGCAGTGAGGTTAACCAACTGCCGCACCTGAGCTGTGGATACTTCAGCTGCCTCAACTGCAGCTGCCATCCATCTAAACTTTTCACGGATGGCAGCCAACCACAGCAACTGTTGTTTCCAAATACTGCTCAGCGATTAGAGGGAGGGGCGAACCAGTATCACTTTCAGCATTTCCCCCTAAGACACCTCTTTATCTAAAATGAACTTGCAGAGTGACAGAGAGCAGGGCCTGCGAAGATCCAGACCCATGTCTCACAACTGTCTACAGGATGGTTTAATGACCATATGCAGCAACCCTATTACATTTAAGCCCATCTTCTCGGAGACTGACCATGTACTCCCCAGCTCACACAAACCACGCCTGCAAAAACGGCAAAAGCAGCACACAAGGGGCTGGAAGAGAAAAATGGACTAGGAATTTCTTTTAAGCTTGATTACACCACACACATTGTTAATTGAGGATGAAATACCTATTTCGGCACAGCATTATGGCTTATACATACCTGAAATGAACAAGGTGCCTATTCTTTTGTACTGGGGAATCTACATGGATTTATATGATTATTTTTCCAAAAAATGTCATCATCATCATCATCATGCTAAATCAGACAAAATCCACTGTAAACAGAAAAGGCACTGTATTCTCCAAAAATTCATGCTCCAAAAGCATATATTTATGCATGCACCTGGTATCTTTCTGTGTATCCTTGCTTAGCATTTTTTTTTTAATTCAACCCTGTCAAAAAATGCAATGCAGAGTCCCAAATTCCAAGATTGCATCAAATCTTTAGTTCTGCACAAAGGTCAGAGAAGCTTGGATGGTAGTCAAACACTGGGAATAGCATAAAATTAAAGTAACCATCATGATTCAAAAAAGGGGAATATTACTAGTTTATATAAAGAAGTGCCATTCAGTTTATTAAAGTTAGACTAAGACATTCAGAACGAGAAGTAAAACAATCCCATGAGCAACTTTGCTCTACATCTACTAACCTTAAACTGCCTTCTGCAGAAGAAACATAAGAACATAAGAACATAAGAAATTTACAAACGAGAGGAGGCCATTCGGCCCATCAAGCTCGTTTGGGGA
>JAODLD010000144.1:23646382-23676745 GCA_026781065.1 Mormyrops boulengeri | reverse complement strand
CTCGAGGCTAAACAGATTCAGCTCAGCTAACCTCTCCTCATACGACATTCCTCTAAGACCAGGAATCATTCGCGTAGCCAACAGCACTTGACAATGCACAATGGCAGATATTTGTGTCTCAGCAGTCAATTCATTAATTGAAAAAGACAGGAAATACGCATCGCCTCATTTGGGTTTGCAGGTGCTAATAATTTATGATCTAGAACAGCTTTCTGCAACATTTATTTTTTGTAAGCATCAAAAGATGAAAAACTGATATGGAAATTTTGACTGATACTGATCGATACATTTTTAGTAAATAACCGGCTAAACTTTGAGCCACTGTCTGAGTGGAGAGGCGAAACTTTGCGGAATAATGCTACATCATTTTAATTACGTGGGAAACAAGAGACTGATCTTTTGGCCAGATTAATAATAAATTCAAAATATGCCACAGGCTGTATAAAAATCATGTTGCAGGCTGGTAATTAAGCCGAGTTGCCACACGTCCTGTATTTTACAGGTTTGCCCCATATTGTAGAATAAAATCCTGTGCCTTGTTTTAACATTTTGTGACTGTTTTGAATCTTGGGGATCCGAGAGCCTTATTTCTTCAGATTAAAAGTGGCATTATTTTCGTAGTTAAGTCTTTAACTCTGGTGTCACTAACTTTTAATATTAATAAAGCTGAAATATCGACCGGCAATATAGGCCAAGATTGACCCATTGAACCAATACCGATATCTTAATTTCTGAATATCATTTGATACCAATATGTTAAGTAATATATTGTGCATCTTTATTACTAAGCAGTGTTGAAAACCCAGCAGGATGGGAAGTGTGTCAAGCACAGTCATTTCATATGGCCAACAGATGCATGTGGGCAAATATCTAGACAAAAACATTCACTTTAACCTGTTTTTCCCCCCACACAAACTTTACGTACCTCCAGTTTCACAACAGATAATTCTTCAGGTAATTTTGCTGGATACAAGTATGATGAAGAACCTTCAAGCCACACATTAAAAATAGTGGAGGAAATCATCTCCATATTTTCATTATGCCTGGAAGCCAGATAGATGCAAGTGGACCTGATCTGCACTAAACAAAATGACAGAAGCATTCTGAGATATGCATTATTTAACGTATGCAACATTTGGAAATAAAGACTGGGCATCTCCAAAGCAGAACTGTAGTATAATTCAACTAAGAACTGCAGATGTGGTGTAAGCACTCATGACTCATGATTCACAGCTGTAATCATGACACAGGACTGTTTTAAGGGAAAAAATTGCATGTACTGTTTATTCCAAGCAGAGGATAACGTGTCATTATTTGTCAACGTATCTGTTTACAATTTAGTCCACATGGTCCACAATGACATACCTTAAAGTGATAACCTCCCCCCCACGTATGGAAAGATACCAGAAATGCAGACGTGGAATGCTAATGCTGCATTCCATTTACTTCTGAAGTCGGAAGTTGGAGCTGAAAATGACATCACACCCAAGTTAAGCATGTTCTAGTACAGTAAATCAGAAAGCCATTTAGCAATACCAGGGACCTGTTTCAAAAAGCAGGATTTCTTGCTTAGCCAGATAACTTGTTGGAATAAAGGTACCCCAGTTTAAATGGCATTTATCTTTGTTCACATACATTTAGCCTAGACTACTTTAAATCCAGCAAGTTATCCAGCTAATCCAGCTAAGCAAGAAATCCTGCTTTCTGAAACAGGCCCCAGATCTAGTCAGGTTCATTGTTAGCAATACCAGTACATAACACGTTATGCTGTATTATGCTCAAACAAACACTATGGCAACATGTCCGATAATGGTGTTTAGATAGTACTGTGTGTACACCTGATTTAATAAGCCACAAATAAGATTTAAATGCTTATAAACAGTATATAACTATAGCTTTCACTTCTGTTGGTGAATTGCGCAGCCATGTTGAATTCTAAGACTGGAGTCGGGGGCAATCCAGTTGAAATTTCCAACAAGGAACTCTGAACTTCCGACTTCCAAGTTCAAATGGAAAATAACATAAGCACTGTGTTGCTTAAAACAACACAAACCTAATGGGAAGGTGGCGGTGTCAATTAGAAGCATTTAGCAATATGCAAACAGTTTGCTATACTGCCTCTATGCACTACAGAGCTGCTTCAACATGTGGGAGTTTTCCCGACATTTAAAGCCACGTGCTTGTAGGGGATATTAATTACTGTAGAGGCCCAAGTATTTTTTTAATCCAGCCATCTGCATGTCCTACATTGAACATATATAAATTCTACAGTTTCTGAGCAACAATGGTTGTAATTCCAGATAAAACGCCGCATAAAGAAAAAGGCATATACATCTTGCATAATGGCACAAGTCCACAAATTTGAAAGCTTAAGCTATGTCAATAAAAAATGGCAGCACCAGTCAAAGATCAGTGATAGATCAACATAAGTAACACATGAAAACCTACTAATCTTTTCATGCGTAGAGTCTAAGTAGTACCAAATAACTATTGAACTATGACCCATATAACTAATGAAGTCTACTTAAAAGACACCTAAAAAGTTAAGACAGGTATTACTTTACCCAGAGAATGTATTCGAATCACACTTTGGGAATAGTGTCTTATAGTTTCATTTAGCAGAATTAAAGTAACATAACTAGCCAAAACAACTTGGTTTACTCAAAAACAGGTCAGAATTAAAATTAACTTCAACGTGTGTGGTTTAGACATCACTAACACTTAACTGTTTATTCAAAAAGATGCGCTGGTAAGGGACCATAAACAACGAATGAAGGATATACGTTCAGCTTAAAAGGAATCACGGTGTGAGTGACCACATCTGACCAGATCTGGAAGACGTCACTAAATGAGGACCTCGACACAGTTAAAGCTCGTTTCTAACAAACCTGTCCTGCTTTTCTGGCCTGTTGTCAAAGATTTAAAAGCCGTACATTGCGTGATGCAGCATTCATGATCTAATTGCAGAACGGCCAAATCCATGCTTATCCCCTTCCCCTTAATCTCACTGGCCAAAATGGAGCCGAGTCCACTGCTATCATAGCTCAGAAGTCGCTCGTATCGTCTTACAGTCGAGGTGCTTCGACGTTTTAAACACCCATCGCTAGACTGCTATAAATAGTGGGGATGCTGAGACTAGAGTTAAACACAAAGTGTCATTCTACACTCATTATATTATAATTAGATTCCCTTTAGATTTAATTATAAAACCACGTGGGCAATTCTGGCCATACATGTTCGACATTTTTACACCACTATTCAACACAAATCGAATCAATTCGGCAATCACAAAGGCATGCTTGGCGAAAATAGCTTGTGCACACCTCCCGTAGAAAAGTTATCAATTAAACCAAGGGTTACACTATAACCAAAAACGATATGACATCGATTCCCGTCTCCAGGCCCTACGCTGGCTAAATTCCAGAGGCCTTTTTAGTTTCACTTTTAAATCACCAACACTCAAATATGGGGAAATTTCATCAGGAAAGCCCAACCTCTAGGAGATCGTTTGAGGCCTTGTTTTGTTGTGGATTTTTAGCTCGGCCAAGTATGTGTTCGTCAAATTAAGTATGCCATTAAATGAAACTCTGCAAGTTTTTAATTATGAATATCAAAACACAGACACAAGATCGACTACCCTCAAGCGAAAAGCAAGGACAACACATAGAGTAAAGCGATCACAGAAAGCTCGCAAACGACGACAGTAAACGGGGGGCTCGCTAATTAGCCTAGCATCCTCCATGGGCAGCCCAGTCTCCACTGTCTGCCAGGCGTACAACTTCGTCCACCATGCGAAACGCCTGGCCGTCTGTAAGACGCAGCGATAGTGGGTAGTCAGGCTCGCAAACCGGTTATGGTGCCCGAACGAGCCTTTACATTTACCGCCAGGCTAACTAGCTAGCAGCTTAGCTTTTAATACGTGTGCTTATCGCATTATCCAAACTTACCTCAGATTCTTTTCAAACGTCTGCCTTTTAAGTCCAGTCGTTGAATTTTATCAGATCAAAAAAAAAACAACACAGACGTACAGCTATGTCTGTATTACACCGCGCTAATGCTAACACGGCAGCTCGCGCGCATCCGTTAGATTAGCTACAATTAGCTGATGTACTAAGAACAGCAACTTGGTTATCTACGTTGGTGGACTAACTGCAGTAGTATATACGCAATATATTTTCGTTGTCGCATAATTCGTAATAGGACACCCTAAATTATAGAAGGAAGACAACCAGGTCGGTTAGCGACCTGGTACTTCGTGACTAGCCGACCTTTTGGTAGCACGCGAGGGGTCAGCTGGACGACGCTAAGCGCGAGAAACAGACCTGAGCGTCAAATTTCCTTCCTGGTTTTTCCTCATCAAACGGGTTTTTTTTTTCGGTGACGCCCAAGCCCCGCCCCCTTAGCCAGACACGCCGCCCGTCTGTGCAGTTAAGGGGAAAGCGATCTATCCCATCCAGTCTCTTTAGCGAAAGTTGTCTGCAGTCCGATGTTTATTGTAGCTGTTGGCGGGAACGAAAGGAGTACAAAAAACAACGATGTATTTCTATTACACGGTAACATATTAGCGAAAATCAAATTTAAATGTCGTCCACATGGAAATAATAGATTGAAGGAAGATTTGATGTTTACAGGCTAAAATGCAGTTAAAAAACAAACACGAATTGGCTTGCACACTGGCTGTTCAACAATTACCATTTATCTAAAAAAGTACTCTGATCTTTAACCAGTTTGCTCAACTGGCTTAGTAGCTGATGTTAGGGTCATACTGTCCCCATGCTTGCATTTGAAAGGCAAATATTTTAGCATGTGTTGCGATGAGTCAGGAAGACTGGCATTGCTAGGAGAAGCCCTTGCAGCTGTGCTGTGAGTTACCCACAGAACAGGGCAGTGCCACACTCTCTCCCTTGAGTTACAGACAAGAGTTGTGTGTTCCTTATGTAAATATTTGCTGTGCAAAATTGTAATAATACCAGGCTACTATGTTCCTGTTTTTCCTCCTTGTCTGTGTGCTACTTGTCTTTCAGAGGATTTTTTCCCTCCAGAAACTACCAAAGGAATTTCTGTTTGGTATTCTGTTGTCTAATTTGTGATTTTGCTATGAAATAAACGTTATTATGACAACTGATGTCCCATACAGAGTGTCTCATGTCCTGTGCTTCCTGGGATAGATTCCAGGCTCACCGTGACTGGAAGGATAGATCTTTGTCGATATTTGACAAACCAGTTGTGACAGCCGTATTGGGAACAACACTATGTAAAAAGCGATCAAGTAATGTGTGTTTGATCAGGGTACAAAAACAGTGACAGTTCACTTGCAAGAGGCCAGAGTGTGAAGGAGTATCTGCAGGTTTTCTGATAAACTTTGTGTCTTCTGCGTGCAGCTCACCACAAGAGGAAACACATGTAGAGTACATAAGAAAACCTAATTCAAAGTAAAGAAAAACGCATCTGAGCTACAAAAGGGAAGTTCAGCGGTTTCTTCACTGTTTATTTATAGAATACCAGTCAATATAATCACCAATGTACGTCTATTAAAAAAAAATGATGAAAAACGCAAGTGAAAGACTGGCATACAAGGTCGGGCCTGGTATCTTGAAGAAATAAACAGGATTCAGAATATGCCCAAAGACTATACGGTGTCGCTGTGGCCTTGCAAAACACACCTTGTCCTGCACAAGCTCACCATTGTCTTCCTGTCCTGTTTTCAGCCTGGCATTTTCCTAAAGTCTGCTCTATTTTCCTGCTGGGTGGCGTACAGTGTGGTCCAGTAAAATCACCCAAAGGCAGCACCGAGCTAAGCGTAGAAGACCAACAGGAAGGAATGTGCGGCAGAGGCAGGTATGCATTTTCCGCAACACCTTCCCCTGCCTGATGGCCACAAAACTTCAGGGGCTGCAACTACTTGGCAAATGCTTGAAGCGTCTTTCATCTGACATCAGATTTTTTTTGACTCCAAATACCACAGAATAGAGCACAGTGGTCTCCAAGTCTCCATATCTGGCACAATCACAGTCACAACTTCTATCGTTCTATCTCTTCTATCCTTCTATCATTATATGTACCAAAAGCAAAATTCCTTAAAGGTCACAATAAGAAAAATAAAATTAAGTAAAAAATTAAAAAGCAAAAAAGAAAAAAAAACAGTTCTCCTACCTCGGGGATGACGCGGAATCAATTACTTATTTAATTTCTTGAAAAATAAAGGGGTAAAAGTCACATCAATCAGAGGAACTGAAGACTGACCCTGAAGCAGGTGATGGTTAATGTAGCTGTGTCACTATAAATAAAGAGTTACATGTGTCTTTGTTTGCATTGCTGTGGACTCTTGCACTACCTCTGGTCTCTCAAACACAATAAAATTGGTGTGCTTATTTCTTACATATATTATTGACATTGCTAATTACTCTTTGAGCAGTCCGTCATCCATCCACCTGCCCTCCCATCCATTCACCCATCCATCCATTTTTCATACCACTTCAATTCAATACAGAGTTTGTCATGTCTAAGCACAGTCATAAAGATAAATACAAAGAGAAATACATGTATTAAATGCTGGTAAAAAAAGAAGTGTGGTTTAGGACATGGGCATCGTTAGGTCCGATCACTCGGGGCTATAGCTCCGAGTATTTTAAGCCTAGCCTAAGTATTTTGCCCCCAATGCCAATCTTCCTTCAAAAAAAGTCAAGTCCCAGGTAAGCTTGACTTAGCCCTTGATCTTTTCAATTGCTTGAAACGTCCCTAGTTAAGGTATAAATGTCTTATTTAACCAAGGTGACAGTCATATGAAAGCTGAAAGTTGAACTCTTGCACATTGTGGTGTTTCCATAACCCATACTGGAAAAAATATATCATTGACTCACACCTTCTTTGACCTTCTTAAACTGTTTAGCAGATGTCATTTAGAATTACTTGTTAGCTCAGAGGAGTGTGATAAAGATTTAGTTTGTTCTGTATTTAAAGAGGTACGTGCAAAGATATCCCTCTTGAAAACTGTATTGTTTTGACTTTTCAGAGTTTTACTTGCCCAATTGTTCTTCTCGAAGGTCCTCAGCATCCATCTATGCCTCTGATACATTTCTGACATTTCAAAGACCTCGAACACTCTGTAGTCTGGTTATGCAGATATGCAGATTGCCCCTGCCCGCCAAAGCATTAAGGCTCTGTAAGGTTATACTACCAACAAAGTTAACTTACATTTGTTTGAGGACCTCGAATGGTTTTGTATCATGTGACAGCTAACCCAACACCAGCAAGTGATTATGCTAATTTGCTCTTGAAAACACTATTATTCAGTGCGAAAACAAAAAACACTTCAGTACAACAGCACTGCCTGCCTGGATCATCCAGGACGTTACAGAAAAAGCTAAAGATAGGAGTTGTTTTTCAGACAACAACAAGATCAACAACAAACTTGGACAAACTGAATGGAAATGGACCGTTTACAGCTCTTGGTTAAGGTGTTGGACTCGGGTCTTGGTCGTGGGGGTGAAACAAAACTGGGCGTAGCATTTTATACATGATGGATGAAATGAGGGACAGAAGCAACCAATCGCGCGCGCACTCTGACATGGTGTTTTCTGTTTCATGAACCTACTGATTTTACAGAATAAGTGTGCACTTTATAGGCAAAGCAAGCTACACTAAATAAAACTTGGTTTGTAGTTATGTATTAGGGAACCCTCTCCTACTTCAGTCCAACTCACCTGCTGGACCCATCAACCTTTTAATGATGTCAGGACAAGGACTGAACCAAAGTCAAGCTCCGGCAGGAGGTCCTGTGGGACAAGTCCACTTCAGAAAAGCCGCTGTAATACAATTCGGTCTCTAGAGTAATGAGACAGCTTGTGGCAAGTCATTAGGCTCTATTTAGGCAGCAAATGAATGCGGCACTTCAATCAGCGGGTATTTTCCTGGCTTGTGCTGTGATGTTCAAATGTCGGGTAGGACCAAGTGTGTAGAAAGATGGGGGTCAAACAAGATTTGTCTTCTCCATTTGAGCTGAGGCTATAATTTATCATGTCAGTTCACTTCGGCAGCTGTGGATCTACACCCTTGGTCATCTGTTAGAAGTTAATGCTGTTTGGAATAACATTCCCATCACAAATATACAGAGCACTGTTATGTAATTAATCTCCTTCCATTACATGTGCTTGCTACATATATGGTAGCTGGTGTTCTGCTTGGCTTCCACTGAGCCCCATGATACAAGGGGGTTTTCTGTACCGTGCTTGATGTCATCGGTCTGTGTTGTATGTTGCATTTTCATCAATAGTAATTTCCAGAACTTATTAGTCCACATAAGCTCCAGTTACAGTCCATCCAAAGTCACATAATAGTCACCAGTCTACCTGGAGGAAACTCCCACAAACACTTCCACCACACAAGGTACACGATGGGAAGGGCACTCTGCAGAATACTTTTAACAGATGTCTTTACCTAAAGCTACATACATTGATTTGAGACAGCAGGGTCAGACAGTCTGTGGAGAAATTGGGGGTTAAGGGCCTTTCTTAGGGGTCCAACAATGACCTCACTCTGTTGACCATGGTTTTTGAACTGGCAGCCTTCTGATCACAGGCACAGCCTAACCCACTGGGCCACATACCAGACGCAGTCAACAGTCAAATGTAACTTGTCATAGCATTTTCAGTAAACTTACATAATGTGTGGGTATGTGTGAAACAGAGTGCGGGCAGGGTAAAGTTAAGTGATTCTGGCACTTCCTAGTCCTTCTGCCTGCCTTCCTTGTGCTGTTTTTATTTTATTGTTGTTTTCATTCCACCCTACCATTTTGCTGAATTGCATAACATGCCCCGCCCAGTGTCAGCCTTTCTGTCTGCCATAGCACAGTAGTATGTCTGGCTAAAAGATTTTGGAAACAGTCTGCAGCTGTTTTCTCTTGGCATCTTTAGGGATTTATTCAACATCTGAACACTTTTACTGGAGTTTTGGCGAAAGAGAAGCCAGGCCAATCGAAGGTTAGAGATGGTATGTTTGGTGCAATGCCGTAAAACACCAAGCTGGTGCCAAAAATGGTAGGAGAGTCACTCCAGCTTTCTGATGGAAATGAAATTTATGATTATGGCGTCACAGGAAAAGCTGCAGTAAATCCTCCAGCAGTGAAAATCCTTGGGATGTTTGTGGAGGATTTGCGGTATGCATCAAGCCCGATATTCTTGATTCTCCGTGGCCCTAAGCTCCTCAGTCACACCGGCAGTGGCCGACTCTGATTGCGAGGGGACGCACATTGGAGACAGGAGCGGACGTGCTGGCCTGTGGAATACCGTAGCTTTAAGAGTGCTGGCATTGGTGTGACTTCAGAATTGATATAGGTGGTCATTGTCATGCTGAGCACCAAGGATTCAAGGATCAGGCCCGAGTGCAGTGCTCTCCTGCCCCACCCCCTCATCCCCCCCTCCTGCCATACCACAGCCACAGGGCACCTGCCCAGCATCAACAGAGTGAGGATATTCTATTACAAGCCATCATCTTTATAGGGTCCATGGGGGCACCTCAGCAGCTGACACGACATATATGGTCCTTGAACTTGCACCACAACATATTGGAGCCTGTGCAGGAGGATTACGGTGATTCAGGTGCTGCCTGTATGTTTGCTCTCTGGGGACTCGCGTGCTGTAGTTTAAAAGACCACGCTTTAAATGGAAGCTGAATTCTCCCCTTTTCATTTGGCACGCCAGGGCCGGGGAAAGGGCTGGTGGCCTGTCACTGGGTTTGCCGGCAAGTCTTAGGAAAGCAGATTAAGAGGAGAAAATGGCGGCAGAGATGGAAACTCACACGTCCTTGTTCAGAAACCCTTCCTGAGCAGTACTAATTTTACCACAGCTTGTGCCTTTTAAGGTCTTATTACTGCAACATAGAGCCTTAGTCTTACTCCCCTGCACCTAAATTCCACACACCTCATACCATCTGAGAGGAAAAATATTGTCATATGCTTGTAATTTGAGCTGTAATGGACACTTGCCACATAGATAAGGAGTCACATATGGAGATACACACTGAGGACAGACAGTCCACGTCTTTATCAGCTTAGCCCCCACAATACTTTGTGCCCTGTAACCCAGCTATAGAATCTGACCATCTCCCACAACTGAAGGGCCAAGTCCAAGTCCAAGTTCTGCTGTGAGAGGGGCCCACCAGGATCTCTGTTCCAGCTAAAGGAGGGGTCAGTGCTGGAGGAAACTGGAAAATGCAGAAAAAGTTATCCAAGGCTGCTTCAGATCTATTATTGAGCCCTCTAGGTGCTTCCAGTAGGTTTTGGGCCTCTGTGAAACTGCCAGTTCATGTCAGCACTCAGTGGTCTGCGGGAGGGAAACTCAAGAAGGTGGCGCACGTATGGACTCTTACTGGAGGTGGTGGAGGGGGGGCATTATTCGAAGTGGTGACTGACCAGGGACACAAACCCTGCAAGCCAAGGGGGCCTTCCAGATCCAGATATTAATAGAACACACCAAATTCCCTAGGAGGGCTCAGTAAAAGAGCAACTAGTGAAGATTATTAACAACCAACTAACTGCTAATTAATGTACTGGAACCCACTGTCACACTATACAAACAGACATGCTTTATTTGCCATTTGCACAAGTACATTGGAATGTTTCTCTTTGCCAACCCCACCTTGCTTTACATAGCTTGGGGGGGGTCATAATGCAGGGTCATGTGATGTGCAGCTGACCCTGCGCCCCCCTCCCCCAAGCTAACTGTAGCAGGTTGCAGCTGGTAATGAATGTATGTATATATATATATATATATATATGTGTGTGTGTGTGTGTGTGTGTGTGTGTGTGTGTATATATATATATATATATATTCTCTCCCATCTGTTTAGAGAAAGAACAGCATTAAAAAAGAAGACCTTCAGCAGAGTGTGAACCCTTGTTAAATGATCAGTAATTAATGACAGAAACCTCCATTAAGTATGTTTAACTGGGAATTCCAGCCTTAGCCTGAAATTAACAACACTGGAATGGAGTCCTACATTCAGGTTCCCGGAGGATTCTGGGAAATGACACAATGTTGCCAGAACAGTCTGCTCCAAAAAGTCGGCGGCTGTCTCCCGTAGGTGTACAGAGCACAGCCGCAACTAAAACCAAACCTGTCTCTCTGTTTCTGCCCAAACTCGCTCCAAAGAAGACTCTCAGCCAAGACAAGCTGCCAAATGAGACGTGCTTCAAAGCGATTTTTTTCTCACTACCCAAAACAAAATCGTTTCAGATAAGTCAGGAAGTCGCAACATTTTCCAAAAGAAAGTGGTTCTTTCACTTGAAGCACATGTTGAAATGATAATAAAAACACAAAAAATACACACAAAAACAGGCAGCCCAGGCATCTATTAAAGCACTTTTTTGGAAGGTCATGGGCTTAAATCTTAGATGGGTCTGCAGTTTGACATCCATCCATCCAGTTTCTGAAACCACTTAATCCCAACAGGGGTCACAGGGGGGACTGGAGCCTATCCTGGGAACAACAGGTGCAGGTGGGAAACAACCCTGGACAGTCGCCAACACACCACAGAGCACACACACCCACATGCACAGAACTACAGGGCCAATTTAGACTCACCAATCAACCTACCCTGCATGCTTTTGGACCGTGGGAGAAAGCCGGAGCCCCCGGCGAAAACCCACATGAACATGGGGAGAGCGTGCAAACTCCACATAGATAGGACCCGGGACCTTCTTGCTGTGAAGCAGCAGTGTTAACCATTGCGCCACCGTGCCGCCCCCCGCTTTGACATTATCAGTAGTATTCATAAATTCACATTTCAGCAGCTGCTTGATAAGTACGGTCTCCTACCACGTGGTGTCTCTAGTAGTGGGGAAAAAAAAGTGGTCATGCGTTTGGTAGCCGATACTGTGCAGTGTAAACAAGCTTAGTTTCAGTTCAATGTTCGAAGCCCTTAAGCAATTGTGTTCATTAGTAATGAGTGCTATATCTGAGTTACGTGTGAAGCAGCCTCAGTAATAGAGTTTTTAACACTAGAAGGCTGTGTACCAAATGAAATTTATAGGCAAGGGGCGTGGAATTTCTGACAAAAGGAACGATGGTAAATTCCAAAAGGTATTATGAAACCTTACGAACATTCAAGCAACACACTGGCAAAATCAGGCCTGAAAGAAAAACTTTTCTTTTGCATCATGACCACCTGGCAGTGGACGAACGAAGGAAGCAGTGACGAGCCTGAAATTCACAATTGTTCCACACCCTCCTTACCGGCCAGAGTTGTATCCAGAATTGAAAGGGACATTGAAAGGACAACATTTTTCTTTGGTTGGCAAAGCTGAAGCTGCTAAATGGATCCAAAATCAACTAGAAACTTTCGTCATGGATGGAAAGAAAAAACGGATAGCGTGTTCGGAAAACCGTATAGTACTAAATTAGGACTATGTTGAAAAATAAGTCCACAATGTTTAAGAGAAATAAATTTCCTTCATTGTGATATCGCTTTTATTATTTTACGTTATTCGAAACTTATTTTATATTTTATAATTTATAATTATCAATCAACCCTCGTACTTATTAATGCATTTCAATACATGTTTCTTTGTGTGGTTCCTATCAGTTTAGCACAGCTTAGCCAAAGCTAGCATCAGCAAATGAAGAGCCTGCTTATCAGCAAACTGTGATTTTGACATGAAAAGGGACACTGCCACCCATATCCGCAATCCAGAAAACCAACGTTCCTGGAAATCGGAAACTTCGGAAAGTCACGGGGATGGAAGCCGTGCCACGTTCCCCCCGGGGAATCCAGGCTTTAACGGCACCTTGAGAACGGCAAGCCATCTGGCCAGGCCGAACATCAGCTCCTGCAAATGTCGCACACTGGGCGCTCGTAAAAAAACAGAGCTGGCGTGTGACAACGCAGCACCTGCACCAGTCAGTTACTGCGGAACAGTTGCCGTCGCATGAAGGCTCGGGGGCCCCTGCGCTCTACGGTGAATCAGGACTGGTGAAACGGTGACCCTCTACACAAAAAGCACATGGCAAATCATTTCACCCTACTAGATTTTCAGCCACAGGCTACAGGTTTCTACTCAAATTACAATGTATGTCACGTCGTTCAGGCTATGGTTTGTGGGTGATGTGTGGCCATGATCAGAAGGTGACTTGTTCAAATGTCACCGTCAGGTCCTTGAGCAAAGCCTTTAACCCCAATTGCTACAAGGTTACTGGCTGGACCTGCTCTCCAATCCTGACTTGTTTGCTTCTCAGGACAAAATCATCTGCTAAATAAATAAACGTAAATTGTAAATTTACTCGGAAACGATATCAAAGGCTCTTGTGGGATGCATCAAATCCCAGTCTGGAAGATGCAGTTGGACAAAGTGGGGATTTCCGACATTTCGTACCCCCTTCAGATTTAGCAGGGAAGAAACCAACATTCTCAAGCTGGTCACTTTCTTGTTGTCCAGAAGGAAATCACTGTCGAGAGTGATGATATGTGTATCATACGATATTATTATTATAGTGCTCTCGGTAAGGGAAGCAGAAGAAGCCCCTTACATGCATTTACATGGCTGTCCATCTTGTGGTTTGCAAAACAGATAATGTGTGACAGATGTACATTGCTTACACGTTGTAGTTGGTCACACATATTAACGGTTTTCAGTATCTTTTTAAAAATGTTTTTATAATGCAGTGTTCATAAAAATGCAGATGATTTGTATTTAAACTATAATAAAAGGGATTGAATGCGACATCGCATGTTTTTTTAATTATCCCGAACATTTCTGGAGCATAGCTGCAGAACTCTGCTGAGTTTCCCAGAGATTCTAGCTGTTGGGTAACACATAGTAGAAGATTCTGGAAGCAATCGCGAGGAGAGTGTGAAACAAACACAGATGATGTTTTCGGCCAGCTGGGAGGACGGGCCAATGGGGAGTGGGGACCTCTGTCATTCGGACAGCCCGGTAAGGTGTGACGCTCAGCCTTCAGAGCTAATATGCCACTCACTGGGGTGGGGGGGGGAGGCAGGACCACACAAACACAAAAATTCTACCAAATGGGCCCCCTTCATCTCTTAACCACAACTAGCATTATCCACAGTCGCGCTCTCATGCCCCCCCCGGGAGCCTTCCCCTTTCTCCCCCCCCTATGGGTAGCCGACAGAATGCGGATGATTTTACCCCCCCTCGTAATGTGACTGACAGGCAGCAGCATCCAGAAAGGCACCCAAGAGAGTCAGCTGTCCATTCCCTTTCCTGTTCGCCTGTGACACGGAGTCTGCATACCAAAGTGGGCAAAATGGTACTGTCCCAGGAATAATAACTATTAATATTATTAAAGAATTTGGGCTCAGGCAAGTCTTTCCCAGATGGGTGCCCAGGGGTGGGCATTTGGATGTCTTGGGTATGCACCAGTGTTTGAGTTGGGCCGGTGGAGGTTGTGAGCATTGGAGTTATTACTTTAATAATTTATTGATTCTAATAAATCAATTGTTGAAATTTGGTCTGTGTTGGGTGGGCATGGCCCACCCCCTGACCACCCATAGCCACGCCCCTGGGGGCCCTGTCGCTCAACGTTACGACTTGTTAGCTAACTTGTATTTGGTTGGCGTTCCGGAATTTCAGTGGTAACCCGAGTCAGCCAGGGATACCCAGGGTGGCAGCAAAAGCCACTACTCAGCTTTCCCTCGGCGAAGAGGGTCGTCGATATTTGGTGCCATCTGGGGTTTCAGTTTTAGAAAAATTAGCTTGGACCAAGTTCTCAATCCCAGTGAAACTCCACTGAGCTGTAACAATAAATCATCCTGTTCAGCGGCACTGGAATGCATTAGCACATTTATGGTCAGTAGAATAAAAAGTATATTTAAAGTTTGGTCAAACATCAACAGCAAAATTGCTTTCAAGAGTACCAAAGGCCCGCGAGCAGTATGTAGCATTTTAGTCTTCTAGTCTAGTCTAGTCTTCTTCACATTAGTGAAGCCACTCTGACAAAGAGTGTAAATCTATGATTTCACCTACTTTATGGGCCTGTTTTCCCTCTCCTGAGAACCAGATCCTAGCCTTATCATGGTGGTTTAAGGTTTGCACAATTAATTTTTGTTGGTTCGGAACATGACACACAGCCCTTGTGGATCAGATTCCAATCAGGACTAGGCAGGGTTGCTGGCCTGCTGGTTGTGCTCCAGTCATTTCCAAAATGATCAGAAGACAAGTTGGAGGGACGACATGCAAGCGGAGAATTCAAACCTAAACTAAACAATCTTCTACACCAAATTTGTCCTCAGTCAGGTGGAGATGCATTTAGCCGACCCCAAACCACGAATGCATACTATGTGGATTTGAATTTTATTGGTACTATTTTAGCTACAAGTGTTTTACAGATACTTAAAGCGATATAAATGCCCCACAGCATGTAATGAGATCTTCTTCCTTGGAGGGACATGGATTTAAGACCTCAAGGAGAAGCTGCTAAAGATGCATCTTCCAGCTGGACTAACTGGTATGCTAGACTGGATATGCTGTTCGTTATGTTATCTGCTCTGTAATGTGTACACTTTATTACATACTCCTACACAGTACTAAGTAGGATACACTTTTTTCTCCACAACCATTTCAACATTTGATGAGTTTTTCGGTCAGAGAAGCCCTTCTGCACACCTGCCTACTCTGAGTCGCAAGTACAAACTATGATATTTGTACTTGAGGCCTTCCTGTTAGCTTAAACGGGTTCACTTGCCTCTGTTTTCAGCAACTGATTGTTGTTTTTCACGCCGTTCTCTGTAAACTCTGACACCCTCACCACATTCAAAATAGCTTAGAACAGGCAGCGTACCTGATTTAAATGGCAGCCATATGACTCATTGTTTGAAGGAGCGGGATGTTCGCGATAGTGGGCAGGTGTAGGTAATTAAGTGTCTACCGTGTATATGTTTATACACACATGCTGATATGTCGCTGACCTTTGAACTCTGACCTGTCACAATAGCACACTTTCCTGCTGAGTTCACTTTCACCCATGAGCAGAACTATGACCCAGAGCACAGCGAATCAGCCCTCGGGACCACAACACAAGGCGCCGCAGGACTCTCGGTTTCCCATCGTGTCACATGCAGCTAATTAACTCAGGTGGGACTTCAGCTTGTTACATGTAAGCAGCTTTGTACTGGTGCACAAGGGTATTCATCTCAGCATACACACTCACCCGATGGCTTTCGTGGGGAAAAAAACAAGTTAATTATGATGCTTGCTGAAGCCTGCATTAAGTGACGCTGAGGATATTCTGTTAGTGTACTGTGTACTTTTTAATTGGTTTGCATCACGTTTATTTGCTCTTGTGCACTTCGCACTTGGTCTGTTTTGCACTATATGTATGTTCATCCGCACACTACATACATTTATCCCAGGGCTGGACTGGCCCCGGCTGGAAAAATTCACTGTGGGAGACCCCCCAACCCCCAAAGTATCGTGGGGCCATGGACTCCAAAATGAATTTTAATCCCAGTCCCCCCCTGGCCCCTCACCTGGACTCAATAAAAATGATCTTAATCTTAATGCCGCAGAGCCATCCTCATTCTCCTATTTGTCTTCCTCTTAAATCACACAACGGTGCACGGGGGGTATGACGGTAAGATCCGTAAACCCGCCTCATGCATCCAGAGATCCAGATCAGAGATCCTCACAGCCACTGCAGTCCCCGTCACCTAGACCCCCAGCCCTCTGCACGGGTTCGTTTGGTCAGTTTTTCAGAGTAATAAAAATGAAAGATTCAGGTACGATGACTCTTGATGACTGGATGATCTCGTTTTATCCTCAGGCCTGTGGTGGGGGGGGAGTCGGGTAGGAATAAATAAAACAGTCCATCAGCAAAGCTCAGGCAATCAAACAAAAAACACAAAGGCAGATAATGACACTAATGAGAGGCAGCTGGACAGCCAGCGGCGTGAATCACAGCACCGCACGCCTCTGCGTCACCATTACCCCCAACCCGGCATGCATTCTGCGGCGTTAAACATGCTCCAATGGTGTTTTCCATTTTATAAATTTACGAAATTTGTGAATTTACAAAAGGAGTCAGTTTGTCGGGATGCGAGGTGAGTCACTGCTCCACAGAGCCGTCTCAGAGACTCCGCCCATTTAGACGGCGCAGAAGGTCCACTGTTTTAAAGCACCCGCTCCGTTTTTACGAGGGACATGGAGATCTCATCCCCTCACCGCAGGAATGCCATAAACATGTGACCATAGGCTGCTTATGGCAGAGCCCACTGGGGACTAGGCTTCCAGTGTCCCATACCAGTTTGACTGAGCCTCACAGCCGTGATTGTGGAATGGAAATGACCCCATCCCCCTCTGGGGGTACGTCCTCTGTAATCAATGACGGATGGATGGCAAGACAAGGCACCAGGTCCGGTCTCATCCAGACACAGAGCATGAGCCTGCAAAATAAGCTGAGCGTCTGGCTGTCTGGGTGGAGAAGGAGGTGGTCAGATCTCCAGACCTCAAATCCCAGTCAGAGAAGTTTACATTCTGGGCTTTTTGTCAAAAAGGCTGCGAGTAATCTGAAGGGGAATTATAAAAATAGCATAGCATGTACAGAATTTCAAATAGAATGAGAACAAAGGACAAGGATAACCATGCTGGTTCAAATCAACCAAATTCAGTTATATTTTTTCATGTGTAGCTTGCTGAATTCCCAACTTCTGTGGAACTATGAGTACCTATTGGCCGCATGTTGGGATTCTGACATTGAATGTATCCTTGTTTGGTAGCCAAAGGAAAAGGAAAATGGCTGTCAGAACTAGAAACCTTGGAGGCGGAGCCGCCCGTGAGTGTCCCGAACGAGTCTCCGCTTGCTGCTGTTTGGCATTTTTCTGACCCAACTCACCGAAAACCTGCTTGCTATTTTTGCTTCACTCCATCTGGGGAGAAAATGTTATAAAAATCAGGAAATTATGGGGATTTTTGAAGTTATGGTCCCACAGTCCTCCGCGAGGGCAGAAGATGGACTGTGGACACGTTTACACAGAGCATCCCCTCGCCCGTGAGGCTGGCTTAATGTGCGCACAGCACTCAGGGGCATTCGAATAACGAGCGTCACCTGCAGCTCACGGCCCCCCGGGTGCCCAAGGCTACTGAAAACCACTGTCTCACAGCAGGCATGGGGGGGACGGGCAAGGAGTTTGACATGTCTTGCATTGTCTTTGTCAAGTCAGATCAAAGTTTATTTGTGAAATGCAAAACAACACAGCAAGCAGAGGCAATGAAAGGAATCCCTCCTTATAGTATGTGATATATAAGAGAAATATATCAGAGAAATAAATAAGTAAAATAGTAAATAGAAATAGTAAACCAGTAAAAATATAGGTGCGAATATAGGAGTGGGCGCTTTAAAAAAAAAAAAAACAACAGTAATAATAATAAATAAAACGGAAAATAAATAAAATTGTCCATGCTAATGGACTGATCAGCTAATGAGTAGCCTAACTGCCTGAGGGTGGAAACTGTTTGTGCCCCGATGCTCCAGTACCATTTCCATGACAGGACGAGTAAGAACAGTTTACGGTTGGGATGGCTAAGGTCCTTGAGGATGGACCTGGCTTTCTTGAGGAATCTGTTTCTGTAGATGTCCTGGATGTCAGGCCGACTTCGGCACCCTTCATGGGGTCTTCTCTTTGCCCTCGCTGCTGTTTCGTCCTTCATTTATTGGTTCCCCCACGCACCTGTCCCCTATCCCTACAACTGCGACGCAAGAATTTCACTGCGTTCTTCGGAACACATGTGACAATCAAAGCTTGAAACTTGAACTTGAGACGTGAACTTGAAACGGAGGCTAAAACAGGGTGCTTAACTCACACTCACAGAGCAGGTATCTACACAGTCTGCTGTGCTGTATCTTCACACAATAGCTGTAATATGATAAGCGGGAACTTATGAGCTTGCTAATTTAGACACCTAACCTCTAAAAGGTCATCATATCCGGGGTGTCCCTTGCCTTTTGCCCTCTGTCCTGGGACAGGCTCCCTGGCTCACTGCAGAGGCAATGGGACAGAGTTTGGTAATTAATCATTTAAATGAAAATGCTTTTTCTTTGGTGGGGGGTGAATAAAGCCAAAATTAAATACCAGGAGGTACATGTTCCCCAGCATGACCTGCTTCCAGTTCCTATGTGCCTGATCACTGCAACCCTGCACTCGATATCTTCCATAACTAGTCATTGTTGATAATGACTATATCAACAAAAACTCAAAAATATTCAAATATCTGTTCACTTATTTGTCATAAGATGCAGCATGTTCTGTATTTTGATCATCTCTGCCCGAGAACACAATATTTTAGTCGTATAAGCGCTATTTTTTTTCAAAGTGCAATAAATTTGCCGAAAATATGCTGTAAGTTGTCACAGTAAAAGTGCCGTCTCTGGCCCCCTGAGAGCTGATAGTGCCTCCGCATTTGGGACTATTTATTTCACTGGAATAAAGCTCCCACTCATAGGATGCCTGGCACGGTACTGGAATAGCCAGAATGGCCGTGTAATTAAGCAGGGAAAACAATGATGTCATTAATCAAAAGCGCACATTCTGGTGGCACATGGGAGGATATCGTAAGTGCATGGCAGCAGTAGCTGCTAAGCTGAGCTACCTGTGACTCTGATCCTATCACTGCCATCGCCTGCTATGGAAGAAGCACGCAAACCATCGACAGGGAAAGTCTCATGGAGTAGGAATGCCCTGCTTGGCCGTGAATGAATGATTTGAAAAGAGATATATCCATTCCCCACCCTTGACAAAGTCCAAAACTTGGTTTAGATTAATTGTTGTTTATAAATTTCCGTAATGTATGAATGTCTGCCCTGCAGTGGCCCTGCACCCTGTCCACCATGTTCCCTGCACCATGTCCACCATGTTCCCTGCACCATGTCCACAGTGTCTCTTGCATCCTGTCCACAGTGTCCCCTACACCATGTTCATAGTGACTCCTGCATCCTGTCCAAAGTCTCTCTTGCACCGTCTACAATGTCTCATGCATCCTGTCCACAGTGTCCCCTGCATAGTGTCTCCTGCACCTTGTCCACAATGTCCCCAACACCAACTTCATGGTCTCTCCTGTATCCTATATCCTGTCTCTCATTACTTGGTTTGCACATGCAGTTGCTACAGCAACACAGTTGGGACATGCAATATTAACAAAACTATTAGTATTAACTCAATATATCACAGATATAGCAATGAATGCTGCACATATGTGCTGAAGATATGTCTGCATATACCGAACATAGACTGTCCATTTTCACTGAAAATATGAAATGGGGTAAGTGACAAAGTTGTTCAATTTCTAAGCTCCTGCAAACAATCACCGGAAATCGCATCGGTTCCCCTTTCTGGTTTCATTAACGAGCAGCCAGAGAGCAAGCCACCATCCAGAACATTCCTGCAGCATGAATAAGTCAGCTCCCCTCCCGCCCACAGCTCTCGGCCTCTTCCCCAATGGCCTGTTGTTCTTTGGCCCGCGGGCTTTTCATGACACGCCAGCTACTCGCTAAAGTCCTGTGCATGAGAACCGATTCAGCCACAGCTTCCATGATGGCAGAAACGAGGCTTGTTTTCTACATGTCCAATGACAGGATCTCAAAATATTTTCACAAAGCACATAACACTAAATAAATAGCATGTGTGTGCATGTGTGTGCCCTGTGATAAACTGCCATTCCTGGACTGGCATCTGGCATGAGACATTTTGGCTGGCAAATTTTATAGTGGGCTCCCAGCCACCACCACCACCACCAAAATTCAAGGAGAACCCCCCCCCCCCATGCCTACAGTACGGGTTCCTCAATGCTTTGTTATCCATGGATTGTGGAGGGGTTCCCCCATGATAAAATTTTCCAAGCGGAGGGGGGAACACAAAATGTGATTTAAAATATGGACCAATTAAGTATTTTCATGGATCAAGGCATTTTATGCTTTCAGAATGGGATGATCCCATTATAAACTCTATCCCATATCACACTGGATTAACAAACAGATGGAGAAATACCACATCAACGCAGTGTCTGATTATCATGATCAGACCAATTAGTCCCACGTTTTACCTGTCTAAAGTAACAGCCTCCCAATTCCTTCTTGTCCTTGGTAATGGCATGATACTCTGCTTAATGGAGATGATGAAACATTTCAGCTGCAGGTTGTCCCACCCTCCACTGGATTTCCTGAGCTGCCCTCAATGAACCGATCCCTGATGACCCCATTTTTCACAAAGGCAGCCATTAATCATGGAGCTTCGTCTCCGGCGAGGAGTCCAGGAGCAAATTCCCACAAAGCCAAAGCAGCAGACAGGCCCAGACCAGAAGCTGCTGACCTTTGGTACATGGGCAGCTTCAGGTGGCTAGCTGGTCTCCAACACAGCTGCCGCTGCCCCATTCATTTCCGTTCCTTTGACTCAACTCAATGTTCATTAAAAAGTGATCTCAATTTCAAAGGTCCCTGGAGGAAGCTGATTTCAACAGACCCTCTCTTCCTTCTGTTACCCTTGAAGTGCTCATCTTTTTGGATGCCAGACACTTGTCTTATAGCTTTTGGGCATTTGTCCAAAGAAATAGAACACCCCCTGCATGCATGCATATGACTTTCACATTCATTCGAGGTCTGAATAGATGTATTCTTTGGGCCTGCAGGATTCGCTCAGAGAAGGAGGTCATCCATCCAGATCTGGCCAACTGCTGGGACTCCCAGCACTCAGCAACAGTGCTTGATGTCTCATTGATGTCAACCTCCCTTCCAAGGCCTTCCTGCCATACTCCCATCACTCTCAGCCTGTATGGCAGTGTGAATGCCACAACCACTAACGTATAACAAATATGCAAATGAAGTGGCACGCCAGAATTTTCCAGTAATGCAGCTGTGCCCATGTAACCTCTAATCAGCATGCTATTTGCCTTTGCAAATGGCCGTGCTCGCCCTAGTGGGACGGCATTGCCCAACTACCGCCACGTCATCAAGAACACCATTGTCAGTACTTGCGATTTCTTTATTTCCAATGTTATTGTGTGACCGCAGCTCGGCCCCCTGGATTTCCATCAGGTGAACATGGCTGTTCTCATCACTTCCTGCTGTCCCACTGAAGAGCTACAGCACGAGCAGATCATCTCCTCAGTCCTAAAGACTTGTCTTGCATACGCCATGTGCTGTGCAAGGCGATAGTTTTTATCACCGTTTTGTGCCCGAAACCTTCACCAAAACATGCAAGTTTACAAGGCTTCACATCGCTGCATTGGGCTTGGATTTCAGAGCTCTGCTTATCACTGGAGCTGGATCTTATGAGAGAAGGCAGAAAACGACCCTCCAAAGATCCGACCAGGACACGAGTCTCCTCCCAGAATACGCCTTTTGGCTTTTTAGCTCTGAATGAGCAACACATGTTTCAGACTTCCATATTTCTGGCCGCCCTGCTTTTTCCACTCCTCTGCTCTCTCCGCAAACAGGGAGTGAGAGCTGAACAATTCCCCTTTGTGTTGATGACGCCGTGACCAAGGTCCTCTTTCAGCCAGAAATAAACCATGGCAGGGCTGCTAGGATTTCCCTGGCCAGAAAATTAGATGCAACTCAATCGCTTTCTGCACGACACCAATGTAGCGTCGAAGTGTGCCAGCTCTGGGCAGTGAGCATGTACTGCTCCCATGCGGTGCGAGATCATCTCTGAGCTCTCGGACTTTCCGCGGGGGAGATCCTTCCCGCAGTTTTTCTGCTTGCTCCTGTCTGAATTTCATTTCACTCGACAATTGTTTAGCATTTTCGGCGCATAAGCCCCCTCCCACCCCTTCCATTGCCACTCATTAACACGGGTTTGTGTGCAGGCGGTACAGGCTTCTCCATAGCAGCTTGATCTCGTGCCACCAAGGCCGCTGGCTTTTTGCAGCCAAGGTTCTGCTGGAGCCTGGAGCTGTATATGTTTGGCTTGTCAAGCCTGGAGGGAGTCAAGGGTGATGCCAATTAAGCTAAACAATCCCCAAAACTCTGCTAGTGCTGCCAAGATAGCCAGTGACCCATCTCCTCTCCCTCCTTTATAGGCACACATGGGTTTTGGAAACAGCTCTGCAGGTCCACACATTTTAGGTCTTTCAGTGACAGGGGAGCACTAACAAGCATGTGAAACAGATGCCAAACCACACCAATGCAAAATACCAGCGGCACCGCCCTGTCTGTTGAAGATTCAGTGCTTGCTCAGGAATCGTCATGCTCAACAGATGGTGGAGCATCCAGGACAATGTAGTATTGTGGATAGGGGGTCGACATCAGAGCTGAATGCTCACTTAGTCACTCCAAGAGAGATGGAGACACCTGTGGAAGACAGCCGAGGAGGTGGAGAAGAGAGGCACACAAAGACGAAGGAGGGAAGAATGAGAGAACATCCATGCTGGAAGTGGCCCCGGTTTGGGTAGCGGGAGTGAGGGGGGCACCTTGGAGTAAACTGGTATCAAACAAACTAGGAGAGCCCTGAGTGAAGGAGAAGGAGACAGTAGACTCTGGAACTGAGGTGTGTTGGGTGAGCAGCGGCTTGAGATTTTCATTTAAGTTGCACTATGGTAGTTGGAGTAGGGGGTCTCAATGTTCACAAACTTGCTGTGGATTGCAGGAAGGGCACGGCACACGTGCAGGACCTCTCCACCCTGTACTCATGCTCCGTGGAGGATCCGCCCCCACCCCTTCATCACTTCCCCCAAGTAGATCTGGGATCCCAAGGCTCTACAGGAGTGCAGGGCAACCAGCAAACTCAGAAGCAGAGGTGGAAAGTTCAGGTCCAGAAAGTACAAATCCAGACAAAGATTTTGTTTCAACCAACCAGTTGAGTGCGCTGTGCATGTGACTCTTTATTCTCAACTGGTTGGTTGAAACAAAATCTTAGTCTGGATTTTTATGTTCTAGACCTGAACTTTCAACCTCTGCTCAGAGGAATGGTTGGCGGCATCGCATATTTACATGTGTGGAATGTGATGAATGTAATAAATGTGACAAATGCAATGACAAGACTGACCGTGCATCAGAAACGAGGCTTGGTGGAGTTCATGACAAAGAAAGATATTATAACCCAGATCTTAACTTTATCAGGGCAGCACCACTCTTATCAGCATCTTTCCCCACACTATAAGGTTGCTAAATAACCACTGACCCACATCTGACCACCCACCACATTTTGCTGCATGCTGTTGTTAAAGTTCCACTTTTGCACATTATCAGTACTGTCTACCTCTGTGGGTATTTGCACATCCTTCACCAGTGCACAAACTATTTATTGGGTATTGTTTCACTTCCTATGTTGTACTCTAGTAACCTCTCATCTATTATTGCACTGGTGGTTGTTGTATCCCAGCATGTACCAGTCCTGTCTCTTGCAAGTGTGCCACAAGAATTTCACTGTGTTCCAATAAAACCTGAAGCTTGTAAATTGTATAGGTTGCACTCTTAATTCACAGGTGGTCATGTTTTTGTGTGGGGCTAGAAGGCCTTCAGGGCAACATTTTATCTTCGTATCTTTCCCAGCATGACTAATCAAGAAACACATCATAGTCTGAATTATATTATATAAAATGGTGACCTTATGAATGGCTTTCACAACATAGTCTTGGCCATCGGCCAAAAGATATGTGGTATGTGGGCAGACTATTAGCCGGCCGGCATGTCTGATGCATCTGCTGATAATGTTTCTTCAATGCAGACTCCACTTCCAGTTATTGCTGTCAGAAAAAGCTTAACCAGCTACTCTGGTTCCAAGGTTGTAAACGCAGTGGTTATCCACCCAGTCCCCAGCCATTGTAGTCCACACCAACATGTCTTTGCCAGGTAATTGAAGGCTTTCCCAATCAGCTGACAAGTAAAATCACATTGACACCTGCAATTATTCAGGGGTGTCACTCAATCACCCTTTATGTTTTCCTAATATTGTAGTTTTGATCTACGATACTGGTTCTCAGTCTGGTTTGAATGACCGACGGGGTGAGTGACACTAAGCAGTACAGTGTGAATCCACTCATCAGTCTGAAAAATACCAAACTTCCAGCTGTGGACCAGTCCCCAGAGCGACTAGAGAATCTCCCCTGTCTGGGAAGCAGAATAGGGTTTAAAGACAGAACTCAGCAACGCCTTAGGCTCGGGTCATTAACGACACAAGGCTGTCCTGCGGTAGCACAAGGCTGGTTCCTCGTACTGCTTCCGAGGCCAACCTGTCCTGCTTAAATGTCCTTCCAGGAACTCTGACCCAGTTTGGAAAGTCATTTCTGGCACTTGCTGTTGGTAAATATTTGTCTAAAGCCTGACAGGTGTTTAAAGCTCAGACTGACCCAGTCATTGTCAGTGCATCACAAGTGTAGGAAGCCTAACTCGTGCACTCATTACACAGCTGGGTAATACGGGGTTGCTGTACATAGCCAAAGCCATCGTATCTCCAACCCAAGGTTGCCCTGCATGGCAATGTGCTAGGAAAATACCTGTCTGCCACAGCACAGGAAATTTTCTGTTCCTGGAACTAGCATTTATTCATTTCGTTTGTCCTTTGGACTCCTCACTGCTAGTCACATAAGTATGTTTGTCACCCAGGGCAACAGGGCTCCTCCCATTGATAGCCTGGCCTATCACTTCACTGCACCGCCAGTGGAGATGTAGCTGCGGGTAAACAGGAAGTATTCCCTTCTGGAAACAATGGCAATGGCTCCTGCCACTGCTGCTTCATTTTCGTCTTGATTGGCCAAACTGAATCCTGGCTGTGAATTTAGACAAGCCCCCTAGGAACCAGCCTGGGTACACGAGCCTGAGTGGTAAACAGGAAATGGGGCACTCAAATCTTCCTACACGCCAACGCATCTCGGCACTACTGCGGTTGTATCTTGGAAATGGGGGAGGAGTTTTCTCCATAAGTGTCACTGCAAACTAGCAAACTATAATGTCAGATGAGAGGTAATCTGGACAAATCTCTAAGAGCACATTAATTAAAAGGCCCTTTTCCACTAGCTAGGACCAGAAGTCCGTGTAGGGAATACCCAGAGAACTGAGCCAATTTAAGCAAGAGGAAAATGACATTAATGCTCTTATTTCGATCGTGTGCTAATGTAACACTGGAAAATGTAACTCTCTTGAAATGAGCCATGTCCTCTTAAAAAGTGCGTCCTTATTAGTGTACACCACTGAAACATTCGCAGAGCCTTCTCGGAACGCTGTGGTGAGGCAGCAAGTGCCCTTTAACTTTGGGGGTCTTTCCAGGTGCCATCAATGTGATCTCCCGGGTTGATTTGCACCACCAGAACCGGATCAGGGGATCACAGCCAGTAACAACAAGCCCTTAATTATCAAATATCACTTGTCCATGACTCTTACTTACACTCTAGAAAAGAAAAACACTCCATCATGGACCGGGACGGCGAACGGTGGATACCAGACCTGCACACTTGCGGAATCGAACCCTGCCCTAACTGCTGACGAGGTCAGCATTTTGAAACACCCCTACTGTCAGTGGAAGGATTAAGAGGCAAACCATCCTGCCAATCAAAGGGGTGACATTTGGACACCAGCATCTCTACTGGATGAATTAGTTCCCCGAATCTGCATTTACGTAAGACAGGCATGCAGCGATCCATGGCATTGGATTGCAAAAGTATTATATCACATGCTTGTTCGTGCCTTTCGTCTGAGCCGCTCCTTACTGTGGGCTAATTAGCCTCTTAGCAGTGCTCAGTGCACCGGATCTGTGCACTGCCTACTCCACGCACAGCGGCTAAGGTGTGGTGTAGCTCTTTTGCAAATACACTACGGTCTGAAACGCCCTGCCATCCCAAATCCATGGGACAATAAGGAAAACCGAGTGCCGATGGTGACAGAAGATGACAGCCATGCTATCGTGACGCCCCTGTTGCCAGGATTACCCTGTCCTTCAGCAGGGCTGTTAGGCAGCCAGTGGAGACGACAGCCGGCTCTGCTTTCACTTCCTGTCAATAGTCGGACCCGCGGCCGCCAGCAGACTCCCCACCATCAAACAGCGGTCGTCCACATGCCCAGTCTATCAGACAGTACCCTCGCTGTGTCTACCTACCACGCTCCATCACATGGCTCGAACACTGCTCTCGTTTTAAACGAGCCACGTAAACAACACGTTAATGTTCTCCAAATGTTTCCAACGGTCCAGGTGGTCAGATCATGCATTGCAAACAAATGTGAATCGATTCCAAATTTTACAGTTGATTATTATTGTTATTATTGTTCAGTGTGTCTATTTATGTTACACCAAAATCCAAACACTGTCTGAACACTAAATACACATTGAACCACAAAAGATTTATTGAGACAACATCCGTTAATACCGGCCGATCTCTAATTACAGCCACTACCTCCAATTCTTGTCAGGTCTGCCATGTACTTCCATGATTTAATCCCCCAAAACGTTAGTGGAAATTCCAGGGGGGGGTAGGTGAGATCTCCCTACTGTCCCAGGCTAGCCCAGACCATCAGAGCTTCATAAATCTTGTCCTCGGTGTGGGGGGGGGGGGGCGGCGGGGGCCCCGCCCCCCCCCCCGCGGCGGGGCCCGGGGGGGGGGGGTGAGTCTGCCTGATGCAGAGCTACCCTCTGATCTGGGTGACGGCTCCTCTCAGGGGGCACGCTGCCTAGCCTGTCCCCCACTCGGTCTGCCCGCATGCTGGGAGTCGCTGCCTGCCAGCTCACTTGAGAAAGAAATGCCCTCCAGGCGACCTCCTAGTTTCCGTCTGCCCCCGCCCCACACGTCCGGGCGACCGAGGAGCATGAGAGCGAGAGAGTGAGAATAGCTGAGCTGCAGTGGCACACGGCTTTGCTTTTTCCTGTTCAGTTAAGAGAACAAGAACGATCTTCCGTGAGAATGTCTGAAACGCGCTCGTCTGTGTGCGACCTGGATGACAGGAAGGGTCCCATGAGGCCGCTGCTGTTTGTTTTGTTTTCTGTCTCTGCCATGCCTCCTGCCACGCATTACCCCCCGCGCTGCCCCCCTCGGGATCAAATGGCCCCCGCGCGTGACTGAGACAGGGTGGTGTTTAAACGCCATCGGCTCTGTGGGATTATGTAATCCCTGCCGTTTTTTCGGATGTCTTCCGGTAGCTGGTCGGTAGCTTAATCGCTACACCAAATTGGGGGGGCGGAGGCAACAGCTGGTGTTCCGCCCAGTAATATAACAATACTGTTAGCGTAATCTCTGTTCCCCGCAGTCTGCATAACGCGATTTTCTGTTTGTCTCTCGTCGCAGTACCACAGAAACCAAAGGAATCAGCAGCCGGCGTGGTGGCGGCTTGTGATGGCGCTGTGCGGCCTTCTCTTCGAGAGGCGCCAAAGAGCAGAGCAGAGATGAGGCGTCCGCCCCCACACCCCCACCCCCGAAGGAGGGGCCGGACTTCAGATGGCACTGTAAGATTGAACACGGGTTTCGAAGAAGGAAGAAGTCACCGCGGGACGGCGGCTTTCACACTTTCCTTTTTCTTTTTTTTGGTCCCCTCTCCCCCAAGAAGAAGCCATGTTCTCCATATTCTACAGGAGTTGCTGTTTTCATGACTGTGTAATATAGTATTTTGTACAGTTTGTTCTTAATTCATTTTTTTTTGCACTTCCATATTTGTACACCTAGAACAACCTCTGTCTGCCCTAGGATTGCTTTATTTCCTCTTGCCAGGGGGAGAAGCGTGGACATGCGTGTGCTCCTACACATGTGTGGAAGCGTGTTTTAGTCTGATGGAAACGGAGAGAGCGAAGTGTGGGTAAGGGAAAAAAGTACAGAGGGGGCAAAATCCTCATCTCAGCTTTGGTTCAGGAGTCCAAAGCGTTTGCAGGTTAAACTGATCCACTTGACGTGAGACTTTCCAAAGATCCAGTTTTTCAGAACAAACATTTTTGGACTATTTCAGAGTTTTTTTTTTTTTCCTTTTTAACATCATATTCTGAATTGTTAAATATTCTTTGCTCTTCCAGTGCGTGCTTCACAATTTTTTTTGTTGCATTTCTAAAAATGAGTTTTTGTAGGACACACACATGCACGCACGCACACTGTCTGCCATTGACTTCGAGCGCCTTGCCTTCGGCGCCCAGCAGAGCCCCTGTCCGCCTGCACACTGGGAGCTGAGCTTCCTGCCGCCGGGCAGACTCACGGCGAGCACAGCCAGGGGGAGGGAACGCAGGTGGATAATCACGGGGATACGTGCTCGCGGGGGCAGGCAGAGCCCAGATATGCAGTCCTTAATGCCATATATTTGCACTATTGAGAATCGGCTGTGGAGGAGCACAGAGCACAGGCCTGTCCCATGGGACGCGAATGGATCGCACAGAGACGGCAGTTAGGAGAAGCGCGATGACCGGTGGGGTCTCCACAAAGGCTACCTGACCCCAGGGATCCTCTATTAACGGACGTCGAAACTGACGGGCATTGTGTCACTATGGGTGAGGACCGACCTGGAGCAGCCGCGACACCTGTGACGGGTCACCGTTTGTGATGAGCCCATTTGGACCATCTTCTGGATAACCCTGCAGTCTCAGTATTTCGCAGGCCCCACATAAAGTGTGCTTTTTAAACACCCACTGCCAATACTTTTACCTGCAGATTTTTTTTTTGACTAGGCCAGCAATACTGAGAAAAGTAAGCTGTGAATTGACCACAACTCTAATCTCTCAGGATGACAGTCTGGGTTTCAGAACCTTTTCAAACATCATACTTTTTTTTCCAGGTGATACAGAGGTAGTACTTCATCAGAGTACTTGGTAGTGTGGTGTTTTGATAAAAAATAACCACTACTTTTCTACTTTAGATTTTGTATAGGACAAATGGGGGAAGTAGAGTTTTTTTTTTTTTTTTTTTTTTTTAAAGAGGATGGACAGGAGATAAATAGAGACTATAATCATTTGTTAAATGGAGATATTAAAATGTCCGAAGACACTGATGTGTTTCTGTTGCCTTTCATGTCTCTTCTGTTCCTTCCACTACGGTCCTACTGCTTTTTCAGGGAGCAGCACAGTGATGCTCGACTTGACTTTGGACTGTAAAATGACGCCTCTCTGTACTGTACTGTAGGGCTTGTCTTTAGTCTGGCTTTCTATTGATTCTGCTCGCTGGCTTTATGCAAAACCCTGGAGCCACAAGGCTCCTGGCTGGTGTGGAGGAGGGTGTGTACTGGGCTGGATGAGCTCATCGAGTGACCTCGCTGACGGCGAGGCAGGATGCCACTGCACGCACGTGTGACTTTGCTATGAGATGCACCGAAAGTTTCCTGCAAATCCTGAACGCTGAGCCAGTTAAGGTGTTTGGTGGGGGGGGGGGGGGGGGGGGGGCGGGGGGGGGGGGGGGGGGGCGGGGGGCCCCGGCCCCCGCGCGGGGGGGGGGGGGGGGGGGCGGGGGGGGGGGGGGGGGGGGGGGGT
>JAODLD010000144.1:23629981-23644403 GCA_026781065.1 Mormyrops boulengeri | reverse complement strand
ACCCACCACCGCACCCCGGGCACAACCCTGAAATATGTTCTCTGCATGCAGCCCATATGGGCCCTCGTGACATAGCAGGGGGCAGCCAATCCAGCACCCGGGGGGCAGTGCTCGGGGGGAGGTACCCAGAGGGTGTCGGTGGGAGGGAGGGGGGCAGGGTGGGAGGGAGGGATGGGGAGGGTGAGTGGAATGTGGTGGTTTTTTACGGGAGATTTGTCATGCCGTTTGGACGAGAAGGAACTTCAAGCCTATTAAATATTCTTCGGGGTTGGTAGAAAAGTGCTGTAAACTGACCGAATATTGGCCAATCAAAGCAAAAAATACTCAAGGGGGACCCCCTCGGAGACAGAAATATTACTTCTTAGTAACTTTATCACACATTAGTAGCGTGTGGGGGAGGGGGGTTCCCCAGCCTTGGTCTCTTTTCATTTGGGTCCCTGGATCTCCTATAAAGGGTTGAACACAATACTATATATCAACATTAGAAAGTCTCTCCTAAACAAATAAACGTGGAAATACACATTTGTAGTTTTTTGCCAAGAATATCAGTGCCCAAAATGTCTCATGGTACCAGGCCCATGCCCAATTAAACCACACTTGCATTTAATCAGTGCTGCATGGATGGTGAGGGATTCAATACATTTCCTAAACTGCCACATGATTTACCCAGATAACTGGACCAGTGGTGACTAGGTGCAGCTACACCAATGGATAGTGAACAGAGCATGTGCAGCAGTGAAGCCAGAGACCAGTCTGCTGCTAGGTCTCCACCATTACAAAACAAATACACTGCGCGGCCAAAAAAAAAGTCGCCATTTGAATTTTTCATTGGACGCCTTTAGCTTTGATTATGGCTCACATTTCTCATGACATTGTTTCCACAGGCTTATGCAACATCTCACCCTTTATTTTCATCCAGATTTGCATTCATTTCTCACCGAGATCCTGTATTGACAAATGAGTTGAACCACTCCATAAAGCCTCCTTCAGCACATCCCAAAGACCTTCAATGAGGTTAAGGTCACAACTCTGTGGTGAAAATGATTCCTCATGCTCCCTGAACCTCAATTTGACAATTCGAACCCAATGAATCTTGGCCTTCTTGTCCTGGAATATGCCCATTCCGACAGGGAAGAAGAAAAATCCATGGATGAGGGATGGAGGTGTAACCTTGCCATTCAGTAGATTCAGATACTCAGCTGACTTTACTTTATTGCTGCATAACGTTGCTGAGCTGTAATAATGATCCAGTCATTGGCTCTTAAGTATCTGCTGATATAAATTCAAATGGCGACTTTTTTTTTGGCCAGGCAGTGTATAAGCTGCAGACCAGAAAAATGTGACATCCTTTGTTTAATAAACATACATCCATCCATATATCTTCCAACTGCTCCCCCAGCACAGAACCATGGTGCCACTGGAGTCTTTCCCAGGAATCATGCTGACTCACGACAGACCAATCAGACGTCTTCCAGACACAGACAAAGCCATGCCTCTCCCTCAGTCGGTGGTCCCAAAGGATACATTTTTCCCCCCCCCCCCCCAGCTCTTAATTAATCAGCCTTGGAGCCCCTGGATTAATTAACCGCCACATTCTAAATTCTACAGCGATTTGTGTATAGCCTACTCACCGTAACAGCACCGTAAAGGTCACTGAATGTGCCCCCAAGAATGTAGGCCAGCATGTTCTTGACCACTAAGAAAAACACACGGTGCACTGGGCTGCCTTGCCCTTCTGTCAACCTTTATTCCACAGATTCCTCCCAGGCAGGGACAACACTGAGATTCATTTACAATATTCACAAACTCCTTATGGTACCCAGTAGTTTCAATTCTCTTCAAGTTAAATAACTAAATTATGAAAGACAAAATAACCAACACGCGTCTTTGTCAAACTCATCATAATAATCAACAATAATTATAATTGTAATAGTCAAATAGTGTGTATTTTAAGCTCTGTTTTTTTTCTACAATGGGTCACGCGGTCAGTCCTGTAAGGTGCGTCATAAAACCGGAGTGACATTGATAAAACGTAGCACTGCTGCACCGTGACGCGTGCTCAAGTCGGCGTGGCCGTGCGCCTCCCCGGCCTGTTGGCGTCGTCGGGGTCGTCTTCTCATCCTCGCTTTTTCCATCCTCTCCCCCCCCCCTCCCCCCGCCCCACTCGCCTCCTCCAGGAGGTGGTTTCCATGGGATTGGCAAGTCGGACACGCGGACACGAGCAGTCCGCTTCTCAGTTTGGCACAGGTCAGCTGGGTGGGGGCGGGGGTCGGGGGGTGGGGGCTGGGCCGGGCTGGGCTGTATGCAGACAGGCAGGAGAGGGCCAAGGGGAGGTGGGGGGAGCGGTGGTGATGGGGAGGACGCACCTCTCGGATGCTGGTGTGGGATTGGCGCACACAAACACCTCAAAGGACCTCTGCAAAGGAACCAACAGCATACAGGCACTCAGTCTGGTTGGGGTGGGGTGACGCATTCATATTGTCATTAATGGTGATGTTTTTATTTTACTGGCAGCAAGACAAGAAACTTCACAAGAAAGTACGGTAACAGTCATGCCGAGATCCAAAGCCCTCCTCCATCTTGGACATGGCTTTCAGCCTGTCTGACTTTGAAATAAAAAAGCTAAGCTAAGCATAGAGGGCCTGCAGATCCGCAGCGGTCTAGCTGGTGATCAGCATTCCCGGAGATAAACCTCCTGTTTGTTTTGTGCTTTATTTATGACCAAAGGCCTGTCTTCAAGATCAACAGGTGAGGGGCTGCGGTGGGGAGGGGGTGACATCTATAACAAATGTGAGGACGGGCACATATTTGGCCTGGGGTGCTGGCCGCTTTGGGCATCCCAGCTGCCCTCCCTGGCACCCTGTCTGGGCAGCGTGCTTAGAAGGCCAACCTCTGATCACATGTCCGGCCTTAAAACACCCCCTTCGTGGGATGCCCCACAGGGCAGAGCCCTCACCTGCCAGTCAGTCAGCCACAAGGTTCACTTAAATGCCAGCCTCGTTTTACCACCACCAATCACCGTCATGCTATTTAAGGAAAATACCATCGCAGCTCCCCCGACACCTGGACTCTAAAAGCCCCTAATCCATCCCATCAAATGCCTTCATCTTTAAGTAAATACCAGCGGAGCGGCGCAAAGACTCTGCGATTCCCCATCTACAGATGGTCCTACGGGCAAGTCAACCACACAGCCTGCGTCAGGCCCAACACTGCATGCAGAGCATGGAGATCATCACAGAATGGGCAGCATCTTAATAATCTGAACTTTAACTTCATGTTTAACGAGGGACTGAGTGGAGAGCATGGTCTGGGTGGGGAAAACAAGCTGAATTTCTGCTTCAGGATTAAAAAGGACCATGAAACATCACTCAAGTCAGCTGGCAATGCCCCAATCCAACCAAGTTCTACGTTTGATCTCTGCAAGGCTTTGAAAACACGGCCAATGGTGCCTCCCTGCCCAGATACCTGTGACGTGCTGAGGCTTAATAGAGCCCGCCTTCTTCAGGAAGGGTTCTCCAGACTCAAATGCCAGGATTGGCTCCGCAGAAATGCCAGTCTCAGACTTGTCCCGCCCCTCACCACTGCTGTGATTGGACAGCTGGATGATCTCCTCAAAGCCGGCCGACTCCCCCTTGGCAGACAGTCCATTCTCATGCTTGACCGGTTGAACGCCGTTGATCACCGGAACCGTGGGGCTGGGGGTAATGTCACACACAGATGGTCAGTGATGATCATCCTGGCCAATCAGACCACCAGCGATATCTATACACTTTGCAATGCCTTGTGGGGTTTCCATGATCCGACAAGCCTTGAAGACTTTGTGTCTATTTATCTTAAGACTTTAATGCATTTATTTTTGGAGTATAATTTTTGTCTTGTGTCTTTTGTCTGCCTAATGTGAAACTGAGCTCTTGTACCTCTGGGCGGACTTTTAATTAGTTAGCTCATTTAACAGGATGCTTCACAGTGTTCTATTAGGAGAATCCTCTCTCTCTGTCTCTCTCACACACACACACACACACACACACACACACACACACACACACGAGAGACAGGACTTGGTCTGTTTAGACCAAATGCATCACGGTTAGTGCACTCCCGAGCCCTCGATGACCAAACGTGGTCACAGCAACACCCAATGCAGACTATTCTGCCGCCTTTACATAGAAGAGCACTAGAGTATAAGAGTGGAGAAAGACAGGAGATGCTAAAGCATTTCCTGTGTACCTCTCTTTGATGCTGCCCTGTGTTTGGATGCCCACTGCTTCCCTATTAGACAGCACCGCCTCCGATCCTGGCTTGTAGTCCATCACTGACAAAAGAGGACAGACAGCATAACATGAATTCACCGAATGATGGACAGTTAATAAGGCGTTTAATTATGTTAAGTAATATTAAAAAAAAAAAAAAAAAACAATCTTGGGCTCCCATGATGTTCATTCTGGCTGAGAGGAAGGGGATTTTCCACTGAAATTTCGACAGAGGGGGTGGATGGATGGGACCACCCTGTCTGGGGACCATGTGACTTTAATCCAAGATCCAAGGCCTTAATCTCTGCACCCACAAGCACATCTCAGGAGGCCTCCTATGTTTTATATATCTCCCACGGAACCGGGATCCTCCCCAGCTGCAAACCAGGCGGCTGATATGACCAGCACCCCCCACCACGCCGTGCCTGCTAGACCTGTCCACACCTCGCTACACCCCCGCATGAAATAAGCTGTATGCCAAATGGATAAATAACATGCGAATAGCAGGGGACGGGCAGGACCGAAGCGAGCACCCAAAACGGCTTCGGCCGGACAGCAGACACAGCTCCAAGGAACATGAGGAGAGCCTGTTCTGGGGAAACAGCAGGACAGCACCTCCTCACAGACACACGGAAACCATCAGCAAGCACAAAAAGCACCACCCGAGGTGGGCCGGTCTTCTGCCCCGTAGCCGGTACCGGCCCGGATACAATGCTCTCCTTTGATGGCCAGAACGGCTCGCAGACATGCGCATCCGGCTTTCATTTCTGCTGAGCTCCAAGTCAGATTAACCTCTTTACTGTCCATATAAAAAAAAACCCTCAACAGAATTTTAATAAAAACGAGATGCGCCCAAAATAAGCTAATGAGTTTCTGCAAACGAAAGGCTTTGTTTTGGGCTTGGAGGCCACACACAGATCTCCGTCTGGACAAACCATAACCAGATGAATGGGTGAGGAAGCAGCTGAATTACAGGCCTGCTGTCTGTGATTAGGCGCGCCTACGACGGTCACTCAGGATACCTTTATTGCTCTCAGAGTCTGGTTTGGCATCTTTTCCATTGATGTGGGCCGGAGACGAAGTCTTGGTGTCTTTCTGTGAGCAGAGAATCCGACAGTTCAGATTGGAAACGGAAGAACGATGTATCTAAATATGAGAAGTGGAGGAGAGGCGAGTTAGAAGATATACGCACCTTCTCCCCAGGATCTGTCTTGCGGGTTCTCTTCATGATCTCCTCGAGGCGCTGGGACAGAGACACAGGAAGCGTCGTCGACACACTCGTTACACTACTACATAGCAGAATACATTTACATTTTAACAGTTCAAATGTTTAGCAGATGCTTTTGTCCAAAGCGACATACGAGTGAAGCAAATAGCTCATTACGAACATACAACTTGTCAAGGAGTCAACTAGGCAGAAATGTAGCTAGGCTGAGCTTCTAGTGAATGCCCAGATAACAAGTGTCCTGGAGCAAGAGCTATACAGCTACTTCTAACAAAGCAAGAACCTAATAAGATATTCAAGTGGAACATAAGAACATTCAGGGAAAGTAAAGAGACATGCTGGTAGGGCAACATAGTCAGGAAACCATCACACCAGCCACATTTAATGGTCAATAATAACTCATCCGTTTCATTAATCTACACTAGTGTTTCCTATCCCAATCCTAGCGGACCCCTCAGATCATGCACATAAACTGCCCCCCCTCTCAGTAATGATAGGCAAATTAAATTTCATGAATCATTCGCTATATTTTCTGACCCCACTAGATGGTGCTCTTTGTTTACTTTGGGGCATGCTTTGAGCCCTTTTATGATCAGAGGGCACCATCTAGTGGGGTCAGAAAATACAGCAAATGGTTCATGAAGCTTCATTTGCTCATCACTACCTCTCAGCTCCCAACACCCTTGCACCAGGTTCTCTGTGTTCATAATTACTTGGTTTAGATGTGCTGGGAGCTGTGAGGGAGCAAAATCGTGGACTGTCAGGGGTCTCTGAGGACTGGGTTGGGAAACACTGACCTACATGTGAATGAGCTTGAAATTCAGGGATGTTTGATAGCTAAAGCAAAGGCTCAGGGCACCAGGTGATGGAAGGGAGGCAGCGGTTTCCTCCTCTGTGGTGTGAAGCGCTGTTGCCGGTGGGGGCCTCCCTACCTTCTTCCTCTCCAGACGCTCCTGCTCCTCCTTCTGGAAGTGCTTCTCTCTCTCCAGCCTCTGCTTCTCTGCCTCCTCCCTGGCCTTGACCTCTGCCTCTTCCCTCTGGTATACAGTTTAAATATTTAACTGCATAACTAAGACAAAAATGTGAGATACCCCATTCCCAGAAGACACATCTTGGGCATTTGATGTTGAAGATCTGTAAGAGCTCCTCCAACTGATGCTGAAGGGAACATTAAAAGTGTATTTTTATGTTTTAAAATCAGCCAAAATGTTTTGACGTGACCATGGGTAATAATCTGGCCACCAGGGGGAAGCAGTGGGATGGCGGATTACAGATGAGCCACTGAAAAGTGCCTCTGGCTTATAAATGCCACCCACGTAGGTGACAAACAAACGCTCCTCTGAGTCGAGGAGCTTCAGGCACACGACCCGGAACGTTCTGCAAGATAGCACAGAAACGGGGCGAGCTGCTAAAGCAGAACGGAAGGCCTTCAGATCACAGCAGACTTAATCCCACCCAACATGGCCCGCAAGACCAAAAACCAGCAGAAAGTCTAGAGGGAAGGAGGAGATCAGCCACTAGTGGGTGTGTTGGCTGATGTCACCATGGAGACCCACATCAGATCATTATGGGACCATCCCTAAAGCCACGCCTCCCCCCCCCCCCCACCTGCTTCTGGAGCCTCTCATTCTCCTCCTGTTCGGCCTGGGCCTTCTCCTGAGCCTCCCGCTCCTCCTGCTGTCGCTGCTCCTCCAGTAGACGCTGCTGCTCCTCCTCCCGTCGCTGCCGCTCCTGGGCCGCCTGAGCCACCCGCTCCTCACGCAGCACCCTAAAGGAGAGACGTCTTAGCATCTGCACAAAATGAGTGGTGTACTACTGTACGCTGGGGTGTCTTGCAGCGCAAAGTCACACCCCCAGGCCGAGAAAAACACCACACCGTCACACCGTCGACAGAGGACACCTACCATGTGCCACATACATTTAAGTACTCTGTCATTTGAAACCGGCAGAGTGATTTCATTGTTGTCCCCTGAACTATTAGCCCCAAATGTTCCAGAGATTGTCGCAAAAAAATGTACGGCACTTTGGATAAAAGTGTCTGCTAAATAAAATACAAATGTAAATTCATCTGGGGAAACCAAAACAGTTAATTATGCTGCTCTATGGCAGCGTTTTTCAACCGGTGTGCCGTTAGAACTAGCCAGGCATGCCATGCTTTCAAATATATATAAACCAAATAAAATATGTATTGATAATTAAATTATAAATACACTTTAAGTGGCTTAGATGAAAAAAATGCTTTGTGTATAAGCGGCTTTTTATTCATTTAATAGTCCAATAGGCTTAAAGTACACTTGTCACGTAATCAAACGTAGCTCAGACCGCTCTACAACTGACAGCCGAACATATATATGTTCAACAATTTCCATACTGCCCTTTAGTGAAAACACAAGACAAACACAAAAAAAAATAAAATACTTGATCCTGAGCCAACAGATTAAGAGCAATGTTATTGCTAAGAGCTGATTAGTAGTATGTGTTAAATCAATGGAGTGCACTGGGATAAAGACCTTATGAAAAATGTGCCATGGTTGGGAAACACTGCTCTAGGGTACAACATGCAGCCCCTTGTGCGACTCAAACCAGCAACTTTCAGGTTATGCCCTTATGCTACTTCTTACATACCTCAGTTTCAGTCCTTCAGACTAATTTGTACTGGTTCCGACAAGATGTAGACTAAGAATCACTCGGCTTACAAGTTTGTGTGTGTGTGTGTGGCTTGTTCAGACGGGTGGGCATGGCCTCACCGCTCCCTCTCCGCCTGCTCTCGTCGTTCCTGCTCCTCCCGCTCACGCTGCTCGCGCGCCTGCCGTCGCTTCTCTGCCAGTATGCGGGCTGCCTCCCCCGGGTCCGTGGTGCCCGCTGTGGGCTTGCCGGACGGGGACACAGCCGCAGCCAGGACAGGAGGTGGGGCCAGGGCAGGGGGTGGGGCCGGTGCTGGCACAGAAGGCAGGGAGCTGGTGTCCGACGAGGTCTGCTCAGGCACTGGCTTAGATGCGGGCACCGTGACCGGCGCACTCACGGAAGGGGGCGTGACTGAGGCTGAAGACGTGACGACAGACGGGATGGAGGCAGAGCCTGAAGGGGGTGAGGCACAAACAATCAGGGGTGGGGCTTTCTCCTGGAGAGACCATAAGCCCCTCCCAGAAGCAGGTCTCTTCACCGACATCCACAGCAGTTCATGATCAGCATGCAGATGGGCTCATTGACATTCGGCACCCTGCCTGTTTATGGGATCTAGCATCGGAGGTGCTGCAGGCAGCCCTCAAGGGCACTCAGGCCCCCTTCAGTCCCTGAACTGGAAGAACGAGCATGATAATTACTCAATAATGGCTCCTTAATTAGCCCTGTCTGGTCACGCCGTCACGCTCTGTCAACAGTCACGCTTTCCAGCACCCGTCTTCCAGCCATGGCAGTGAGGGGGGTGGGGGGGGATTTATAAGTGGAGAGCAACTTTAGCTACTGGTTTGCATTAGTTTTGTTCCTATCCACCATTTATTCAGTTCCCTGTCCTGCCCAAGTCACGTCTTACGACAGATATAGGAAACTCCAAACCTGTCAGTCACTAGGGATACGAATAAACACCAAAACCTGAACTTACATTAGCCTAATATTACAGTACTACATTATGCTAACAACAACAAGATGCTAAGCGACAGTATCCATGGCAACTGACTTACTCTTGGCCACCTCGGGGGTGCCGGACCGGGCCTTCTCCACGGTGACGGGGGAGGCTGTCCGAGGTTCCACGCGGGCAGGGGTCTGGGACCTCTTTGGGCGGGGCTTGCTGGCAGGTGGGGTTGCCCGGACCGTGGTGGGTTTTGGGGACACCGCAGGGCTTGGGGAGGCGGGTCGACCCTTGGTGGCAGCGGGGGAGGCAGTCCGGTGTTTGGCAAGGGGACTGGTGCTGGAAAGGACAGAACAGAACAGGACTTAAAGATGCCGGAGTATCATGAATTCGGCAAGGCACCAAGGCTAACAAGCAGCTACGGAATGGAGAGCAGACATCATGGACCCATCTGGGACCAAACTATGGAATCAATACCAAACGCAGCACAGGCGTGAACAAGTTTAGTGCCCAGTGTGTGCAGAACACAGCCTTTGTTGGCTGGAAAGTTTTGTCAAGGGGACATGTTTGTTCCACTGGATCTTGGTTCCGGAAACATTCCAGCAGTAATGTTCCCACACACACACACGCCATCAGAGCTCCCTGAACTGAACCAGAACTGTGGACATACGGCATACAGCCCTTGGCGGCTCTCTTGGACGCGATGACTGGTCTATAAACACTTAAGACAAACGGCCGTTGGCCGAGGCTGACAGGCGCTGACCCGCTGAGCCCAGATTGGCTGTTTGCAGCCTCTGATCATTGAGACAAGGGTGCGGGTCTGTCAGTCACCAGCAGAAGGGGACAGGGATCGGAGAGGTAATACGGGGCGTGCGGTACCTGGGCTCGGGCCTGTGTTTGAGGCTGGGCAGGGACTGCCTCTTCCGCAGGACCTTCTCTTTCGTCAGGGCGCTGCGCTCCTTTTCATTCTCCCGCTCTTTGTCTTTCTTCTCCTTCTTTTTCTTCTCCATCTGTTAACAGACACCCCGATTATATGTGGGATGAAATATAAGTAATATACAAGTTTGGGGGCAGGGTTAAGATCTACAGCGGAATATTCCTCAAGAGAGAGAGACCATGTTTCCCATAATCCTTTAGGCCCTGTTTATTGGACGGCACATGCCATTTTGATTTTTTTATGAAGCTGCTCTACTGGAGGTTTGACTGACGACTGACCGGCGTGGAGTCCCGCCTCCGCTGGCGCTGGGTGATATCGGGCGTGCTGGTGGACACTTTCCAGCGCTCGGACGAGCGATGATACGCCCTGTGGTGGTGACTGCAGGCGGTCAGGGGGCTGGCGGACGAGGAACGAGGGCACAAGGGCGACCCTGGGCATAAGGGGTAACATTACTTCATTACTACATTACTTCTGATTGGCTTAAACCTTCACTGCTTTTTGATTGGCTTCAACCACTTGATAAATGTTGATAAAGTTCCATCACCATACCTGAAATAAACATTCACTTACGATTTACGCAAGTTGTACATCATTAGAGTGCCTGCCAGTCTGAGTCCTCAGATAGGATTTTTTGTTCCGCCACTAAGGATGTGTAGATCAGTATCGAACATCGATTCTTTAGATCTGAATGTTCCATTTTGCAAATCGATTCTAATGTTACATTTTTTTTACCTGGTAATTTAAAGTACACAGTACTGTGGGAATAAAGTTAGGCAATAAAAAAATAAAAGGTTTAAATGATGGTGTAAAACTACGATATTATGTCGAACACACCATGAATAACTTTTTAGGTTATTTAATTAATTGATTGACTGATTTAGCCGGTGGCAAAATTTAATGGCTAATGCTAATAAATTATCAGCTCATGTGTTAACAGAATGAAGTCCTTGAGGCCAGTTGTGTTGCAGGCTGCTATATAAAACATACTGAATGGAATGTTGCACAGTGGTAGCACAAGTAAAACAGCTTACTTAATTATCAGAAGTATCCGGGGCACCCATATCAAATAACTATAGTCACTAAACAGGATTATAATACACTACTGCCACACACACGGCACTAGAGGGCAGGGTAACGGTGAGGCTGAGCATGATACTCACGGGCATCTTTAGTGTTGCTCAGAACACTGGCGGCACTGCGACTGCGGGCCAGGAAAGACAGGGTGGGGGTCATCAGGCGATCCACAATGCTGCTCTCCCACGGGCTGAGCTGGAGGTTGCGGGCTTGACGGACGAGGGGGGAGGGCAAGATAACAACAGTCAGCAACTGAGCACAACCAGGCCTGTGAGTGCAATCTCAGGAAAGCCCATTCTTAAGAAGCGTACCCCTGAACTGCTTACACATGGTTTAGTGAAGCTTTGGAGATTTACCCATAATACCTTTCTGTGTGATCCAAATCCAAGCATCATAAGGAATGAGAGGTTTCAGAAGGCATCTGCAGGCTTTTTGCAAAAAAGATGTTCCCTCTTGTCCACAGCAACTGGGTAAGTTTGCAAAACTATCCCATCATCAGCATTCACACAGGTTACCAGAATATAAGCCAACAGGCAGGAATGTCCCACCAACTGGAATTGGAAGCACCACATCTCACCGCATACGCTCATCACCACTGGCTCAAGAACAAATGCAAGGAATCATGGAGAAGAGAGCAACGCTGCCCCCCCCCATGGCCAGGAGGATCCCATGCATTCAAGCGGCCCGTAATTAAGAACATGAAGAAACTAAACAGTTCAGTACTCAAAAAACATAAGGGGGGGGGGGGGCTAGCACAAAATAAAAAAAATCTGGGGGTCGCGTCAGAAAGCACTTTGAGCGACTTGCAGGTATGTCGCACAATATGCTCACCTGCTCCCTGGGTAAAAAAAATCAAAAACAGTTAAGATTCCCCCAAAAGGGCAAAGGGGAAAAAAAACTAAGCAAGAACTCCAAGCAACATGTAATTGTGTGTGAGAGACCTCACGTACAAGCAGAATACTCATATGAATTGGTGTCGTTTCTTCAAAGAGAAATGTGGTGTCCTTAATTTAATGCATGTTTCAGTGCAGCAGTGTCACAGTCAGATGCATCCATCTTCAGCGTCAGATTTTCATCGGCAGGGAAAATTAACGAGGAGCAGACAAGTGCCGATTAAGACTCGAGTGCGGAAGGATCCGATAGATGAACATCGCAGGAAGTGCCAGAGACTTCCCCGCTTGCACAGCTCGCTTCCTTCCCATTCGCTTCTGCCATTTCCAAGGATACAATAAAGACGAGGGCCATGAACCACTGTTTAATAAAACTCCCCATTGACGACTCTCTGTTGTGGGTTGTAAGAAACAGGCCTTCCTTTGCCTCCTTTCCTGAAAACCCGTACTCTATAAACACACACGGGCACAAATACAAACTAATTCACCCCCTCCATGCCAAAAAACATAAGACGGGGAGGGGGCGGGATAGCAACCTACACTCGCTTTAAAAGGGTCAGATTCTTAGGGTCCAGGCAGGTGCTTGTGGTCCGCAGTTTGGAAAAGTTAAACCTGTTTGACCCCCACACCTGCTCGCTCGCATCAGCGACCCCCCCCCCCCCCGAGACCACGCGGTCATAAAACAACCATTTCTGGTGACAGGTCCCTGTATTTTTAGCTTGGAAATATTGAGTTCTGCTTTACTGGTTGATAAACACCAGTTGCCTAGCAACCAGGCAAGAAGGCTGGAGCCCGGATTTCATGCCCGGGTGCTCAGTGCTCCGCGCTGTGCTGACAGGACCCTGCCGGGCGGGGCACATCACGTGATCCTACATCTTTCTCGGGCTGCCTTCGTGACAACACGTCTCACTGCTGATTAGCTCGATAAATTTTGTTTTTTACTGCGTGACTCTCGCATTTTGTGGCGAGAAGTTTAACATCAGCATGAAAAGAATCGTACGCAAAATGTGGGAATGGCGGTAACCTACCTGAGTCAAAGGTGGGAATGGAGGGATTCCCGTCACCCACACTACACCCTGAGTTTCTCATGTGACAATGTTGTCATTCACAGACTTAAGCAAAACAGAAAAATAACCACCACCAACACAAGGGTGACCTTAAGGTAGAGGCCATCGGCAACATGGGAGGATGGACAAGAACTGAAAAAGTGGAGGTACAAAACAAATAAAAGGCACCGACTCCGCTTATATATTCATGTGAAGATATAAATGTCAGGCCTGAACCAATGGAAGCTGGACGTGGAGGGGGGCATGATGTGGAAGACACGTTTCGGGGGGGGAAATAAGCACTGAAGGTATGAAAATGATTGGTAATCATCGAGCAGGGAGGGGCGATTCAAGAGGAAAAAATAAAGTTTAAAAAAAAATGGACGAAAATCATAAAAGGAGGTGAGGTCTAGGATTCAGGAAGACGACCAAAATTATGCCTGATGGGACAGTGATGTGACGGGGGGCTGGTCCTGGAGAGGGTGGATGGGGCGGTCCTTACTTTTGCTTGGAGAGTTCCACAGGGTGGCAGAGGACTTGGACAGCCTCTTGCTAATTACAGAGTCGACGTGTTTCGGTAGGTTGACCGCAGACAAGGAGCACCTGCCTGCGGACCGGAGAGAGGGTGACACTGGTCACAAGGCGGTCGCAGGTCCCTGGGACGAGTTGAGCGAGCCCTGCCACAAGGGGCGAGGCAGGGGGCGCCAGCGAGGGGAGATCGGCCCCGTGAAAACTGAAAGGGGAGCCAAGGCTTGGCATGTGACCACCACATGACCACAGCCTCCATGAGACACCATAACCCAACCACCACTCCACAAAGAAAAGAAACCTAAGACACTCCTGCCACGGTGCAATGAGCATGCAAACGCACAGAAACACACACGTATCCCAGATTTTCCCCACAGTCCACCCGCATGCATGTCAGTGTAGCCACTGAATGACTCATTTTATTTATAGTATTGTTATTGTTTACTGAAACAGGAAATCCCCTTGGCACTGAAGAAAGAGGCGAATCTTAAGTGCTTTTTAAGTTGCAAAACACTGGTATCACATGACTTTGGTGTTTAATGCCCCGCTCACAGATCCCAGACGCCAATGACGTGTCAGGTGGTAAAGGTTGAACCTGTGCTGCCACCTTGTGGTGAGAAACTGCATGGCAGACTGTTCTCCCACTCCGCAACATAAGGGAAAATGGAAGACAGAAGGTGAAACCATTGCTGGACATGCCGTCGGAGGAAGGCTCACACTGGGCTTGCGTTGCCAGGACCAATGAAGCACTCAGATTTATTGGGCTGCTCCTGAAACTGAAGCACTGCCCCCCTCCAGCACAGCGAAATCATGTGACATGAGAGGCAGCATCCTTGATTTCAAGAAAGTTTGCAATGATATCTTGATGTTTAGTCATTCAGATGCGATAGAAGGTCTCTAAATC
>JAODLD010000144.1:23578319-23595013 GCA_026781065.1 Mormyrops boulengeri | reverse complement strand
GCCGTCAGACACGGTGCCCCCCCCCCCCCCCACCCCCGTCTGACTGCCAATCATCCAAAGTGGGCGTGGTCTGCCCTTTAACGAATCACCAGCCACTCAGTGGATGACAATTAGCTGAGATTGACCTTCGCTTTCCTGACCCCTGACATGCACACACCTCCCACTGCGAGTGACTGGCTGTCAGCTGTTGGACGGGGCGTGGGGGGGTGGGGAGCAGTGGCTCTCTCTGAATCTCTGAACACACTACATAGGAGGTGAACATGCCGGTGGAAGCCAGACGCACATTAATATGATCAGAGGGCCAGCGATTTTTGTCGATGGTGGCGATCGGTCCAGATGCAAAAATAGAGGACAAATCGCAATTCAGGGCTATCCCATAATATACAGGATGAGAGAGCCATGCATTAGAGGTCTCCTGGTGTGACATGAACTCGTTGCTGTACTAGGACACAGGTTGGGCTCTCTGACAGTCAAGCAGGTGACAGGCAAATACACAAATCCCTCACGGCTGAACTGAACACCGCTTGTTTGTTTAAGATTATGACCTGCAGTTTATGTGTGACCACATGATTGTGTTTTGATTGAAAATCTTACTGTAAGACGACTCGTACACGGATCATTTGTTAAAGATGGTGCTTAGTACTAAACTGCCACATAAATATGCGATTTAAATTCACTGACTAGTTCTAAATGTAAATGAAATCATAATAATTTTTCCATAAACCAGAAAGAGGTGGGCTTTTTTCATTTCACCAAGGAGACAGAATGTGCATTATAAGTCTCCTACTCCCTCTACTGGTGAATTTGAAGACCTGCACAAACATTGACCTCATTTCAAAAGCAGGCAGATCAAAACAGTGAAGGTGACTTACACCCAACCAGCATAACACCAAAAAAAAAAAATTGTTGAAAATCAAAGGATAGCTTGTTATACATTCCTGTACAGCACAGCACAGACCCACCAGCCCTTAAAAGATCACTAGCATAACTTAGTAACATGCGATTCACAGTTTCCTTTGGCTTGGTAAACAAATGACATTGCCTCCGGACACTCATTAATATGTATGGAGTGATAAGTGCGATGATGCAACCTAGAGGAAACTGAACGGTGAGAGACATTACATCCTCCAGTCCGCAAACCAACCCTGCCCCATCTCAGCGGTCGACATCCCGGGCAGACAAGTAACAGGAAGGTCAACACCCGTTTCCAAGGTGATGTCAACAGTATGACAACAGAAAGGGGGCAGCACATGTGGAATGTTCTGTACCAGTACTCACACGGGTCAGTTCTTCCATCAGAGGCAGAAGAAGAGGAAGAGAGAGACAAGAGAAAAACAGAAACCAAAGACAGAGGGAGCGGCAGACAAACTGAGAAGAGAGAAAGAGAATAACAGATGCCAGTTTCTTTATGTTCAGAAAAATATTCAAAAAATAAGAACAACAGCCCCAATGACTGGAAACCTACAGTATAATTATCAGTCCCACAGGAGATGGACCCCCAGCCCCCGCTGTGGTTGGAGTTTCCCCGCTGTGTCATGGAGGCAATAAAGACAACAAGCAACTTTGTAGCGCCTGCACTAACGTTATTTATTGAATCCATTTGCTGCACTTTTAATGGACTGTTTTGTTTATCTGGCAAGATATTGCTTTAGTTTGAAAATGATTCGGCAATGGCTACAAACTTAAAATTTAAAGTATGCTCATGAATTAAGAGACAGAAGAATGATATCAGAGATGCAATATAATGCACATTTTGAGAGTATTGTTCCCTCACCAGACAAGTGTTAACAGTCAATTACCAATTTCAAATTCAATTTCAATGAGATACCTAAGACTTATTAAAATTCATATTTGAAAAGAGTAATTAAAATATAAGTTAAATTGGTTTTTCCCTGAACAGTTTGCTGTGTGACTATCAGAACAGCGACACACTTAAATAAGTTACACAAGGCACCCAGTAATTTAGCCTTGGTATTGAGACTTAATAGATAAACATAATAAATAGCGAGAAGCCGACTGTAAAGTTTCTGGATACTGGCACAGTCACACCAGTCATCTCAAAGCTCTTTAACATAAAAACTAAACTGACTGTGCAGCTAATTATATGCAGTAAATATTCAGTTTAGTGCTGCATATGTTTACCATAAGCAATACACTTCTGTCCATTTTGTTAATGAACCACCCTGTCATATGAGACCTCCTGTGCCCAGCAGGATGCGTACAGTTTTGACCCAACCCTTTAATGACCATAGGCGCTCAGCAGATACAGAGACTGATACAGCATACCGTAAGAGCCAGGCCTCTCCCTGGACTAAGCATTAATCTCTGACGTAGTGCAAGAATTCCGCAGCTCTGTGCTACAGTGACACATTCCTTATCTCCCAGTGCTTCCTCCCCTAGCGTTTCCCATCATCTGGTTGAAACGGTCCGTCCATGTATTCTGGTCTAAATGTCGCACAGGGGGAAACAGTGGCGACAGAAAGCTCTGCAAGTCTCCAGTGTTGGCTCTGGTTACATGTAGCTTCTGCCTAAAACAGCAAAACGACGAATCGGCCAGAGTGGTGTGGCGCTCAGTGATGATTTCACACACACACACTCAGTCCCAGTCTGTACACATTTTCTACACTGTCCCAGATGACATGCAATACATACATATCTATATACACACAATATGATATATTTCACAGTTTATATCATGGCCCCGTATTTACAGTTAAGACTTAACACCTTAAATAAGCTTTAAATAAAACCCGCATTACTCTGTGATCCAGAACAGACGCCACTAATATCCATCTCCAGGCTATGTGAGATACCATGTTTGTGTCCTACAGCTATATTTGGGAGAAAAACATAATTGTCTGCTATTATAAAAACTTGGATCTGTGTCCGAGATGATTTGGGCAGCAGGAAGCCAGATCTTTGCAGCCGGGAGGACAGCCGCGTAGGACAGCCGCCATGTAGGGCCGAGCTCCACAGCACCGACGTCACCGGAAGGTCTCCTCACACACGTGTCCGTGATTGTTGGATAACTTCCTGTGGGCCACGATGGCATTCCAAAGTCGGCAAACCATGCCCCCCCTGCGGAGAAAATGGCACCGTCAACAAATGGATCTCAGGCCGCTTCTTGTCCCTACATCACACTGTGACAGTGGCTGCCTGGGGAACCCCACAGAAAATGTGAATCCAGTCAGAGGACATGCCATTCCTAAATCTGCAGGACACAGGGAATTCCTCTCCGTTCTCGGGCAATGCTGGGCAGCTTTTATGTGCAAAACCTCCGGTAACGTTTTGCTCAGCATCCCAGGTGGGAATAACAGGACCATATTATAACCATAAGTGGCTTGAAAAATGGCACCTGCAGCATGTCACTGCTTCAGTGGGGACCGTGACCGTGCACATTTACTCCGCGCCCCTTTACGACGGCTCACCTAATCTTGCAGTACTTGAGATCGTCCCTGGAGGCAGCCTGCAGCAGGAGTTCCAGAGTGAACTGGTGTGCAAGCAGCTGAAATCCAGAGATCACCCAACAGTTAGACGATGACTCAGCTGTCCTGCCTTCGTGCTAGACCTTGATAATGCTTTACTCCACTGCTCACTGTGTGCACATCGGCACGTACACATACATACACACACACACAGAAACACATGCATGCACACGTGCACATACACATGCATGCACACACATATAATGCATACAGACATGCATGCACACATGCACATGCACACACACTTACAATTTGTATAGTGTTTTCATCCACTGGCACGTCTCTCAACCAGCGTATAAGCGACAAGGCCTCAGGGTCTGGCGCTTTGACATGGAGCGAGGGACACATGGCTTCTGAGTAGGGAGGGAAAAGGAGGGATTACTGAGGAACTGACACCATAGTGGCAGCATGCAGAGCTTTGTGTGTGTATGTGTGTGTATTGGGTTTATATTACATTGTGGGGACCAAATGTCCCCCACAATGTGATAAAAACCTGTTGTTTTGACATTGTGGGGACCAAATCTGTGAATGCAATCAAAAAACTAAAAAAGTCAAAAGTCTCATATTTTGTTTGGTTACTTATGGTTAAGGTTAAGGCTGGGTAGCGGTTAAGGTCGTCATGTTGGGATTAGAGTTTTCCCCATAGAAATGAATGGAGAGTCCCCACAAAGATATAATTACTCACCTGTGTTTGTGTGTGTGTGTGTTTGTGTGTGTGTGAACCTCTGCCTGAGGCTCCTTTTAACTGGGTGAAGTTTAAACTGGGTTCATCAAACACTGCCGCTGCCATAAGCCAATTAATGATTCTCCTGGAAACAGCACGTGGCCGGGTCGATCTCCCGACACACAGGCCAGGAAACTGCTGAAAGGCAGGGCAGTGTGGACTGAGGACACCTGGGGGCGGGGGGCAGGGCAAGCACTGAACTAAGCAAAAAACAAAAATCCAAGGTTTTGGTATGCATTTGCCCAATGGTAAAAAGGAAAAATTGCCAGAAACAAGTCAGACTAAAAACTCAACGAACAAGAGAGGGTGGGGGAATCACAGGGATACGGAATCGAAAACCAGGATGTGAAAGTCAAGCAGCTTGTGTGAATACGGGCACGACATAAACGTCAGCGCGCAGCAGGGACTGGACTTCAGAAAGCTGGGCTGCTGTGTGGGCAGGGCGCACGGGGAGCACAAGGGGCACAGACAGCTCAGAGTGCCTTCCCAGGATGCCTGAACCATCCTCACCCACATGCAGGCTGCAAATGGGGCACAGCTACCCCGATAAATCACACTTTTCTCACTGCTGAGTCAGAGAAAGTCAGATGCCTAAACAAAAACCGGTTTAGGTCTGTTGCTAAGGGACCGGCGATTGAGCAGCATAGGCTCCAGCGTGTAATTAAATGGCTACGTTTCACTGGGAATGGCAAACTGCTATTCTCATTGTTCACCGTGGTTACACTCTGTACTACGCAGGGAGAGAATCACCAGCCTTATGCAAGGAAGACAGCTGCAGCTCTGAGAAACTTTCACAGCTAGCAGAAGAAAGTTCTGGGCATGAGTGTAAACTTGTTTATTGGCTTGCTGGCTTGGAAACAGTGTGTTTTTTCTTTGTTGTGTAGTTAAAGTGGCCTAAAGTAACTTCATTTCTATAGGTCAGCCAGAATAATTATAAGAATAATAGCCTCTAGTTTTATGAGGAAAACTGCAGAATATTCATCGTTACTGCTTGAAATAAAAACTGCACAGAGTCAGCCTCACCTGTAGGGGTGCAATTTCCTCTGGTCTCGAGGTCCTGAATCATTTCCTGTTTCTCCTGTAACAAGTCTATCAGTAGCTTCTGATATTCCTCCTCCATTTCTCTCAGCTCGGTCAGCAGCCTGAAAACAGGGCTCAGAATGAGTAAAGGGAGAACTGACCAACTCATCAAACCTTCCCCTATTTCAAAATTCATACAGCCATACCACAACACCGCCCTCTACTGGCCATACCATTTCTGTCTCATCTGCTGTCGACAAAATGCTTGCTTGCATACTGTAAACATCTGCATTTTAAGCATAATGATAATCAATGTCTTTTTGCTTTGCATGAGGCACTGAAGCTGTTTCATACATATTGCGCTCCAATTGTCCCTGCACTATGATAAAAACCATTTGTGAGAAGAAAAAAGGACCAATTTGTACCTTTCAGGGTACGATTACTTGTTATTGAGGCTGTACCTTTAAGGGTACAGCCTGTACCTTAGCTGTAGCTAAATGTACTTAAGGTACAGAGACATTCTTGTACCGTTAATGTTGTTTGAACCTTGGGGTACAGAATAGTACTAGGAAATGTACCATTTTTCTGACAGTGTAGAGTGCAAAGTGCATTTAACATCAATCATGTATCCACACCACTACTCAAAAGTTTAAACTGTGTGCCACATGTAGATCAATGTGGTGCAGTGGGCTCAGCGTTTTGGCACAGAAGGTGTCAGTCTTTATGATCCTGTGGAAACCAAGCAGGTACCTTTTCGTGTCTTGGCGAATCTGTCGCAGCTTCTCAGTGAGAGAGCACCTGCTGATATGGTAGCTGCTAACATCAGGCAAACTGGGCGTATACTGCTCTGAGTTCGGCGGTTCCCATGGGATCACTGGTGCAACTTCCCGTTTCTTCTTGCAGGGGGTGCTCTCCAGCTCCCCACCGTCGGCCTCCTCCGGATCCTCCGCCTCGAATGACTCCAGCTGCAGCTGCAGTTCTGCAGCAGGCAAAACATTACCAGTCAATCAGCATTAACTTCCCAGCGTTGGCTGGTCGGGGCAGTATGGGTGGAGCCTGGGGGCGTCGAGGGCGGCCTCTACCTGGCAGAAGGATCACGATAGCATCCTGCACGGCTTGTCTCAGCAGGTTGTCCAGGGCAAACATCCAATGAGGTTTAATCTGCTGCTGTTTCAGAACCTTCCTCACCTAAAAACGGTGAAGCAGAGACAATCTGACCAAAGGGTCTAGTAACGGTGCCATAATTATGTGCTTAGCTCTTAAAAATACATTGTAGCGACTTAAGGAATATGGTGATTCAAATAAATATTGGTGATTCTATTCCTCTTCACAGGTCAGATCGAAAGCATGAGGACCCTGGCGATATCTTCTGCGCAGTGATATGATTGGTGTGTGGAGTTCGGTAGAAGAAAATACTTCATACATTAAACTGCTCACTACAAAGTCGGTGGATTGATTTCTGGTAAGTACAGGGGTGTTCCTAGCTATTGAAAAGGAGCTAAGTCAAATTTACCTGGGGCTTGAGTTGTTTTTTTTTGAAGGAAGATTGGCATCGTGGCTAAAATACTCAGGGCTATAGTCCCAAGTGACGACGCCCATGAGTAAGAGACATTTCAACTGTATTTTTCTGGCACGTTAATCACCACAGAAAGAAAGGCATTCAGTCCCATTACATTCAAGAGAAGCCTGACATTTCTGTGGCCGATATCCCCAAAACTAAGCATCTCCCAGTAGAACAATGTAGATGGATAGACAGCACTAAAGACTATAGACAGCACTAAAGACTATAGACAGCACTTTTTAGTTTTCAGGTGAACTGCTCCATAGGTCCTCAGCTACTCTGCAGTATCATTTAAATACTGTCATTTAAATACGGCTTTTCACTCCATCGAAAACTCGGTCAAGACCAATCAATGAAGCAGGCAAAACACAGGCATCACCTGTAAAGTGTATAATCACAAACTAACACCGATGGCGGCGAACATCGATGGCGGCGAACACCGATGGCTGTATGCAGGTGAGCCCAGATGGCCACACTTAGCAGCCGAGATGAAATAAGCAAAGATGCAGACGATTTCATGGCTCATTACACACTTAACGGTGAGGAAATCTGCTTCCCGCTCACCTTTCGCACTCGTCACATGAGGGCAAGTCAACTGCTGTAGACAGCCCTAACGAGGTACTCATGTTCGCTTGATTGGATATTTCCCAGTTCTGACAGTGTGCGTGACCAATATTCCAGTCATCCTAACTATCATGACCCTAATATGAGTTATGTAATAAAAAATTCTTTCTGTCACAACTCCGGGCACACACGCCTAATCACATGACACATCTTTGACGCACAAGGTGACGTTTAATCTGTCAATAGGCTGTTAATTAAAGCCATTTGCTAGCGAGCAGGCCTTTGCGGACTCCGGCGTACAGCTACTGCAGTAGAAATGCTTCTATTCCCTAAAGTAACAGCAGGGTTCCTTCTGACATCGCCATACCACTTCTGAACTGTCCGTGACGCTGCACTTGTCACTGTTCTTGCACTGATTCTATTACAACCTCGAACCCCTAGAACTTTTGGCTTTGCACTATATTTGCACCATGATGTATATACCATATTTCTTCTTCCATATACATCCATATCTTCACACCCATATATACATTTACATATTCAGTTATATATATTTTACCTAACTGTTTGTCCTACATCCTGTTAATCTTGTGTTTCTCTGCAGAAAATACACAAGTGAGCAGCTCACTGTGCTCAATACTCGTAGTAGTACAGATAACAATAAACCTTTTTAATTCCATTAAATTCTTAGACTGTCAGTGTCGGTGTTCATGCACACATCTGGGACTGTTTTTGGTCACCCCATGCGACAGGGCTTGTGTTACAGTATGGGGGGGGGGGGGGTTCGTTGGTTACACACCCTCACCATAGAGACACAGTTAGACATAGACCCTCGACCCCAATGGGCAACCTTAGGTTATACTCTGCCGCAACCCACCGCCTCCTGGAAGCCAAAAAGCATAGCTTGCACGCCGTTTTGGGACACGGCGGCCGCCAGCAGGCTGGAGCGGAGCTTTCTGAGGCAGCTGTTCAGCGTGGTCCTGTCCGGTTGGTGTACGTGTTCCCGGAGGCAGCAGATCAGGTCCGTGATGTGCTGCTTGGATGGCGCATGACCCTCCGGATGCTGAGACAGAGCCAAGGAATGGGGACAGTCGTTAAATATCTACCGGAACATGCCGTACCAGGGCGTGGTGATGGTTTATTTTAGGGCTAAATTAATTCAAAGACAAATGACTCATGTCAGTGTCATCTTAAATCATGTAGACAAGAAGTCATGTGACTAGACACTTTTTGCAGGTAATTTGTGTAGATTTTTAGCCTTGGCAACACCGAAACAGCCGGTGGCATCAGGGCACCATACAAGCAGGGCTGCATTTTTCATTGTGGGGTGTGTGCCGGGCGTGATTTTAGTATTTTTTTAAGGTGAGGGGTCAACCTTATCCTTAGCCAATAATGTTTTTTGAACTGTTGAGTAACATGCGAGGGGGCCAATCAGCTTTAAGTTCGGGCCAGTGCCCCTAAGGCCTCGCCCATGCATAAGCCCCTATGTTCGTGTCCCTGAAATGCTTCTGGTGAGTGTGCACCCTGCGACTGATTGACAGCCCTGCCAATGTGAGGTGTTATGATTACGGCTGCTGAGCTATGCGTACCTGGGGCAGCATCTCCTGGATGTTGCTCACCACGGTGTTGATGTTCTCGCACAGGATGGAGTTCAGCGTGGTTCTCCGCTCGCTGACTTTCCTCAGGAGAAACAGGCCCAGGTTTTCCCCTGTTGTGACTGGGCTGATGTCCGATATGTCGTCTGGGATTCTGCCAATGGGACAAATTTACGTCCAAGACCGATTTTTTTCATTTTTTTATGCTGGTCTGACAAAAAGCACAGGCCTAACTCTGAACAATTAATGTGTGCTGAATAGCTGCTCTCCAGTTTATAACAAAGGTGCTAATAGCATATTTTGATGAGCGGTGTCATGGCAATGAGACACGGTCTGGCTCCATAATGTGGGTTCTCCCGTGTCCATTACAGCCCGATCTGCAGGCACCTTTCGGAAATAAACGCTGTTTCTCTGACTGATATTACACTCCCATGGCTCAGTGGTAAAATTACGTTTCCTTATCAGTTACAATTAAGCACCATAAGGCTGCAAAATCATCTGTCTTGGTGCAGGGAGGAATCCAATCAAGGGCACTAAAAGCGGATAAAATCACGACACAACCAGCCAGTAAGCACAAAAAGGATGCAGTTGGCTGTCCTCGGCACACATCCTTTTCCCAAAGGAAGCTCAGAACAAAAACAGCGCCTGCGGTTTATAATAAAATGAAAACCCAATAGAAATCTCTTCTTAAACAAACCAACAAACCAAAACCAGATAAATGCTATTCTACGTGCCGGACCTCGGACTGAATTATCAGTTATCTTGAAACTCTGGGACTGTCACCAGCATGGTAAAGCCTGCATTACAAAAGGCACCTATTTGCTATCACCGTGTCCCATGAGTAGCTCAGATAAGGTGCACTGGCTCACGGAATTGTACTGTGGCCTCATGGCTCTGAGGGTGCGGGTTCGAGTCCCAGCTTGCCTCGGAGAGCGTGAAGTGTTGTGACTTTCCTCCGCAGCCCAGAATGTGATTGTGGGTAGATTACACAAATGGGTGACGTGTGTGATTCTGTCAATCTGTCCTCTGCTTACGACAAGAAGCTGTCCAGCCCCTGCTTCTTTGGGCAGGTGTGCATGGCCCTCCTCATGTCCAAAGAGCTGCTCAAATCCACCTCTGCTGCCACGCTGCAGTCCTCAACTTGCTCAGAGGTGGGCATGGACCGACTGCGATGGAGTTCACCTGTAGGGGGCAGTTGCGTCAAAGAATCCCAGAATTCAGAATTTGAAGAGAGGATCATGGCCCCAAAGTAAATCGCTTTGTTGAGAGTTAGATAAGTAGTTAAAATAAGGGGATGGAAGGAGAAGCAGAAGGTTGGCATGAAATAGGTGTATCAGCAGGAAGGGGAATTAACTGTTCAGGGGGAAATTCCAGAATTGCTGGATCTAGATTAGGTTTGTCAAGGTACAATGGCCGTGAGGTGACAGCAGCTTTGGCACTCAGTGTGTCTCTTTACTGTAAAGTCAGTCACCTGGCCACCCTACCACCCACAGCAAACGCACCTGGGGGAAACGCCCGCACGAGTCTGGCGGCGTTCTCAACTGGGGGCACGCTGCACAAAGGCTTGGCCTTCTTCCGCCCGTTCAGCTTGAGGAAGCTGTCCTGCAGCAGCTCCGAGGCAGTGGCCCTCTTGTCGGGGTCGGGTTCGAAGCAGCACATTATGAAGGTCTTTGCTGCCTTGGACATGCTCTCTGGAACACTGGGGTGGATCTTAAACATGCCCACCTAGACCGCAGGCAGGGGGGATCATACCAAATAAAAGTAACATATACATTGACTGCACCTTCATAATGCATTCATTATGCATTCATAGAACATTCATAAGTAAACCATAACATGCTAACATACCACAGCTTACAACAAACATTGTACAATTGCATGATTATAATGATTATTACTTCTTTTTACACATCCATAAAGTTTATTTATCCATTTATACCAGATAAGCATTCAGATGTTAGAAGGTTGGATAGATCATCTTTCTCAATTTGCCAAGGAAGGATGAAATCTTTATTCTTGTATCTGTTAACTACAACAGCGCGCTGTTTATATATGACAGGGAGAGCAGAAGATTTGACCTCTGACCCTAACCTTAAACATGGCTGCCTGGGGATTGCCCAGCTCATGGAAGGGGGTCTTCCCTGTGGCCATCTCGATAATGGTACAACCCAGGGACCAGATATCGGCGGGCTTCCCATAACCTCGGGGCCCCAGGTCAATGATTTCTGGGGCCATGTACTGCAGGGTGCCTGGGTGGAGTCGGGCCAGATGGGTGTCAGAACGACAGTGGCGATAAACACACCCCTTCCCAATAGGTCATGAATTGGTCCGATCATCACTTACCGGTGAAAGTCTCCGTGCAGGGGTTGATGCCGGCTAGCCTCTTAGACGTGCCAAAGTCTGAGATCTTCAGCACCCCGCTGTAAGTGTTGATGAGTACATTGTCCCCCTGATGGTGGGACAGACATTAGGACCCTGGCACACATCATTTACACCTGTCACTATGTTACAGACAGTGAACTCAGCTCTAAACAGATTGTTCATTAAGTTTATTTTCTCCACAACTACCTGTAACACAAATACACAAATACTGATATTTGGATCCTGCGTATTTGCTCTTAATTAAATATGACGCAGTCTTCCACATCTTTTACAGAAGGAAATTCTGACTCACACTGACTCAGTGAAAAATGTGTTCTGTAAATATATTCTGTTTAAATGATCACACATTAACAATGTCAGGGTGTTAATCTCACTACAGATGTTTACTTGATGTTTGTTTACAGGATGACAGCCAGCTTGGTGACTACAAATGTGACAATCATACGTACGTCAGTAAATGTACATACTGAATGACATCTGGTTGTCAGGGTCAATGCCTATCCGACCCTGTCCTATGTGTTATGTCCCCAATTGTCCCTGTAGGTGGGGGGTGCACCCCCCCACCCCCTTTTTAAGATTATTCTTACGGTTCCCTGCTGATTATTGACCTCACATGGTCTTTATTTGTGGTTTACTCCTTTGTGTCCTGATTTTCTTTAATAGCTTTAAAAAGCTTTTTGTCTTGGAGCCATGAGTGGATCGCCACCTTTTTTCCCACCGGCACTATACACTGTCGTGACACTGTTAGAATGAGCAAGCTACACCCTTGTGCAAATTAAGTGAAATAAGTTTGACATATCGACATTTCAATATATAATATGACCTGCTCGCCTTTTTAGTAGCATTTGGATGAGATTCGGACCAGTCTCTGATGATCTTGGGGTCCCAGTACCATATCTGAATTAACGCCTGAATAATCTTATCTTTTGTGGTACCGTCCATTCCACAAACACATTGTTTGTGACTGACCACAGATTCTCTAAAAGGCTTTAAATCCAGAGTTTCCAGGTCAGTCAAGTACCTTGATTTTCTTTTTGTTGATGAATTTCCTCACCATTTTGGACATGTGGCAGAGAGCTAGATCATGCTGAAAGATGCCTGACCCGCCAAGAAGTGTAACAATGATGTAATTTCTCACACAGGATGATGTAACCCCAACCCATTAAAAAAGTGTCTAATGAAGGCTTTCCGGAACAAAAATAAAAATCAGATTGTTAAAACATTACTACTTGTTTCAATTAATTTGCATATTTCTCTCGATAATACGATTTAATACGCAAATAATTTAGCAGTTTAGCCAGTTGTTTACAAAGGCCAGTCTGCTTCCAAGTTGTTACTTCCCAGATTTTGTACCTTGATGTCTCTGTGAACGATCTGGTTGTCATGGAGATACTTGAGCCCATCCAGGATCTGTTTGGTGTAGAATACTATGGTAGCTTCATTGTCTTTCAGTGGTCCCCACTTGGACCTCAGGAGAGAAGACAGGCTTCCTGCATGGAGAGAGTGGCATGTAGAGATGTGAGGGTTCAAAGGGACGCATTAGCTGTCCTCGCTGTGCTCCTGAACATCACTTCTCCTGCATGCAGACTCTTGCCCTACATGGCCTTTCTTCCTGTAAACAGGGCACGCAGCCGCCTACAGCTTCCTGGAACTCACATCCAAGTCATTTTGCAATCTTTCCAGTATTCCACCTCGGGGAATGAAGGCGCTCGTTTGACGTCAAACAGGATGAAGCAGTTAAAAAAAAAGGAAAAAAATGTCCTTTGACTGCAAATGTGAAATGTGGAAGCATGAAAGAGACAGACTGGTGGATCCAGTTGTGCTTCCCAAGCAGACCATGAAGGTCAGACTGGGGGAGGTGAGCGGGGCAGGCTACCTCCAGGGACTTCCTCCATGAAGATCTTGATGTAGCCCCCCTGGCTGATGGAGCCCAGGTACTGGACGATGTTGCGGTGTTTTAGCCGTTTGTGCAGGGCGATCTCTTCATGGAGTGGCTGGGAATACCTAAGATGGGACAGAGGGCAAGTGGAACATTAGAGCACGATCGCAGAAGGTATCGGCTGCAGGACGCGGAGCCAGAAACCGGAAGGAGACTGGAATTGGCCAGTATGTCCTGACTTATCTCTGTGGCCGTATATAAACCAGCTGTGCAAATAATCTATTATTCCTGTAAACATGGCATCTGAGAATCTAAACAGCCATCGATCATCCAATGGGAACTGCAAGCAGCACACTACGACAATTTTTACGGCATTTTTTCCCCCAGAATCTCATGCAGCTGCATGACAAATAAGGACGAAGAGAAGAGATGACAGTGACAGTGACACGGATGGAATGACAGGGAGTCCAGGGTCGGAGTGCGCATATTTACGTACATGGAATGCTTCTCTGGAATCTCCTTGATGGCGATGCGAACTTGGTTGCTGGTGTCTTTTCCAGCGTAGACGACTCCATAGGTGCCCTTCCCCAGGATAACCCTGTCACCGTTCTCATTTTTTTCATACTCAAACTGTGGGATTGACAAAGACATTTGACACCATTTATTGCAGAGCCCCGCTCATCACACAATAATAAAACGTTTTAGTAAGCTGTTCCCTCATTTAGTTAAATCTTAAAATGTGGCCACAATTCAATTAAAACGAGAGAACGAATTAGTAGAACGTAGCCATGTTGCAATATCTTGTTCCCACGATATATTAAAAAGTGGCCACGATATATGTCATTTTTATCATTATGTCATGAATGGGGCTTTGTAATTTATAGAGACTTGATTAAAAGAAAGCAGAAACGTGTGTCTTTGACACCCATTTTACAGGATAAACTTGTACCACATAGAACAACTGGGAAAAAAGCCAGCTGGACTGCACCAATAGTGGGGCACAAGGCTGCTGATAAATCGCCATGGAGATGAGAAGTGACCCCTGACCCACTGTAGGATTTGTGCCCCTCAGGGCATCCAGACTCTGAGTGACTCACATCTAGAACCGCCCCACAGGAGGCCAGGCCCGACTCTTCCGCTGGAAGTTCAGTTTGCTGGATTAAAGAGTTCACCAGCTCACAGAACCTGCAGGAGAACAGAAAAAATAAGCCCAGCAACCTGTTTGCCGTCCAGTCGGGTAAAGCTCGCTCCCTCCTAGTGCTCTGGCCATGGTCAAGTTAATCTCACACAATTTGAGCATGTTATCTTAACTGCAGCAACCGCACTTATTTTTAACTGGTCTGCAGACGAGTGGGTAAACCCAGGAAGTCTGGATCCATCAGCCCAGCGTGTGGGACCTTAGCCTTAAACAGACTCTGTGTGACTTTGAAATTTCACTAACTAAAGGCCACACAGAACACACAATTCCTTAGGACAGTGTTTCTTAACCCAATCCTCGAGGACCCCCAAACAGCCCATGTTTTCGCTCCCTCCCAGCTCCCTGCCAGACAGTGCACATTTGTGCTCCCTCCCAGCTCCCTGCCAGACAGTGCACATTTGTGCTCCCTCCCAGCTCCCTGCCAGACAGTGCACATTTGTGCTCCCTCCCAGCTCCCTGCCAGACAGTGCACATTTTTACTCCCAGGGTTTAGTCGCCTTGCTGTCCAGAGGGTTAAATGGAGCTGTGAACCATCCCATTGAATAACAACCATCACCTTCACGTGGGAGACATACACCAGAATTCAGCCTCAGAAAAAGAGGGACCCTTCAAAACGTCTTCTGCCTACAAGGTGCAGGCGGGACAGGAGATATCAACAAAAGCAGCAGGCACATGGAGTCAGTGATTGAGACACTTATGAAACGGGTTTTCTTTCAAAATAGCTCAGACTTTCTGATAATATCACTCTCAGGAAGGAGACGAGTCAGTTCAGCGTGATTTAATCCAACTCTTGCAACACCACCAAAAGAGGAAACAGAGAGAAAAAATGTCAGAGAAAAAGGGCTGTTGAACGAGTAAACGACTGACAGATTCACAGACCCATATGCCTGTTTGAATTGGTTATTTTTGGCAGTCTTGCAGAGACAGCTGCCTTGACTGGGCACATACCTTTTGCAGTGCAGCTCACTTGGGAAGTACAGCTGGAAGTCATCCGAGTTGTAGAGGACGTAGAGGAAGCAGCACCGACCGTCGAATTTGGAAACACTGGACAAAAGATGGGTCCAAGGAGGGTCGGTTCCGGCGAGGAAAGAACAACAAAAACGATCACTCATGTTTAACTTAACATATTAAATATTATTCACTATTTTTTAAATCCTGTGTATGTGGCGCTATTATTGTTTTATTGTCCTCAGGGTTCCCAAGCTGTTCAATGGTTAATCATTTCATCCAATATAGGTACTAGTTGTCATAAACAGTTATCAATTACTTGATCGCTCAGTTGCCATGGTGACATAACCACAACTGGCTGACTTACTGGGTAAAACAGGAGTTTATGTACAAAGAAATTAATCACCTGTCAAACTTGATGCAGTTTTAATATTTGAGAAATCTGAATTTTGGAAAAAGACTCTGATTTACTTGCGCTCCCTCAGAGTCCTAAGAGAGACAGAAACGTTCAAAGCCCCCACCCCGGTAAGCAGTCCCCTCATGGTTGGGGGCGGGCTGTGGATTTCAGCAGGCACACATGACCTACCTCACACCCCGGACCGCAGATGCTGGGAAGGTCCACTGGTGCAGACCTTTCTGGGAAAAGCATGACATGAGAAACGTCAACAGACTGGGTGGAGCTGGGGCAGAAGTGCAAGCAGCTACTGCAAGCGAAAAATTCCTGAGGAGCGAATAATAGTTTCTGTGTTTTGTGATAATCAAGGTGATGACTTTTTTTTTCAGTGGCTTTTAAACAATCACGTGCAGTGAGTCCCAACAGCAGACACATCTGCCCATAGTCGTAACAAACGAGTCGTGGCATTGCTCACAAGAACAACAGTCCCAGTGCAGGGGTGTGAACTGCACTTCTTATTACAGTTGGGTGTTAGTGCCAATGTACCTTCTCTGTGGTAACATGCCTCAGTTGAACAGTTCTGCTGTCGTCATCCTCGCTGACGCTCACTATGCTGGGCTGGAACACTTTTGTGGGTTCCAGGATGAGAACCTGTAGGACGTGAATATATGTGGTAGGTCCGGAACTCGCACCCACGGAAACTTCCACTCTCAAACCACCAAAGAGCTTCTGAGAAGCTACACTCAGTCCTGCTGGATTCCTTGTACTAAAGCCAGCTGTCCAAGAGGGGCTTTCATTTTTTTTCCCCATGTATTTTTATTCTTCATATTTGTTGCAATATTTGTGCTTCCATCTGTTTTTATTATTATTTTAATGCGAGCTGTTAATTTATTTATTTTTCTATTTCCAGAATATTCTTTTCAGGTTATTCTGTGTGTACTGTA
>JAODLD010000144.1:23565484-23576335 GCA_026781065.1 Mormyrops boulengeri | reverse complement strand
TTTATTTACTTGTTCTCGGGCTAGTTAAAACAGATAAAACACAACAGACAGCGTAATACGCTAACTAATCACCATTTGAGCATGTCATGTTTATTTATATAGCACCTTTCACAAACACTCAGTAACAAAGTGCTTTACAAATTAAAAGGGCCCCAGGTCTCTGACCAGTACATAAATTTATTAAAACGAGGCTAAAACTAATAAAAACAAGGCAGAGTCACAGAGTCGCATTATAAATAAAAATCCCCAGATACTTACCAGTACTGAAGGGCAGGGGTAAAATAAGCATATAGATACACTAATACAAGGTGCTGCCTAAAGTCTGAGTTAAACGAGTTTTCAGCACACATTTAAACTTGTCAACAGAGTCTGTAAACTGCAGGGAAACTGGAAGAGCCTTTCAAAGTCTTGGTGCAGCAGTTGCAAAGGCTCGGTGACCCTGGGTCTCTAAACGTGTACCCGGATCCGTTAAAAATCCCTGACCAGAAGTGTTAAGGGAACGGCTCGCTGTGCCAGTGTGTAGAAGGTGCCTGACACATTCTTGAGCCTGGTTGTGCAGGGCTCTATATGTTAAAACCAAGATTTTAAAATGAACTCGACAAGTAATGGGAAGCCAGCGTAAAGAGATTAAAATGGGGGTGATATGTGAGCTCCTATTGGACCTACTTAAAACCCTTATTTAACTAATAACAAATGAGCTTCTGCCACATTGTTTACTTACCTATATTTGAAATGTTACCGTAAGCTGCTAAAACTGGAGGGCCAAATTAAATAAGAATGATTAATGATCACTAATTCACTGACTGACTTAATGCAGCCCCATTGCCTTACAGCATGTTACATAACCATTGAACTCAGACTGGCCCACCTACTGGCGTTTGGCCACCCGGCCACTTTTTTGCAGCCTTAGTCTTGTCTCGGAATCGACTTTATTTTGACTCATGTCTTGGTCTTGGACATAAAGGACTTGAGGTTTTATTTCAAAACCAGTCAAGACCACACATCAAAACGGCTCTATATTTATTACAGCGGCTTAACAGTCATCTGTTTGTTAACCCTTAGAACCTGACAAATGCAATATGTGTTGATTTTCACACCCATTAATCTCCGGCTCATAACGTTGGATAGGTATAATCCACATGAATCACATATTATTGCAATCAAGAGAACTTACTTAATCCAGTTATCCAAGTTGCAACACTGTGCACTAAAATATTCCAGGTGTGCACAATAATAACATTTTCCATGAAAAATCACCCCTAATAATCCATAAAACATTGATATTATTCACATTTGACAGAAAACAAACTGCATATTTGCTTCTACATTGATCCACACAATATTTAATTTATAATTTGTTTATTATAAGCCTATAAATAAAGGAACAGAAAAAGACTCAAAAATGGGTTGGAATTCCACTAGAAATAACAACAAATGCAGCAATCTCTTTATTAGGAAGACAATTACTTGAAATTTTCTAAATAGTTGTTCAAAAAAGTTTGTATGTGTATGTTTAATGCCGAGCTCTGTCAAAACAGTACGGGCCCATCGTGTAACTGGAACACCTCCCCCAAATTTTACATTTGTACAGAAGCAATTATATTGAAATTTTAAGAAAAAACGTCCATGGTTCAAATTATGCTGCGACATAAATTTTAGGCCATACTACCTAGCCCCAGGATGGTGCCTATGCCCCACATTTTACAGTGTGTTATGTAGACTCAAAAATAGTCTGTTTCTGACTATGGTCTAGCCCTGCCTTGGTCTTGGTATTGTCTCGGTCTCGCCCTGCCTTAGTCATGGTCTTGTCTCCGTCTCGATACACTCTCAGTCTTGGTAATAACTTGGTCTCAGTTTAGGTGGTCTTGACTACATGACTAGCCCGGTGCTGCCAGAAGACTCACCGATTTTCCGCATCTCCATAGAAATCTCATATTTGTGGCCCGCCGCTATCAGCAGAACCACACAGTTGATGCCCGAGTGTAACGCTGGCTCTGTTTCGAAGGCCTTGCCGTACCTAGAGCAGAAGGAGCAGGAAAACCGGCATGAGAATGATGTCAGACGGTAGTACTGAGGATCTTACGTAAAAGGCGTCACTAAGTGTCAATCTGAAGTCACAAGCCGACACTTCCTGAGAATACAGAGTCCTGGCAATCAAATCAGACTGGAATAGATGCAACAATATTAAAAATGCATGTAGAATAATGAAGGTAAATATGAAAACCGCTGTAACCTTGACCAGGATAATCAGTGGGATAATGAAAAATGAGTTATCATGCATCTGGGGAAGTAAGAAAACGCTGCCTAGCTGGATTGTGTGAATACTATGCTTTATTTCTGCTAGTTTTTAGTAGGGCTTATATAATTATTTAGTTGTATTCGATTTAACCTATTTATGCAAGTGCATATTTCACTGGTGCAATTCTGGTTAATGAATTCAAGGGTCCAGCATAAGGTACCCACTGGAATCACCTGCAGGTGCTGTGCTCTCATCCATATCCATTACACTCAGTGTTACCGTAACCCTTGAGGAATTTATTTCAGTAGGGGCTTAGCTTGGGCTCTGCCTGCCCTTCTCACCAGTAGCAGGCCTGGTTTCGCGCCTGCTCGTCGCTGAGGTTAGAGCTCAAGAAGATGTCCTTGTAGATGCGGCCACAGAGGCAGTAGACATCTGATGGTACCCGATCCCCAGACTCCACTATGGGGATGATGATGGACAAGGCCTTGTCGCGGTCACCGGGGGCGTTTCTCCTGCTCGCAGCAAAAAACAGAAACAATAAACACCGAACCAACTTGGTAACCCAGATTCATTAATCACCGCAGCCTGCCTGCAGATTAACACTTTAGGTATGCTGAGTGACATTCCATGCATTGTAATACTAGTAAGTGTGCATAAACAGAAACCAATTCATAATAACATAACTACACAGCAACGGTTAAACACTGAATTAACTTGACGAGGCACCAGGCTGAATAGCTGGTGAATCGTCAACACTCTGATGGCTGTCACTGGACAGGGCCGGGTCTGTCGTCTGGATTCTGAGGGCCGTATTATGGGATGCCAGCAAAATCAGGAGCAGGTACCTGTTCAGTGCAAATATATAATGGAACTTGATGTTCTGCTGCGTGGCCACTGCACAGGTGGGGAGCTGCATCAGGGTCTCCACCAGGTTAATGACGCCACCGTAGTCCTGGGGTAGATACCGTGCATGTCAGGCCGCATGACTGATGAGTCAGGTATACAATAGAGAGGCACGACATGCCATATCAACATGGGAGGGTTAGGGTTATATCCTGGATGGATGTGATGCGTCAATATTCTCTCAGGTGATACAGAAAAAAAGCAAAACTCATGCCAGTATACCTGCACCTGCCAACCATTTTTATGAGGGGATGTCCCTCCGAGTTTCCTGGCTTTTGTTGTTATTGATTTCTTGGCAGTGTCGCCCCCCCCCCTCCCCTCACCTGGATATCACGGTAACACAGCAGCAGGTTCATGATGATGTCTGGGCTAAGCTGCTCCATCGTGTCCAGTCGCTTCTGGATCTGGCCCAGTTCGTGGCTCAGGTCGGGGCCACTGAACCGCTCACGGGCGGTACGGATCTCCTGCCGGATCTTCTCCTTAGAGTACTCGCTGCGGGGAGGATGAGGTGCTCTAGTGTTGTCAAGCTAATCAGACGTAATGGCTTCCCCCCTCCCCGACTGATGGTAGGTGCGCAGGGGGAGGTCAGCCCTGCCGAAGCAGCGCGGAAGGAGGCCTCAGGACTGGACCCACCTGTAGTGGATCTGAACGTTCTCCAAGAGCTGGATGAACTTCTCCATCAGTGGGGTGAGCAAGGGCTCCAGCTTGATCCTAGGGATCAGCAGCTCCTTGATGCCCGCTGCTGTGCCAGCCTCGCAGGTGAACGCCTTGCCTTGGGGTGACACCAGGTACTGGATGAAAGTGTAGGTCCCACATCCTTCCTGCAGGACAACACCCACACACAGCTGTCAAAACAAGGCTCCAGTAACAACAAATCAGAGAGAAAACTAGTTAAAACCAAAACAAAGAAAATCAGCTGATAATGTTTTACAAGCAGATAATGTGTTGGTCCATGCACGACCACACACAGGACAAGCGGTGGATAATGTTTTAGGGCCACACCAAAATGAAGATCAATTAAACACCACATCTCTGACAGCCTAAGACTTATACACGGTACAGTTTATTGTTCTCTTCGTGTCTTTTTGCTACTCCACCCAAGACAGTCACCCAGAATTCTACATAGTCAAACAACACAGTAAACATATATGTGTTAAAGAATAGGTGATGACTTCATTCGGCATTGTTTAACAACGCACGCGACTTTTAAAGTCACATCCTGCTTATAGATCCGATTTTCGCGTCGCTCTTCAGATTTCTGATAAGTATACAGCAGTATCTCGGTTATCAGGTCATATGTTCAGGAACAGGGCCTACTACTAAAATGAGTAACCTACAGCAAAACGATTTTCCAGGAAACCGCAGTCGGGAAACATCCGTCATACAAAGTGCAAAGGAATACTGACATTTGCATTTATATCACATTGATTTTAGCAGACGATTTTGTTCGCTTTATTCGAGAGAGGCAAATAGCACCTTACAAACATCTGACTGTCAAACAGGCAGCGGAGCATAAATACCCACACACAAGTGTAAGCAATATTGGAGTAATATTGGAGTAAGAACTACACATCATGTTCCACGAAGCAAGAATCTGCTATTCAGTCAAAGTGCAGAAATGACTCATTGCAAACACCGAAGAAAGCAGAAGAAATCAGAAGAAATCAAAGGTGAGAGAGGTTCAGAAATGCATGGAGAGTCAATAGTAAGAGCGGAGATTAAGTAAAGTTCTCAGGTGAATACATTAGACCTGTACCCTTAGAGTGAGCAGATCGCCCCCCTGCTCGCTGCAGTACAGGATGACGTTGTTGGTCATTAGGAAGCTCTCCCTCACGCCCAGGTGGTAGAAGAGAGACTGCTGACAGGACGAGTCGCTCATCTCCACCACGGCCACGTCTGAAAGGCGAAAACCAAACCATTTCAAGCCCGATCGTTAACCTGGATCACGTCCGCCAAAGGCGAGAAAGTAAATTTGACAAGGAATTAAAGATATTTGGATACTTAAATTAGCTGCAATGTGAGTGCGTTCCACCGGCACAACGCTGTCATCTTAGATTACAAGACCTTCTGCCTAGACATGGGCTCCCTGCCCGTACTTGCCTGCGTTGTAGAAAGTGTCCAGGACATCCGGAATGCTCAGCACAACTTTATCCAAAGGGACACTTTTCAAGGAAGCGTGCACTTCTTCGCAGGCTTTCTGCAAGCATGTCAGCGCTACGTCCTCACCGGTCTCGGGCAAAGACGCACGAGGGACAACGTATACGACAGTGACATTTCTGCTCCGGCTGTGCGTGGAGGCGACGATCATGTCCTTCTTGGATAGATCCACAGCCTTTCGGTCCTGCCACATGCTTCCAGCCGGCAACGCGGCCATTCTCACATCGCGTCGCACAGCTGCCTGCCCACACAAATGAAACCTAAAGAGTCGCGTAGAAACTGATCACCTTCCGCGCTTGACCATTTAATCCCAGATTCCTAAGGTAGCGCGCGTTCCGAGGACGTCCGGGGATGCGCCGCCCCCGCGGAACGCCTCCGAGCTCCGTGCGACATCTGCCGCCTCGAAACACACCTTTCCCAGCTCCGCAAAATGTGACTGGGACAGCCCTGCTGTTCAACTCACCAACACGTGCATACATGCAAACAAGTAGTGTTTTATAAATGTAATATCGGCAAGACACGGAAATATGAAACCCTTAAACCAATACTGGTTGCCTAATGACCATCAGCCAGTGATTAAAAAAAAGCCTTTACCAAGATATCGAATAGATCTGGTTTTATGATATTAAGGAGGCTTTCCTTTTGTGCCGTTTATAAAATCGTGCGGTTTTGCGATTAAACGGTCGCAAAAGTGTAACAGCAAACTTCGGTGGGAAGTACAGCATTTACACAAAGACATCTATGTGGGACCAACTTACAGATCCACGCCCAAATTTGCATAGAGAAAGGAATTATGCCTTTTTTCTAATTTCTACTGCGGCGTTTAATTTTCCAAACTTTTCCTATCAGTTTTACGCCAGAAGGTGTAAATTTTGACACTAGTGTCCCCCAGTGGCTGCTTGCCGCCATACCCTACAAGATAAGTAGGATTCCAGTGAAGTCACGCGTCCGCCTTTCAGATGGTTATCCAATACGGGGTCGCAGAGGGACGCACACAATAAGAAATTCAGCGACGTCAATTCACGTTCATGTTTTTTGATCGTGAAGGACCTCGATTTGGAAAGAACACACAAACTCAACATACAGGTCGGAGACAGGTACAAACCCCAATGAAATCACGCTGCTATAAAAAAGACCTGAGTCAATGGGATAAACAACTAAGATCTGTGGTATTCCAATCCTTCATGACTCCTTCAAAAGCTGTTTCCATGACCGGTTTGTTCCAGCTCTATAGAAACTCAGATGACCACAGCTGCCAAGTGATACAGCTTTAAGGGAACTAAGCTATTTTCAGCAATAACCATTTAATATAACCGGTTAAGATTGCCAGGTGCTTTATTTTAACTAGTGTGGTACCATTTTTAGAATGTGTCATATTAACATAAAGATGGTACATCTAGTACAACCCCATTTCCAAAAAATGTTGGGTCGCTGTGTAAATCATAAATAAGCACAAAATGCAATGATTAACAAATCATATAAACCTATATTTAACTGAAAGTAGAACAAAGGCAACATCAAATGCTGAAACAGAGAAATTTTGTTGTTTATGATAAATACAAGCTCAATTTCAATGTGATAACAGAAGCATATTTCAAAAAAACTGAGAGAGGGGCACGTTTACCACTGTGTTGCATCACCTCTTCTTTTAATAACAGAAGTTTTGAAAGTGAAATGTTGTTCCATTCTTGCCTGATACAGAATTTCAACTACTCAACAGTTCGGGGTCTCCTTTGTCATATTTTTTGTTTCATGGTGTGAAACTCTTCTGCTATAGAGCCATACTATTATAAAATATGCAGAATGCAGTTTGGCACTGTCTTGCAGAAATATACAAGGCCTTCTTCGAAAAACTAGTGCACCCCCACACCATCATGGATGCTGTCTGCTAATAACAAGCTGGGTGGTCCCTCTCCTCTTCAGCCTGGAGGAGGTGGCATCCATGATTTCCAAAACAGAATATTGAAATTTTGATTTGTCAAACCACAGGACAGTTTTCCATTTTGCCTCAGTCTTAAATGACCTTGGGCCCAGAGAAGCCGGCATTTCTGGGTCATGTTTACATGTTTCATTCTGCATTTGTGGATGCAGTGATGAACTGTGTTCACAGTCAATAGTTTTCTTAAGTGTTCCTCAGCACATGCAGTGATTATCACTATGGAATCATGTCCATTTCCAATGCAGTGCAACCTGAGGACCCAAAGATCACGGCTATCCAGTATTGGTTTTTGGCCTTGTCCGTTGCATTCAAAGACTTCTCCGGATTCTGTGAATCTTTTAATAATAGTATGTGCCATACATAAGGAAATTCCCAAATTCTTTGCAGTATTACATTGAAGAACAGGTCACGCCAGCTTGTGGAGCATGCCCTGATGCAGCATGTTGCCGCACCCATCACACAGCAAAACTCCTCGGGATCCCGGCTGGTGACCCCCAAGGCAGACACACGATCCAGTCCCACACTCCGGAATTGGCCATCCATCTGCCGCATCCAGTTTTACATGGCCGTCCACTTGGCCTGATCCAGCTGCTCAGGACCTTAGCAATGAGGATCCTGTGAGCCGGTGTTTCAGTACGAGAGGGGGATATAGGGCTTTCGAAGGAACAAACAGGCACGCTTCGGTTCGCTCAGAAACATTTCATCAAAAGTGATACAAAGTTATGAAATATGATAAGTAATAGTAAGTAATCCCAATAATAATTACACAATTATGGAATATACTAAGGAAAAATTATGAAATGCCACAAACATTGATAAGTGGTCCAAAGCGATACAAAATTAGGAAATATCATACTCGCATGAAAATAGTCCCATAATGGTTAAAAAGCATCAGGAGTTGCAAAGCTATTCACACTGTGGGTGCCATCATCACCCACCTTCACACACGGACCCTTTTCAGTCCTGGCTGGAGACCAACACGTGAGTCCCGAGAAAGTGAGGGGCGATGCGCGCTCTATCCCACGGCTGAGCTCCGGTCAATACTGAGTTTTCCCCCTTCCTTTATATTAAATTGGGAGCGGTACGTGTGCGGGCAGGGGGTGAGCTGGCCAGGCTCACCCCTCCCCTCAGGCGATGCGGTCTTCGTCCTCCAATTCCTGTCCAGGTGAGGCTGTTTGAGCTTGCGGTTACGAAGCATTTTGGGCAACGCTTTCCCTTTCCCCTGAGAGAGACGAAATAGGCGTCCTAGCTCTTTCTATGAGAGCAAAACATTTGGAGCAACACTTTCCTTTCTCTCCTGGGAGAAACAGGATAAGCGTCCATTTCCCCAGAGAAAGACAATACAGGTGTCCTAACTCTTTCTATGAGAAACAAATTATTCATGAGAAACAAGTTATATAAGTGACCAGTGAAAAATATGTTTGTGCAGTTCAGCCTTGACACAGTAATATCATGGGTGAATCATGAACGACGTATTTGAATCTTGGGATGATTACTCCACACACGATCAGAATCAATCCAGACCTCCATCACCTCATATGCATGTCTGCTAGGTGGAGTTGGAGGTACTCCAAATTGTGAGTAGTGGAGTCAGACCATAACAACTTCCCAAATCATTACAGTAACAGGAGGACAGTGGACATATTTCTTTAATTTTATTCTACATGAGCGACGTGGCCATCTGCGGGGCCACCTGAAAGTTCATCTCAATACAGCCGGGTCACCCTCACAACGCAGGTAATGTGCCTCATTAGGGACTCCTAGGGAATCTAGCAACTGCTTGTTTAACGCAAAGTCAAACCAGCTGTACCCAAGAATTCTCCAAAGAGACACAGTCTTCGTCTCAGCTCACTGGATAGTGTCCATGTCTCACAGCCATACAGCAAGACAGGGAGCACCAGGAGTCTAAAGACTTGGACCTTTGTCCTCTTGCAAAGATATTGGAAGTGCCACACACCCCTTTCCAGTGACCTCATGACCCCCCATGCTCTCCCAATCCGTCTGCTAACTTCATAGAGTCACCAGAGACATGAATGTCACTGCTGAGGTAGGTAAATCTCTCGACAAGGTTGACATTTTGCTGCAGACAGACACACTACTGATGGCTGTGCCTAAGAAGTCATTTAATGTCTGGATCTTTATTCAAGACACCCGCAATCCCAGACACTCAGACTCCTCGCTCAGTCCCTCAAAAGCCTTGAACAGAGCCTCCTTTGACTCTTAAATCTTTCTTCACCAATGGATATCCCAGGGCTACTGGATCCCACGACCCTGCCCAACATATAGCCCATACAAGCATTGAACAGAGTAGGAGCAAGTACACACCCCTGTTGAACCCCAGAATCAACTGGGAAGAACGCAGAGGTTCTCCCTCCACTCTGCACAGCACTCACAGTACCAGTGTATAGGCCGGCCATGATGTCCAGCAACTTCGGGGGGATCCTGCAAAGTCTCAGGATGTCCCACAGGGCAACTCAATCAACTCAGTTAAACGCTTTATGAAAATCAACAAAGGCCTCTGCTGATATTCGCGCTTGCGCTCGTTGAGTGCCAGGAAACGGTCGATAGTAGACTTCTTAGGGGTAAAACCAGACTGCTCCGGTCGCTGACAGGCAAGCAAGTGATCATGGATCCTGTTAAGGATGACCCTAGCAAGGACCATACCCGGCACTGAAAGCAGTGTTATCCCCCTATAGTTGCCACAATCCTGGCGATCACCCTTCCCTTTCCAGATAGGGACTATAAGTCCTGTTTTTCAGTCAGTTGGGATGATGCCTTACTCCCAAATGGAAGTAAAGATTGCTTGCAATTACAGGAGGATAGCCTTACCACCAGCCTGGAGAAGTTCACCCTGGATACCACAGATCCCTGTGGTCTTCAACTGCCCCCAGCTGATTCATCACCCACTGATTCACTCAGTGAGATTGGGTGGTTCACAGCAGATTGGAGGATCAGCTTTGAGAACCATGGACTCAGAGATGTCCAACATCCTAGCAGGAGGGTCAGCTTTAAACAACTGCTCAAAGTGGCCGGTCCAGTGGGTCACAATTGCAGTGTCATCCGTAAGAATGGTCCATCACCCACCCTGACTGCAAGTCTCTGAGGAACAGATTCAGATGTGCGTAATGCTTCGATTCCTCTGTAAGCAGGGCAAGGGTCACTAGACCACAGATGGTGTGTCACCCACTCACGGATTAATTTAACAAATGCCTCCTTATCTGTCCTCAGAGCCCTCACAGCCTTCCTCCTCAGTTCCTGGTACAGACTGGAATTGTCACCAAGTCATGCGCTGCGACTCCTCTCGATAATATCCAGGGTGCCCTGCGAGACGAAACACTTCCTTCTGGGAACACTGGCAACACCAACACAACCCTCGGCGGCCTTATCATAGAAGGTCTCCCACATCACATTAGAGTCAGACCCAAGTCTGCAAGTTCCTCACACAAACTGTGTGCAAACTCATCAACTTAATTTTGGAGTCTGGCCAAGTCCAGCCTCATTCTCCTAGCAGGTGGTAGTCTACTGGATTTAAGCTCAATCTTCAGAGTAGCAACAAGTCTGTGGTCAGAATTCACAAACTGGGCACTTCTGTAGACCCTGCAGTTCTGCAGGA
>JAODLD010000144.1:23548921-23565384 GCA_026781065.1 Mormyrops boulengeri | reverse complement strand
TGATTGGTTGCTTAGATAATTGCATTAATGAGAAATTGAACAGGTGTTCCTAATAATCCTTTAGGTGAGTGTACATTATTCTCTGAATATATAATATTGATCCCAGTGGGGAAATTCTCTTTTCTTACCCCCCCAACTTAATCACTTTATATGAGAGCAAACTGGCTGTGAAGGGCAGCCACCTATAACAGCACCCAGGGAGCTGGGGGTTAAGGGCTGTGCTCAAAGACCTGCAGAGGCCAGGCTCGAACCAGCAACCTTCTGATCACAGGCACAGAGGCTTAACCCACTGAAACACATGCTGCCCTACGATCGTCTTACTGACCTGCTGCCTATTAACCTAATTAGGTGTGAAATATTCAACCAGATGTTTTGTTTTAGCGTCACACAATTCTTGTAAGTCTTTTGTTGCCCGTCTCAACTTTTTTTAAATATGTTGCTGGCATCAAATTCAAATTGAACAAATATTTGTCAGAAAACAATGAACTTGCTCACTTTCAACATTTGATGTCTTTGTTCTGTTTTGAACTAAATATAGGTGTATATGATTAGCAAACCATTGCATTCCGTTTTTACATTGTGTACAGCGTACCAATGTTTTCGAAAATGGAGTATAGGAAAATACTACTTCATTTTACTTACCTCTTTACTAATACTGTATTACCTTATTTACAAGCATCAAGGCTTTTTGCAGATTATCGTTAAACCGGTACAACCCTATAGGACTTTTAATACCCAAACGTATCTTCCTTAACTATTTTAAATCCACTGTGGTTTCTAACCAAACAGAACAGGACATTACTGTACACTGTTAGTCAGGCTGAAAACAAACAGAAAAACCATTTTGATTCCACTGAGGATTAAATAACTTACCCAGATAAACAACAATCTTTATTTACAAAAGAAATATTTAAAAAACCCAAATATATACTTAAACTTCATGTGTTCAAAATCATAAAAATTACTTGTAAATGAAATTACCTAGTAACTTGCGGAGTCATTCAATGATTCCTGAAGATTCAAAGTAACCCATTTTTTTCCAACTCAAAATATCCTGTACAATGGGAAAAATATATGAACTGCTGCATACGTATTGCACTATATAAAGCAACAGTTAATTCTGCATACAGGTTTACAAAAAGAGAAGCAAATTTTTATTTTATTCTTTAAAAAAAAAAAAAAAAAAAGTTCTTCTTGTATCACAGCCGCAGATTTAACCGATAAATGATGGTCAGGACCCGTGATCGTGGGGGTGGTTGATGTGCGAACTCCAGAGTTAGCGGTCATTTCTGTATTCACGGTAATTTATGTGGGTGGCTCTTCAAAGAGCCCGTAATCAACGTTTGGTTCGAAAAAATATTTTATTACCATCTGTGCGGATGCTGATCTACTGGTTTAAAGGGTTTAACGTTCAAGCGAACGGGACAATAACTGTCACTGTACACCAGTCAGTCATCAATAAGCAAACTACCGTACTTACATACAACGACCTGAGTAGTTAAAAAGGAAAAAAAACTGTACTGTAAGGGACAGAGGTTCTTCCCCCTAACAAGAGTCCTCGCTATGCCCCTTGCCTAACCAGATTCTGGATCGATTTTCCGCAATGGCCTTGAGAAGACCCAACTTCACACAGTCTCGTGTCTCCCCGCGATCGCCACCATCTCACTCGTCCACACCTTCATCCTCCTCGTCTCGCTTCTCGTCCACCTCCGTCGTGTCAGAGAACTCGTGCAGCAGGACATACTCGCGGCTGCTGAAGCCAAACTTCAGCACGTCCTTCTCCTTCAGCTCGTAGTAGCGTTGCGCCTCGATACGCTGGTTATTCAGGTACGTGCCGTTGCCAGATCCCAGGTCGATAATGTACGGCTTCACCTTCCTGCCTGTGGTCCCATCGGCTCGTGTGAACTCCATCAACCTAACCACAAAACAACATTCACTCAACTGGTCAGGGCTGACAGAATCCCCACATCCTGTTTATACGTGAATAAATATCCAAACTGGTTTTGATTCGCTTTTTCTGATCTATCTTTATCTTTCACTGAACATTTACACAAGTGAGCGTCCAGTCATACAGCTTCAGCAACTTTCCCCATTGCTCACCTGTACTGAAACACGGCATGCTGTTTGGAGCAAGAGGGGTGGTCAATGGGGATGTCTGCGATCTTCCTTTGCCGCCCCAGGAGGTAGGCGCTTTGTCGGTGGATGTACATTACGGGAAGCGGCTCGTCGTTCTTGAAGGGGTACAGCCGCCACCTCCGCTTGGGTATGCGCGCCTCAGGGGGTTCATTGTATTTAATCACCACCCCCCTAAAGGTGTTGGTATCTTCTACGAGGGCACCAGAGAGCTCAAAGTTGGGCTTCTCTTTGTCTGGCACTGGGGCCCCGCTGTCCGCCTGCGAGCCAAAGGTGGGACTTTCAGGAGCAGCCTGGCCTCCAGCCTCCATGCACTGTCGGTGCTCCCTCCTCCGCTCATCGTGCCGCTCCCGCTCAGCCTGCTGCTCCTGGAAAAACTTTGTGTCTCTGTCCCTCTGCCGCTCTGCACCCTCTCTCCCTCCTCGCTCTCTGTGCCTTGGCCGGTCAGCCTCCCGTCCCCCCCGTCGCTCATCCTCGCCATCCCTGCGGTTGTGCCGCCTCCTGTCATCCTCACCACAGTGATTGTCCCGTTCCTAGAAGGAATGTGGGAAAATGGACTATTACAGCAAAAGGCACAAAGAAGACTGCTCATTCTTTACCTGCTACCTTTATTCATACAAAACAAAACAAAACTCGGAAAGTCAGAAGATCCTCCACAATCCCAACCTCAGACCTCAACATGGCTGAGAAGTGAAAACTGTGGTTATATACTGTTTATTAGCACTAATGTCTTATTTACGTCTCATTAAATCAGTCATGCACACAGCGTATCTGTGGACATGGTGCTATAGTGTTTGTAGGTGTGAAATAATAATAATGTGCTATCAGTTGGTATTGCTAAATGGCTGAACCTGGCAAGAACTGTTATTGATAAATGCCTTTCTGACTTCACCAGGTGTGATGTCGTTCCCAGCCCCTACTTCCAATCTCTGAGGTAAATAGAACACAGCATTAGTGTAAATTTCAAATCTGTGGGGAGGGGGCAGCAAAGAGTTCAATGTCTGTATGACCAAAGGGAAGAGCTCTACAGAGCTTGAAGGAACACAACTATAAGAAACATTATGTGCATCTGTGGCTGCAGCAACTCCTCTTGGATCACTAGCCCTCGGACAACAAACTGCAGCTTGTGATACAATCTTCATTTCAGTTCCTCGAATTACCCGTTTTATTTTAACATCACTGCCACGCGGGGGGCTTCGGCTCCGTTTACGCCGGGGGGAACGGCTCTCCCTTCGGCCTGACGACCTGTCCCCCCTCCTGGCTGGTGATCTATTCCAACAAACAGCAAATAAAAAAAAAAAAGATGCAAGTGAATCCCTGACAGTTAAAAGTACTCATCTAGACAATGTTTTATACATATATATAAAAATCTCCGTCTTATTTAAATAAGATAGCAACAGATGGTGTAGTGGCTAATGTCATCAACTAATAGTCTGAAGGGTGCTTGGTGCGTTTATTTTAAACACAAACAGGACAATGGTTTAGAGCGTCAGCAAAGCAACAACATACCTGAACGACTGAAAAAATAATTGTCCATGACAGTTCCAAGAATATAAGTCACTTTCTCCAAATGATATTAAGACTACGTATTCCTACTGAACATAGGTTATAATGATCACCTGTAACGACGCCTTGTTGTGTGGAGACCGAGAACTAGCTACTTATAAGTACAGGGACAAAAAGAGGACCCTACTTGTCTATATCACATTTTATAAAACTGCGATTGACTTTAAGTTATTTAGCACCCACTTGCTGGCTCGCCTCCTCTGCGGCACCGGACTTGCGCTGCCTCCGTTAGATCCCGAACTCGAGCGGCGGGATCTCTGCGGCCTAGCCGGACTCAGCTTCTCCTGCTTGACTCTAATCTTCGTTTCCCGAGGCGAATCATGGCGTCTGTGTCGTCTCTCCCTGTCCATCTCCTTGACGTGTCTAAATGCTTGGTCTATTTTTCGATATAAGGTTCATAACATGAACATTATATATGTAAATATTAGCGACAACGAAGTTTCTCAACAAGGCTCGCGCTTTCCGCGAGCTGAAAGACTTCAGCCCGCGAGTTCCGTTTCCGGTTCCGTTGTAAAATTCTTCCGATCATGTTCTCAAAACAAGCCCCTTAGTTCTGCTTCTACGCCGCACTACTGCAAAACTTATCATGTATCCAAAACAGCTCTTGTGATTCTGATTAGATTTTTTGTAAATTTCATTTCAGTAACTTAAAATATTTAATTATTAGACTAAATACACTTGTTTCATATTAATGGATAATGTCCTTGGCTGACACGTTGGGGTAGCTGTTGGCCGTACCAGGGGCAGAATACGGTGGATATATCCTGTAGTACACCTCTGAGAGCAGGCGTCTCTGTAGTCATGGAAACGGCACCACGCACTCCCACGAAACTCTCCTGCGTGTGTTTTTGGGAAGCACCGAGTGTTTCATTTTAATTATTGTCTTAATAATTGAATAATTTAATAATTGAAATGATTCCCCCAGTCGACTCACTACTGAAGTACGACAATCCTGTTCTGGTGAGCAGGAACACAGAAAAGAAAGCATTCAAGGTAAAACTCCACTTTTAATAAAACAGCCCCGATTGTGTATGTAAGTATATATAATTAGGGTAGTGTTTTATGTAAAACATGCCATTTGTCCTACTGCAATGTTGAAAAATTGTCTTTTTTAATAAGTACAGATAAAAGCAAACCGAAAAAACACATGTCATTTTTATGTTTGTGGATTGCTAAACTCCAGTTAAATAAATATAAGAAATAATTTTAAAGATCTCTTTTTAAATAACCCAACCAAGTCATGACTGGTATTGTAAGAAGAGAGTAGGTAGAGAATGGTTGATTGTGATCGCGCACATAGCAGAGCACAGTCGGTAACGAATAGTTAGTCGTAGAAAATGTTACGCTACTTCATGTTTATCATATCAACAATTTTTTTCTAAACACTAATAAATTAATAAATCTAAACATAGGTTTATTCATTTAAAATGAACAACAACGCAAAAGGCACCTAACTAAAAAATGCACACAAATCAACTAGCATCGTAGCACTTTTGCGTCATATATGATTGTCAGATGAAAGCAAACAACACACAAGTTTACTCTGTCTATTGAAGACCACGACTATATCATCGTAATAAGCATCGTTGCATTCTGTCAGCACACACAGGAGGGAGTAGCCTATTAAGCGTCTTTGTTTTTATGTGACATTTGGCCCTAAATAGTTATTACTAAACAGGTCATGCATCATATAATCGTATCTAGCCTAAGTGAAACGTGTGTTCATTAAAAATGGCCGACTCTCCCGTTCATTTAAAATAGCTGAGACGAAGAGCCAGTTCGATCGAGAAATATCGATCTCCGGTGCTGGCCTAGAAATGCGTGAAATGTGCTTGTATGCCTTTACAACAAGCAAAGCTTGTTTCTGGTTATCGTTTGGACAAGCTTTACGACCAAAACGTCAAGTACACTTAATGCTTCCAGACTGCTGCAGCTTTTAAATTTGCCTATGGTTAATGATGTTCTGTCTCCCTTCAATCTGCCAATGGTAATAAAGGCCTTTACACTGTGACTCAGGCCAGGAACTTGAAAGCAAGCCTCCAGTTGCCTGCTGTAACTGGGCCAGTTCCCCCAAAACCTAGGAGCCCCACCGCTGATTCCATCAGGCAGCAAACCGAGGAGGTACTGGATATCATCCTGCCGCCCAGGTACCTCCGAGTCATCTTCAGATGCAGCCCACGGCTACCAGCGTACAGCCCAGTTAATGCAGCCTTGTTGTCTTTGCAGGGAATGGACGGAGAATGACCAACTGTGGATCCAGCGGGTTTCCAGTGCACCCTGCACACGCGTGGATGTGATACACCTCCAGGAGCAGCTGGACCTGAAGCTACAGCAGAGGCAGGCTCGGGAGACGGGTATCTGTCCCGTCCGCAGACAGCTCTACTCCCAGTGCTTTGGTAATTTCTGGGCTAATTGCCGTAACTACCTCCAATAACCACTCAGTAGCTAAGCTCATCTCATACCGCTGTCAGGGCTCTCGAGTCTCATGCATTGACCGTGAGACACATGCATTTCAACCAGTTCACACGCTCACACGCCACACCTTGTTACTCACGCTGAGAACTAAGGGATAACGTCCATCAAGGTATCCCATTATATCGAATTAATGGACACAGTGTGGGCATACGGAGGGGAATTTTCCTCCAAATTCTTAGCTGTCCCGAATTTTACAGCATCAATAGCCATCCACCAGCCAATCAGAAAATAACATTTGCTGTTTCCTGGCAAATTCCAAAACACGTTACATGTGATCTCACTGCAAGCATGTTATTACACACATGCACGGAGTGCAGACAAGGTGGAAGAGCAAGATCCGATGAATGCAGTAGGCGGGGCTCTCAAGTCTCAGGTATTGACCGTGAGGCACTCGCTCAGCCCCTAATATAATCTCACTCCAAACTTTTGATGAAACTTGACAGCCCTGCATTGCTCTGCCATCCTTGTCTTACTCTCCTCACGAGGCCTCGCCGTTTCACTGCAGATGAGCTGATCCGACAGGTGACCATCAACTGCGCTGAGAGAGGTCTCCTCCTGCTTCGTGTCCGGGACGAGATCCGCATGACCCTGGCCGCCTACCAAACGCTGTACGAAAGCAGTGTGGCGTTTGGCATGAGGAAGGCCTTGCAGGGCGAGCAGGGCAAGTCCGATATGGAGAAGAAGGTGCGGTGAGAGATGATTGTGGGTAATCTCACTGACTTCAGATGGCCTGTTGAACATGGAGAACAACACACTGTAGGAAATAAGGAGCAGGGAAGAAAACCATCCTAGATTATAGAAGTAGAATAAAGAAACTAATGAACAGGGGATTAAAGTAACTATTTCTATCTCATTTTGGGGGAGAGAAATTTATAAACTCAGTCTGCATGTCAAGTCCTGTCTAATGATGCCATGAAATAATTACAAGAGCACTAGTTGATGGTCAGGTCCTTTGTTGGAAACGTGCAGATTGAGCAGCTGGAGAAAGAGAAGAAAGAACTGGACAGGCAGGTGAACGAGCAGAGAGCCAGATGCGAGGCCGTGGAGAAGCGGGAGGCTGAGCGGCGGCAGGCCGACGAGAAGAAGCACTCAGAGGAGATCCAGTTCCTCAAACGGGCCAACCAGCAGCTTAAGGTACACAGGCACCAGGGCTAAGAGCCAGAGGCCGTTTGCACGAAACACCTTAAGTTAAGATTTTCCTTAAAGTCCGAGTTAAGGTCTCCTTAAAATAAAGTCGGTTGCACAAAACACCCTTAAGTCTCTTCCTTAAGGTTTCCTTAAAATTTTCTCTTAAGTATTTAAGTTATTCTCTTTATCTTGGTCTTATACTTAAGGAATCCTTTAACGGTTGCACAAAAGACCCTAGCAACCAAACTAAGGGAAAAAAATTAAGGTACCTCTAACCGCACCTTAACTGCAACATGGCCGAGTTTATGATAATAAATAACAAGAATGAACGCATCCCAAAAAGAGTGTTCCACGACCAGGAGAACCCCTTAGCTACGCTTAATGATGAGCAATTGATTTTGCTTTATAAATTTGACCGGCAGTCAATTTATGATCTGTCCGACTGCCTACAGTTGGATCACTCCACAATCCGAAGCTGTGCTCTGTTGCAATTAATGATTGCTCTGCGGTTTTATGCTACGGAGCCAGGCTCGTTCCAGGCTGTAATAGGTGATGTATTTCATGTCCACAAGTCAACGGTGTGGCGTGTCATTCACCGAATTTCAAACGCCATTGCCCGTCTGTTGAACAACGTGGTGAAATTCCCCTCAAAACAAGAAGAGGATGAAATAGCGACACATGAGCAACTTATGTACAGAGATCTATTTCACTGTCAGCAACATAGACTAACGTTAACAGTTCCCTCAAGTATGTTAGTCATTTAACCTATCTGAAGTTGTAATTAAGCTAACGTCAGCTGGTAAGAGTTTATTGTTGCATTCTCTCCTGTAATTAGTGATCTCTTTTTTGGCCAGAACAGATAAGTTGTTGTATTTTTTTGGACCTCTTGGAAGGACCTTTTCACCAGACTTCTTGAATTAATTTTCATTGCAGTTTCCTCCCACATTCGTTGTTTTCTGTTTGCTGTTATTTGCGGATTTAATTTACTTTTTAGTATGTTCTTTCCTTTATTGTATCCTCCAAAAGTATAATCTTTTCATCCTCTGACCAGTTTTGCTTTCTTTTCTTTTCTCCCATTTTTTTTACTTTGTGAGGCGATAATGGGCATCACAAACGGGTGCGAGTGCAAGCATATGAACGGTCTCCATGGAAACAGGACAATTTTACTGCTGTAAAACATCTTTCGGTGTTGTAAATGCCTTAATGTTTTTCCTTAACCAAGGAAACCTTTTAAGGGGTTATGTGCAACACCCTTAAATAAATCCCTTAGCTACGGAGAAATTAAACCTTAAGTGTCATGCTTAATGGGAAAACTTAAGGTGGTTTGTGCAACCGGCCCAAGACCTCCTTCCAAAGCCTGGAAGCCTGCTGACTCACCTCACACAGCTGCTCAAGTTCAGTCACAGTTCCTGGATGCCCAACTAGCAGACCGAATCCATAACCTCGCATTAATGCATCATTTGCATGCCTAGACTATGTCCTGCAAGCCTAGCTGGCATGCACTGGGAATGCTAGATATGTCTCTGCTTTCCATCTTGCCCTTAACAATGCAATATGGACAGACTGCTACACTTTAGCACCATCTCAGTCACACAGTGTCTCCACACTTAGATGATGAGGTCAGGGTCACACAGCACTTGGAGAAGATTTTGTCTCTCTGTAGTAGCTTAAATGTATTTAGATAGCAAGCGATTTTCGGGATTAGACTGAATTCCACATTCCGCATGTCTTTCGCAGACAGCTGCGCACACCTGGTTCAAATATAACATCTGTGCTCTTCATTTGGCTGCAGTTCAGTCAGTTTTATAACTCGGCTGGGGCACTAACTGTCTATTAATAACAAAGTGAATTAATCAGATAAATCCAGTCGTGGACAGTTAACTTTTACAAGGTACTCCTTGGTTTTTAGGAAACTTAAAAGTACAAACAGAAAAAAAGTTACACACACGGAATGAGAACAGAACACAGGTTAGCTCTATAGTGATCAAGAGTTCATCAACATCATTGATTCTCTTCACCAAAATCCATGAATGCTGACTTGTCCCCAATGTTCTGTGTTCTCCACCTGGGTTCTCCACAGTTCTCAGGTGTAGTTCTCTGAGGGACAGTTTGTCCCATTTGTGTGACCTGCCCACTCTCACCTGTTTTTTTTTTTTCCTACAGGCCCTGCTTGACGGACTGGTAGCTCCAAAGAATTAAACTCTTCTGAAGCAAAAGGTCTGTCTTTAATTCCACTAGCCAGTTTACATTTCAAATAATTAGACCATCATACAACGTTCAGTTTCCACTTCCTGTTAATAAATGAAGCATGTTTTTTTTTTTTCTTCGCTCACTGTTTATTTATCCCTCAGCAAAACAAATACATGACTTAGAGGGAAAAAGGGAAGTGTTTTGGTCATGCAAAATGTACCTTCATGATTTTTTTATTAGATGACGGTTTATCTTTCTGAATGAAAAATACATTAAATGTGCATCCCAGTGTCAGTAATGTTGTCATAATCGTCACTCATTTTGTCGCACTAGTTTATAAAAGTTTATAAGTTGTTTTAAAGTGCAGTTGTGAAACGGAGCTATGGGGGCCAGACTTTCAGCTGCCAAGTGGTATCGTTTTCTACACCCCGTTCACACCCAAACCCTTTCCTTCCAAAATGGTCTCGTCATCAATCAAGGATACACGCGAGAAGGCATTAAAAGTGGTTTATTTTACAGGGCACGCAGCCACGGGGTCAGCGCCGGCCCCGCTTGGTCTGCTCAGGCCTGCCAGAGGGGGCCCGCTTTTTGTTCTTGTTCTTGTTCTTGACGTTGTGCGTTTCGTAATAACGCACCCCCACCTTCTTCACCTTCTGTGCTCGTTCCTGTCTCCTCCGCTGTATGGGGGCAACATAGGAGAGAGTGAATGTGGGTTCCCTGCACCAGGGATGACGTCAGCGATACCCTACAGTGTGTCACATGGGACATCTCCCATGGGGGGGGGGGGTTGGTACCTCTTTGCACGTCAGCCTGCCGCCACGTCCCGTCACACTCTGGCCATCGTCTTCCTCTGCCTTCCTCTTTCTGCTGGTCTGTGTCTCAGCTGTGGGCCCAGAGAGAGAGAGACAGAGAATATCAGGCAGGATTTCTGGCCCTGTGTAGATGTCCCACAAGATAACTGAATGACATTTCAAAACTTCATTTAACAAGGACAAAAAAAAATAAAAATTCAGGGAAGTGAAATGCCACAACTTTCACGTTTGGAACAAGTCAATAAATCATTCCAAATTTCAGGCCTAAATTTCATGCAAACGTTCACGTTTCAGATTGGAACCTGGAAACCGGCTCACGTTTGTCCAAAAATGCCAGGATCAACCATTCAATCAAAATATTAAGAAAAACACAATGGGACACCTTACAGGGAATTAAGAGGGACATCAGTGCCAAGGGTCCAACCTACACAGCCGTGACAAATAGCGCAGTACAGCTGCTTTTCTACTTCTGGGTGCCACTGTGACCAGACGGAAAGTTCTGGAATGTGGAGAGCCTACCAACACCATGTGCCTCACCGCTATGTGGTGTCAGGCACGGGACATATTTTTCTGAAATAGAAGGAAGGCTTTTTTGACTGATGTATTGGGGAAGATCAAATTTCACACAAAACCACCACGTCACACTGCCAAAGGCGGCGGCAGCCTTTAAATTGGGCACTCATTTTTCTTAGTTCAATGTCCAAAAATAAAACTGTACGAAATAAAAATAAAAATAGCTGGATCCAGGCAAAGAAATTCACCACCCAGTGTAATCTGGACCCTCTTTTTATATCTGGCATTAGATTTGAGTAGGACTCAGTTTTCTGGAAACTTTCCCTATTTTTTCGGTTTTTAGCTTTTTTTTTTTTTAAAAAAAAAATAAATAAATAAAACACTCATTGCAGGGCCCTGGAGATTTACTCTGTCCCCCGTTCAATGGCCTGCCATCTTTTGCTCAAAGTGCATTTAACTGGCCAGCGTCCCACCTCAACAACTCTTAATTTTGAAACTTTTTCAGATGTTTTATGACAATAAGTTTTGAACATCTACTTTAAGGCTTTCAATGATCTGTATGAATCCCGAAATTGTCACCTGCCTTTCAGAAAAATCCCCATTTACACAACAAGGACCAAGAACTTTGGCCCATCAGAACTGGTTCTGCCGACTGAAGCTGCATTAACCCTCGACACAAGACTCGCCTTTGGCCTGTGGTCTCCTGGGAGCCGACGGCTGGCTTTCCGTTTGCATGTACGGCCTCTCCGTCAGAGACTTCGGAATCCTGTAGCAACAAAAAGTTACTTCCCATGCCACTTTATCACTTAACTTTGATTAAGAACTTTTAAAAATTGTTCTGATGTCTATTCAAAATTAAATGAGAAAAAAATAAAATCACAAAACAAGCAATAAAGTGTATGTTTTCAGCTCAGAAGATCTCTGCTACGCATGGATCGTGCCCATTCAGGACAGGGGGACACACCGGATAGCTGAGAACCTCTTGCACTTGGCCCGGCTCAGGAACTGTTTGTACTTGGCGATCTTCTGGTCCAGCTCTTTGACCACTTGCCGTGAGTCCTTGACCTCAGCCTTGGCTGGGGCAGCATTCGGCTCCTCTGCCTCCTCACTCTCGCCCTCCCCATTCTCACTCTCTTCGCCCCCATCTGGTCCGTCACTCCCCACATCTTCCTCTTCTGACTGCTCTTCCTCCTCATCCGAGAAGTCCGACACCTCCACGGGCACCAGGTCCTCCTCGGTGAACTCTGGGCCTACGTTGATCTTCCCGAAGTTCTGCCTGACGTTGGTCAGGAGTTTTGGCACCTGCTCACTCTTCGGACACGAGTCAATCTGGTCCAGACCGTCTGTCACCTCCTTGGGGGTCACCTCCTGCGAGTCCCCATCACTGGTCATCGCTTCTACTTTCCCTAGTCTTTCCTGACGCTAAAGAGGAAAAAATGGTTTAGGAAAGATTATCCTTACGGATCATTTATTTAGCAACTTTTAGTATCACTTTATGGACAGTAAGGGGCAGGATAACTACAACTGGAGCCAAAGAGCAGATTTCAAAGGAGGAGTGTTATGCAATGCAGACTGTAGAGTGATGTCAAATGAGGGCGGCCCCCACCTCCTCCTCCGTCTCCGTGAGGGGGGGCTTCACAAAGAACGGGATGCGACCTCTCTGCCAGTCGTTCAACACCATTTTGGACACCGTAGGCAGATCTGGCTCACCCCCCTGGGACACATGGAGAGAGACTGTCAAACTTCACACGGGGTCAATTTCAGGCCGCAGACTGGGCTTTCCATTACCGACCCCAATTCCTTCCCAGGATGGAGTGGCAGGATTCACATTGCCCCCTGTTTTACTTTAAAACAGAGAAAAACAATAAAGAGCCAGAGTGTGGCCCTGGACTTTGTTGGGGGCAATCAGGCAGGACAGACCTTTAGGAGTTTTCCGGTGCGAAATGCCAGCTTTTCCAGAAAGTCCTCAGGCGACGTCCAGCACGGGACCCGATACGTTTTCTGGATATACTCTGGTTTCGCCCGCTCCAATACAGCCCCAATGTGCTCCTCTGGGTTCTTGATCTTCTCCACTTGAACCTACAGGACAAACGTTTGCATCGGAACCAATCAGAAGAAAATGAATTTGTTTAATGCCATCATAGATACTAACCACAGGGACACAAAATATTTATTATGCCTGTGTATACACTGGAAATTTTGTTATGCTCGTAAATATTATATTGTATATGGACACACACAAACACACTGTCTGCATAAGGGCACCCACCACTCCTTTGAGCACGATGTCCGTTTCACTGTCCTCTGACGGGTACACGACTCCGGGACAGTCGATCAGAAATATACGTCGCATCAGCGTGATGTACTGCCACACCTGGGAGAAGAGAGCGTGGGCAGGCAGGAAGCGACAGCACCAAGCAACGGGAGCTGGTTTCAAAAACCTCACACACATTTAAGAAGACAGCAAAACAGTGACTCTGCTTGTGTCCCAAGCTCATGAGTAAAGAAAGGTAGAGAAAGCAATTTATTTTCAATGGCAGGGAGCGGCCCACATCGACTGAAAGCATGGTAAAAAAGGGGTACTCAATAATAAAAATAAATTAAAAATTTTTAAAATGAAGGCTAAAAGCCACAAGATGTCAGTATGTACAGCGAAATCGACATCATCCCAAAAACAGCAACTGTTCTAAATCAGGTTTTGGGTAATCATACCCTCTCCAACCTTTAAAAAAATCATTAGTCACATGGTTTATATAACGTCTCTTTTATTTGCAAGGCAGGAAATGACTTGAAATATGGGGGGAAAAAAAAAGACCTCGATTTGCAAAAATACACATAGAAGGCTGTCCGTTTAAAAAAAAATCCATCACAAAAAAAATAATAATTAAGAGCATTAGCAGGGGAGGTAAAATGGCTTCGGACAGACAGATGGTCTGCCAAATGACCTCAGGGGACTTTTGGGTTAATGGCCCAGCTAAGCATTCGATCACGGGCAAAGTAAACCAACATCTCACTCTCGCAACACGCCGAAGTGATCATGAGTCCGACGGAGACCACCTTCCCCATTTTCATCATTATTCCTCAGCTTTCAAACACACTTTTGCCCCTTTTCCCAAAAAATATATACAACTGCATAACTCCTGAGCTTAAGTCCACAAGGACTTAAAACACTAGCTGAAGGAGTATTATTTTCCTTTGTTGTCTCGCTTTTCAGAGGGAGGTTCCTGAACAAAGGCCTAATGGATCTTTCCTCCCATTGCAAATAGAAATGTTTTGCTGCTGACAGACAAAACCATCTGGCTTGTCAGACCGAGATAAATGGGCATATTTAAGAACGTAAATGCTACAGGATGATTCTCGCGAAAAGCCAGGTAGATCATATGGAGAGCATCTGAGACCAGCCTTCACCCATCATCATCCAGCACGATGATTTACAAAGGGACAGCATTCACACACATGTGAAGCGGTGGACAGCAGCCTCCACTAGACAACCTGCAACGTGTGATCAAAAAGAAGTGCGGGGTTTCATGCTACAAAGGATGACATGCTTGATGAGACAATCGTAAGAGCCCGGTTCTCCTACAACGGTATCTCATGGCAAACAAGAGCTTTTAGGAAAATGTAGAGAAAGAGCCTTTTGATAAGCAGTAATATTTATAGTAGTGGGCACATCCACGGATCCGAACTTAGTGGTTCCAGGTGAAGACTTAATGGCCAGGTCATCAATGCATGTGGATCTCGGCCCAAAACGACTTTATGAAGCTTCATTGCAGATGAAAAGAGAGAAGAGGGAGAGCACCTTCTCGACGACATACCCTCAGGCTGTCCACAAATGGAACAAGGGCTCTTATGGCCAATGCACCACATTACAGACTTTATACTATGCCACACCTTCATTGTACAACTTCATTACAACTAGACACCCTTACCCTCTATTTTTGTCTTATTTTACAATCTTGTGTTATTTCTATTATCTTAATTTTATTTATTACTTTTTTCCTTCCAAGCACAATGCTGGAAGCAGGTGGAAGAAGCATTTCACTGCATAGATGTACGGTGTACATTTGTGCACGTGACAGACAAAACTCAAAACGTGGAAATTTAAAAAATGAGCAACATATGTACCTTCTACCCTATATAAATAGCTTAAAAATGCTTTACCAAATTCCTAAAACTTCAGATGGGAAGCACTAATTTGCGGTCATGTGACAGGAAGGGGCGGGGTTTCGGGATCCGTGGCCCGGCCTCACCTTGGTCTCCCCGGCAAGGGGCGCCACATTGCAGACCTTCTTGGAGCGCAGCGTGTTGATGATGGAGCTCTTGCCCACATTGGGGTACCCGATGAATCCCACGCTGATCTGCTTCTTATCTGAGTGGAGCTGCAGAGATGAAGGCCCGAGAATACTCATGGCTAAAACTCGGCTCTCCTCCATCTACCTCACCCCCAAAGGCCTGAATGGACCCAGTTTGAATCTTATCTTCCAAAAATGGTTCAAATACTCAGAGCACAGAAGGATAAGAGACACATTAAATACTCAGGTCTCCAACAGATCTGCAGATCAGGTTTAATACTGTGATAATCCATGAAACCACATAAAGAAAACCTGCTTTTATTTATATCCCCCAGCATCACGAGTTTTAGTCTCTTTTCTGAAGCATCACAAATCGATTTTCAATTTTTTCAAGAATAGTAACCATCCCATTTATTATATTATCATACCCACTGCGAAAATTTCCCCGATTGTAAGAACAATACACATTTTTCCATATATTAACCAAACGTAGCCCTGCCATAGCGTAACTTTCACCCTATAGGCATGGAAAACCTGGTATGCAGCCAATCTGTTTTTGCCAGTACTAATATGTTAAACAATTTGCGCTGATCTTTCGTTGATCTTTAAGCATTTATGCATCCCACAACCTGGTAACCTGCTGAACTCTGCAGCTATGCGCTCGTGAAGCTGATGGGCCAAGTCTCTGTTACATCCAGGGGGCGCATCCGTATCTCTCCGGGAAAGAAACGGCATGGAAGCAGGAGAGGGAGAGAGAGACACTTTAACTGCACGCAGGTAGAAAACATCTAAAGGTCAATCGTAAATGCTACGTCTGAGGAGGGTCGTCTCATTTTTACGACCGACGTTTCCAAGGCAACACATCCAAAGGCCGCTCTGCCTCTTTAAAGACCGGCTGCTCTCAGATTTACGGCGCTTTCATACTGCTTTCGGTATTTCTTGTGCGCTCATTTCTTGAGACTACATGTCAGTTGTATAACTATCAAAGAAATTTATGCTTTTATACTGACTAAACCCCCCGTTTTTCTTTGAAAGCTTGGTCCAAGAGGTGCCGAGAACACTTCAGTGATGCACGAAGGAGTCATGTGCCAAGGCCAGGCAGCTCAGCTAGAACTTGGGCAGGGCCGCTCCAAACCTCAACCTCAGTGCTGCCTAAGCATGTGGAGAGGGTAGACGTTGACTGCATTGGCTGCCACCGTCCTGGCACCTCCTCAATCGAGCTGCATGGTTCACTTAAACAAGAAGAGGGGGGGGGGGGGGGGGGCCGGGGGGGGGGGGGGGGGGGCGGGGGGGGGGGGGGGGGGGTGGGGGGGGGGGGGGGGGGGGGGGGGGGGCGGGGGGGGGGCGGGGGGGG
>JAODLD010000144.1:23526292-23540239 GCA_026781065.1 Mormyrops boulengeri | reverse complement strand
ACGCTGGACCCAACCCCCCCCCCCCCCGCCCCTCATTCGTTTTCCCGTAATAACACCCAAGTCTATGAACAATATAATGTATCAAGAAAGGAAGTTAGAAATGCGCAAAATGTAATTAATCTGAAATGGTATGGGGGGGGGCTGAGAGGGTATACCTGTGAGGTGTGTGTTCTCCTGCCTGCTGTTAGCAGGCCTATCAGCTGCTCCGTCGATGTTGCTCCATGCCTTTGTCCCGTCCCGCTCTCACTGACATCACTTGCTTTGTCGTGTATCTGTTTTCAGTTCTATTTGGCGCAGTGCTAAGGTCGACGCTGGTAGTAAAGCATTTTGTTAACAGAGTAAGACAAGGCATTTTGGAAACCAGTGTACACAGATCCATTTAAACACAGAAGATGGCCATATGGAACTGGTAAAACTTTTGAACTTTTTTTTTTTTTTTTACTCAGTAGTGTACACTTGACCCTGCTCTTGTCTTGTTTTGTGGTTGGTTAGACAGTCAACAGACTTACTGCTGACTCTGCTGCATTGAGATGAATCACTCCAGAATATTCAATCCAAAGTAAAATGTAAATAGCCAAGACCATAGACTGAATAAGTAGCTAGACAAATGGATAAAAGGTAGATTTAAAAAGGAAATGCAAATAGAAATTTGCAGATAATTATATCGCAAGTTAAAGTATTAATAGTTCTTAACACTATGATGGTTGCTGTTTCTTAATAGCATAATTTGCATAATTCGGGACACAGCAAAAAGTATCCATTTGTCTGCTCACAAGACTTAACGAAGAAGGCATTCTGGGTAAGGTTAATTTGCATATGATTGAAATACACCTCTTTCTCCCTTAAAATGTAAACCAGGTATTAGGGATGAATTTAGGGGTAAATGACAGATTTATCAGAGTACGGTTGTTATCTGATTCCTCGGTGCATTTGGCTGTAGACCATTGCATTACAAGTTTGCTGGTTTTGCCACAAGAGGGCATGAGAGCGCAGGAGCAAGTCAAGTCAAGGGGTCTTGTTCAGGAGTCTACTCTTCAGTCTAATCAGACAATACCTGATATTACGGCTTACGTTTCAGCTGTGCTCAGAATAATGCCATTTCTCTCCTGCTTAAGATGCAATTCTGATTTACTGCATTAGAAATAGCAGCCAAATGGAGACACAGATGATTAAGTTGTGTAACATGTAGTATGTGCTGCTGAAAGCCGACGTGGCTTAATGCTTTTGTGGGCAGCATTGCGACCACAGAGGTTTTGGGGAGAGTGAGAGCTCCCCCGCTTTAATTAAACCGGAGAGGCCTCCTTTCATGAGCTGTGGGTGCAAGGCGGCCGTGTTTGTGTAATGTGCACGCCGGCAATCCGCGTGGAGACCATCCGGAATGCGTGGCTAATGGCATCAAGGAAGCTGACGCAGCCAATGGGAAACAGGCAGCGACAGATTAAAGTTATATCCAGCAAATATGACAGACCACGGAGGGCCATACATATTTTGTGGAGCTCAGGCAGTAAAAAAGAAAGAAAGCCTTTGGTTAAGTATTTTTGAAATGCCTCCTCTATTTAGAGTTCAGACAAGGAATTCTAATTTATAGTCCTTAAGCATGTTCATGTCCTCAATCAAATACAAGCAACAATTGCATTTCATCCAAAGTCCACCATTTTAATCAAAACGATTGAAAATTTTCTCCTGTTGAATATCGATGCAAATTTGCGCTTTTCTGTATGGTCGCATTTAGGTTGCAGAGTTATTAAAGCAGAATGATAAAAGTACAAAGAGATGAAAATGCTTGCAGGATTAGGGCTTTTTGGTAGCCTGCCGTGTGTTCTGCTTGACTTGATGTCTCTTGGCAGCATGTGTAATAGGGAGACAGAAAGGTGCACAGAACACTATTAGTCTGTCACAGAAAGGCAGCTTCTTGGTGACTGCTCTTGTGGAACATATTTCCGGTCTGGTTGTGGGACAGGCAGAGTTTTAATTTTTAATAACGGAAGAGTCAGTATTGCCTTAATTTAAAGTTTTTTTTTAGTATAGTGCAGTGTTGCACTATACTAGAAAAAGCAGTGAACCAGAGTAACTCTTTGCCTGTTGATTGTAGCGTGTTGGTTTCAAGCCATGGATCCAGTCGCTTGCTGCTGCAGTCGCCGGCAGAGTGTCTGCCAATGCCCAGGCCAGTCCGGCAACAATAGCGCTGGCCTGGCCCAGGAATGTTGAGTCGGTTCTCACTTGAGCAAAACTGGAACCAACAGCATCGGCAGCACACCACAAAATAGATAAATAAATAAAAAAGTTGTCGGGTCAAACTGTCTGCAGTTACACATTTTTTCAAAATTGATTTAAATTCCTAGCAAAAGCCAGAGTCTTGTTAGGACCTCAGAAGAGAAAAAGAAAAGGAAAGAATGATTAAAATAATGTCTTAAATTATTTTCAGCTATTTTTTTTATTCTCTTTTGGGGTTCATCCTTCTTTTTACCATCGGACGTAGAGAACATTTGACAGGAAAAAGGACAAGTAAGCATTGTCAGACTGTGACTTTACTTCGAGTCTGTTCCACTTATTCAAAAAAGACGAAACGATGAAATTACGGTTGAACTGTTATTTAATATAATTTTACTCGCATGTCTTAATCAGTGCCAAAAGTCGCATTTGCGAGCTGGTCGCAGTTGCTGCGCTGAAAAGATTTTTGGGTCACAATCAGTGTTTCAAAGTCCCCTTTTGAGCCTGGTGCAAAACAAATAAATTGGTGCAGTTCTTACTATGGATAAATCATAGACCGCGGTTCTGTCAGTCCGATGATGCCGAACTTGGCCAATGGCCATTCTGCTGCAGAACGAGAATTCTACTGAAGTTCTTGAAGGCAATGTGGCAGGTCGGTCGGTCTGTTACAGGACGTTCCACTGGGGTAGTGGGCATTGTTCTTTCTGGGCTTGGTTTGGAGACCCGATTATTCTACAGCAGATAAAAGCTGTGGAGTTATGAGTCATAGGGATCAACGGCTGGACCGAGTTGCTCACATTAATTTGCGATGGGAATGACTTCTCGTAAGGTTTTCACGTGACCATTCCTCTGTCGCAGTGAGTTAAAGGCATTTCTTTCTGCTCCCACATGGAGTCAGCAACAGGCTGAAGACAGTTGCAATAAACTGCAGATTTATAAAGCAGTCTTGTATTGAAATGAGTTTTCTGTCTATATTGTCTCTAGTGCACACCTAAAGGCTAGCGTGAAGAACACTTGAATAATGACTAACTGAAGAGGGTTTGTCTTTTTTGCAAAGCTCTGTAGAGCTCTTTGTTTCATCGCTACCTCATGCTGAAGAGTCATCTCAGACCTCTTGTGGGCAGGTACTTGCTCTCGTGCCTCTCAGACAGAAGGCCTAACCTTCCGCCACGGGCAAAAATAGCAGTCGAAGTGATACATTCAAATTGATAGGCCTGCAAGGCCTGCCATTCATCTCTCCAAGAGCGACTTGATTGGACTGTCAAGTGGCTGGTGGCAGTCGCGAGTCGGTACCTTATTAGAAATATTCCTCTTTCAATCCTTTTGAATTCCCTGGAGGTCACCTCTCACATAGCTTTTATCACTTTTTTGGCTCAGGGTCTTCAGTCTTTCCCCTGTCTTTCTAATTTTTTCCAATTCTTCTGGATTGTCTCACCATATGGTGAGCTGTTGACGAGAGGTTTTTGCAAAGTAAGTTCTTGAATCTCTTTTGTTCTGACCAAGGCTGTGCAGTCTTTGGGTGGGTATGTATATAAAAATCTGATCAGGGTCTGATACCCACAGATGGCCCAGGATGGATGCATTCTATTCTCACCCAGACTGTGCAGACAGTACAACTGAAAACCACATGGGGAGAGCTTTGCTACACTCAGATTAATATTTAAAAAAATCAGTAATGCTTTATATTAACTGCACCTTCATAATGCCTTTATAATGCATTTGTAGAACATTCAGTGCACTTTCATAATGCATTCATAAAACATGCATAAGCAGAATGGAAGTACACCTTAAAATACCTTAACAGCTTTACATTAATAACAAACATTAAATGATAATAATGTTTGTTATTGCCATATAATGGTTGTTCTTAATGTATCTTCAAGTTGTTAAAGTAAGCTAGGATGCCAAGATATATTTGCATGCTGCTCATAAATGTTCTGTGAATGCATTATTAAGGTATACTGTGTGTTCTATGAATGCATTATGAATTATGATGCAGTTCATATAAAGCATTACAAAAAAATCTTCATTGTGTTTCAAGATGTATCCTAAAGTAAACCGAACTTCAAAATAACAGAAGTGTCAAATAGCCCCCCCACCCCTGCCTTTGCTAAAAAATGCCCACAGTGTCTATAGTGGCAGAAGATTAAAGTTAGCAGTAAACCCACAGTGCCCAAAAAGCAAAACGATTCGTAATAAACAATGCAATTAGCCGATTACCCCCTTGCTGTTATTCGGCTACAGTTTAATATGTTGTGGCAGGAATTATAAACATTTTCTTTCCATTGAAAACATTTAAGCTGCACTTCATCTCAAGACAAATACCAGATGCAGAGATTGCTACAGGCTAAAAGGTAGCCGTGAGGATGGAAAGAGACTGGTTTGCCCAGATGGACATGACAAATTGAACGTGGGTGGAAGCAGACCAGTGCAGGTCTAACCGAGTGGACGTGATGACCCTAACAAGAATGACAACAGACCAACGTTGATTTGATCAAGTAGACATGACGGTGTGAACCAAGAAGGAACAGACTTCTGGTAGTTTGTAGTAGACACTGAATAGGTTGAACAAAGAGGGAAACAGACCAGTGTTGGTTTACCTAAGTTGACAGACTGCACAAGGACGAATATAGACCAACGATAGTCTGATCAAGTGGACATGAAAGACATAATGAGGAAGGCTAACTGCATATCATGGAATTAATTCCTACATTTGACTTTTACAGTAGCTAAATCAGTCTCCAATGGATTTCAAGCATCATGTTTAATTCTTTCTTACTTTAAAGCAACACAATTTCAATCAAGTATTTAATTCATATAGTTTTTAAGATAGCGTTGACCCACCCCTTTCTTCAAAGTTTCAAGCTGATTGTCAAGCTAATGTCTCGTCAGCCTCCATTGCAGGCTCTCATCTCTCACTATCAGGTTGGTAAGGTGAACCCCGTGAGCCGCAATGTTGCCTGGATGCCACAGTACGCTTTTTGAGTTGCCACTGTGAATGGCACAGAGCGAGAAGATTTCTGGCGGCTTTCGAGGGAGGCCTCCTTCCCTGCCCATCTTCTTCTCTTGTTCCCTGCTACTCAGGGGTCCCCTGACCTGGTATTCCACTTTCTGCTCTTCTCCCCCAGCTTGGGGGCTCTTGTCTAGTTCAGGCCCCCCCTCAGTTCATCCACAGCTGTGTAGCCCCGGAGTTCTTTGCGCCTCATTTGTGCAGAAAGATTATTGTCAGTCTTAGAGTAAGTAAACTTGGCACTGATGGGAGAAATGGGGGGGGGGGGGGGATGAAGAATGTGAGGATTTCTTCTCCCTTCCTTCTGTTACACTCGTCCTGAAGAAAAACTAAGAAAAAAAATTGCTAGAACACTTGAAAGCTGTTGCTAACAATGCCAGATGGAGTTATTGCCTGTGTTTGATGGGATATAGTTATTAGCGTGTTTTGTCATCTGTTTGTTTTGTTCTACATTTTTCACACCTCATAAATCTCTATATTATCTGCTGGTCAGCTCATCACTGGGGTGTTTGGATAACATGCTCTTTTAATGTTGGTTATTAGGCTGCCCGGTGCCACATCACACTGATGGAAGAATTCGGATCTTATACATTTTTAATATCCTGTCTGTCCAACCATCTTGTTTATCAAATTGTATGTAGTGTATATAGCGGCACAACGGGCAGCACCTCTGGGATTACGGGTGCAAGCCCCACTGTGACTTTGTCCAGGTTGGAGGTTGGATGGGTGGATGATTCTGAGATACAATAGTATGTTTAAGAGAGAATATTAATAAAAGTGTGAATGTGTATCAAAGGTAATAAGAGGAGGAATAAACCTAATATTTTGGGTTGGTTTTCAAGCTGTTTATCTTCATCTGCAGCATTTTTCTACCCTAATCAACTTTTGGGATTTAACTTTTTTTTTTTGAAGGAATAATATCACATTTTCTTGTGAGTCATCATGTGCAACACATAGGACATGCGAGTTCTAATGAACTTGCTGAACTTGTGTGTTGTGTTTTTTCCTTGATAACTGGAATTTTTTTGGTTAAATTATTATTACAGAAACCAGAGAATATGACAAGAACGAAAATTCAGTTTGTATTTCTCAGAAAGTGAAGCTAATCTGAAGGGAAGCGGCATCTGTGAGCGGAAGTACCTAAAGCCAGCCGACACAAATACTCCTCCCATCCCTCGGAGTACAGCGTTGAACTGTCCTGGATCCCAAATCCATCTCCCAACACATTTGAGGAACTGCTTGCCAGCACCATTATCTGGCATCGTGTCAAAGGTTCTTGGGCAGGACATGGTGCCAATACATCCCTGCTAAAATGATAGCATGACCCTGAATTATAAGTAGTAAAGATATTACCATTTCTTGAGAAGCAACCTGTCCTAAATGCACCATTTTCTCCTCATCATATGTAGAATATCTGTTACTTTGTCTGAAGCAGATCCCCCAGCACCACACAGAGCCAGCTCCTGCCCCCCGCATCACTAAAGACTTTGTGAAGACAGCGGCAAGTTCACTGGGGGGATTAAATTTGAACCTGTTGCCCAGTCCAAAACGGCCACACTCAAAACAACCAAGCTATCAGACGAGCGCAGACCTCTTCAGTTGCGGATTTCGTCTCCAAACAAGAGGCTTAAGACGAGGCCCATAACCCTTCTGGTGAACAAACAGCCAAAGGCTCAGGGGCGGGCCGGATGAGGTGAGGGTGAGCCAGCCTTTCACCGCATCTGTGTGGACCCAGGACGGGATGCACAACACATGTGACCTTTTGTAAAAATGCCTTTGCGATGATGGTAATCATCCCTAATTTGTTAGCTTTGCGCTACTTACAATAAACAGCCGTATGTTTCGGCGGGGGGGCAGTGCCGGGGCTGTCCGGAGGGGCCAGGAGATGCAGTGTGTGGGCCGCACTGGGAACAAAACAGGCCCCCAGGACACTGCAACAATAGCATGAAAAGGAACATCACAGTATCAAACCAGACGGTGGATTCTCTAGATTCTGCATAATGAATGACATGCACTGGTTGAGCCCATTGCTGCTCCCCCCCAGAAAGGAAGGGAACAAAGTGATTTCTTCACTTCCTGCTGCCTATCTACTAATGTAGAGTAGGGGTCCCAACCTTTTGATGTCTTGGAACTGTTTTACATAGTACAAAAATTTCATGGTAAAACGGCCAGGTTCGTAACCAGAAATAAATTTAGTGGTGGTTCCGACAACCCTACTGATAGATCTCCCTTGGTCGACAGGGGTGGGGGGGTGATTTTGCTGTCTGGGGACTGGAGCACATTTTGAATGGGGTCCAAACTCATAACTTTATTTCCTGACTGCATGCCTAAACAGTAACAAAAAATTTTTTTTAGGGGGTTTCAAACTCATGTTTGATTATGTACCAAATGCAGGCGGATCGATCAGCAATTTCATATGTTTAACCGTTATCATTTTTTCAAACAGAATGCACACATGATGGGTTGTAAAAAATTCGTAGAAATATAGTTTATTTTTGTAAATTAACCAACCCCTCCACAAAACCCCAGCATTCTGCGACCCGCTGGAATATTGGCCACGGACCATGGGAACCACGGACCATGGGAACCACAGTTCTGCTTGTCATGGCACGACCAGTCTGTGGCACACACAGCAGACTGTGTGTGCTGTAGTTTGCCTGTTCCACCCACATTACAGCTTTTGTCTCAAGTGAGTCGCAGTTTAACCTGTTGCCTATCGTAAAGACCTGCTTTGAGGGGAGATGAGGGACATTACCGGAGGCAGGAGCGGAGACACGTTTAACCAAACGATGGCAAAGAAGGAAAGCAAAAGACAGTGTTTGCTCCATATCAGGAGAGAAGAACTTGTGTCGGCTCTTGGGAAGGACTGCAGTGAGGTGTGGGCTCAATTGTCAAGGTCTAGGCTAACAAACAAAACCCAAGTCAATTTTACGTTATGAGTAATTAGGCATATGAGAATGAATGGTCTTAATATTTGACATTGCCCCAGCCCAGTCTGATACTTGCTCTTGAGAGAAGTTTTTGAAACATCCATTGTAGACACCATGTTCAATTGCTACCTCAGCAGCTTCTCTCTGGATATTAACCTATGAGCTCTTCACCTTTGACTCTTTTCCTTGTCCATGTTTGACAATGGGTGCTTACACTAACCTGACATGACTTACGTATATTTAGGCAGATTTTCAAAATAAATATCCATCCATCAAATTAAAGTGATAACCTATGCCTTAATTAATTATTATGTTTCATGAACTCCACTTAGGTAATCGGGGCCGGTGCGTTTCATGAGCATGTTATAGCCCAGGGTTCCCCACCAATTTTCCCCAGAGGGCTAAATTCCATCTGCGACACAAAACCATGCCTGTGTTGTTCAGTGTCATTAATTGTCTCTTGCGACACAATCCCACTGATTCCTCCACTCAGGCTCAGTCTGCACACAGGTACTTGCGGTGGGTTGCTGTGGTGCTATCAGCGGCCCTTCATGATATGACCTTTGTCCTTAACCAGCATGGCTGAAAAGCCTGGAAAGAGGGCCAGCTTCTGGTAGACTGGCGGATCTCAAGAAGTATCACTAAATGTAAGTGTTTGGAAAGGCATCTCCCATGTGCAACCCTCCTACCTTCGCAGTCTGCTGAAGGGCATCAAAGGGGCACCTCTGCCTGCAAACCTCAGACCTGTGTCCAGCTCTCCACAAATACTCGCCGCAGTTCCCATCGCAATTTGCTAACACGTTCTTCCTCTTTCTTTGGCCCCTTACCACACATTGAGCACTGGGCCACTGTCCAGCACTTAGCTGAAGAAAAAGGGCAGAGAGAGCCCCTCCCACCTCTAAAGGATGGAACATCTCCAGGATACTCCTACACAAGGCTTAACGGAAAGATAAACCTTTTCCTTTAATTGATTAAGTGAGAGCGAGGCCTGACATGGAGCCAACGTGCTATTGGTTGGGTAGCAGCGTTCCTTGTATTAATCCCTGTGTTTTTCTGTGCTGCGCCGTCCCCTGCCAGGAAGGGGGCAGGATTGTGATGACACTTATGTATGTGTCAGAGACTGAAAAATAAATACAGAGTGCGAAGGAACACAGCCCATCCACGCCAGGGCCGTCCAGATGTCTGATATAAAAAGAGATTCATCGTCCAACGTGCTGTAACCTTTAAAATGCCATCTGTCTTCCGTGTGAGTCACATGGAGGAGTCAGGCTGAAAGCACGGCTGCGTGTCTTGAAGCAAGAATACTGGGATGGGCCAGTCAGTCTACAACTTGTGTCATTTGCGTATTTAACACATAGCGTGAATTCCAACCTGTTTCACTCTTGGCTAAGCCATGGCGGACACTGATTCTACTATTATGAGAGGGTCACTCTTTGGAGGCCAGGTTGATCTGAGCACTCTGGAAATGTCTGAGTCGAGTAGATTAGCTAGGATTCAAGATGTCCTCAGGGGGATGACACAGGTACACTAACAGTAGAAAGACCCTCTGCCCCATGTTTGGATCCCAAGACACGCATAAATTGTAACCATTCCCTGTACTGTCGTTTCGGGTAAAAGTGTCAGATGAATACTCTGGTACTCTGGATGTGCTGAGATTGCAGGTATCTTGTAGTGAGACCAGCAGACAGTGAGGATCCTAGCAGACAATGAGGATGCCCCAATATTTCATTTGGCTTAATTAATCCCCCCACTGAACCGACCATTGAATCTGAATTATTAAATTGTGCTCCCCACAATCTCAATCTCTCTCCTATGCCATTGTCGAAGGAGTACAAAAAAACTGGACTTGAAGTGGGTATGAGCAGGACCGTGAGCTTAGTAGAGCTGCTGTCGGTGCACCCCCAAGTGCACCCCCATAACCTCGAGGCCGCTTCTCTGATTTCTTGAACAAGAGCACCTGCAGTCTGGAGACTATCCAGAGGCAGCAGGTGTCCTGTTTATTCTGGTTGACACAGAACTGTAACAGTCCTCATCAGAGCAGCAACATATGAAGTATCGCAGCATGAGTCAGCAATGTTTATGCTAATGCTTAGTGGTAACAAGGAAACCTTTGGCAACAACACACAGCACTTGTCAAATATATGTGGTGCTTTAAGTGATTATAGGGGCTCTGATATAGTCTTCAGAGGTTAATGCTTGATGGTGGAAGAGAGACGATGACTCGGCAGCCTTGACAGCTGTTAGTCGCTCGCTCCACCACAGGGGGGCCGGGGTAGGGAAGGAATGTGCTCTCAAGCCGCTGTAAGATCCAGCCTTTGAAAGCATCCGTCTTGCAGGGCGCTCAGTAGGATCTGAGGTTTTAAACCCAACTACATGCAGGGGGCCCTGTAAGACCCAGACTATCCAGAGGGGCCTCATTGAGGGAGAACCAGGGCTTCAAATCTGACTAGCCATGAGGGCTCAATGAGGTGACTGGCTAATCTGAGCACTTTTGATACACATATGGTTGATGAACGGAGCTGAAGGTACAGCATAGGTGCCTAAGGCAAAGCACAGAAATCCTGCTAAGGCAACCTGGAACATCTCCGGCCAGCCTTTGTTCTATTGGCTGGTAGTTTGTTGTCTGGCAGATACCTTTATCTCAGTGTTTCCCAATGTGGTGCCAGGGGACCAACCGTCGGTGTTTTCGCTCCCTACCAGACAATCCACATTTTTACTTGGAGGGAGGAAAACGTGGACTGAGTATGCATCCCCGAGGGCCAGATTGGGAGACACTGCTTTATCCCAATATGATATATCTGAAATTTCTCCCCAGTCCGCTTCATACACCTACATACTTTTTCAGTTAATTAATCCTGGGAAAGTACCCCTCTGAAGGGTACCCCAGCACCTCCTTCACATCTTTGAGTTGAATCAGCAGACTTTCACAGGGCCGCGCCCTTAGCCAGCCGGCTACATGCCCCCTGACGCTTTACTGCTCCCTGCTGCTGACTAAAAGCTTCGGGCTTGGAGGGCAGGGGAGGTGAAATTCTTGCTGGTTCTTGATGGATAGAAATGACATTGAAACCTACAGCAGCATTTATCAAGGTTCATTAGGCTGCGACGATGAAGGGAAGATGGAAAACACTGCAAACCGCAGCAGGATGCACCAAGAGAGTAAAATGAGAAAAATTTGGACTGCTTTGTTCTGGAGTCCTACCAGCGGGCCGGCAGTCTTGGTGGATTTTTTTTATCTCTCTGGACTCCATCTTCTTGGTCTTGTATGCAGGGATATGGACAGATAGACAGAGAAGGCGCAGAAACTCTCTTAAGATGAGGTAGTTCTGTAATAGTAGCGCCTAATGCAAAACGGGCCAGGACAGAGCAAGCAGTCGTCCAGGGGATCCGAGACACAGCCATGGATCTCCGCAGACCATATTTCGTTCATTTGTGGCATGATGCACTTGTTCAGCACAAGATTATGTGAAAGTGTTTCAGGAACTCAATCAAACTTATTTTCTTCCATCCAGCCATCCATTTTCTATATGCCATTGTCCAATTTAGGCCTGCTGGTGTCCAGAGCCGGTTCTGGAAAGGAATAACCCAGGATTAGGCACTATCCCATCACAGGGAAACTTATTTTCATCTCATTTACAGATGAAATTGTTTGTCTTTCACTTTAAAATTTTTTTTATTTGACTCTTCATCTTGTGTGGGCCATATAATATCAAGTAGGGAGGAATACTGCAGACCTGACTTTGTTCAGACCCGATATTGCGTGGTAGCAGTCCAGATTTCAGCAGTTTTATTTGGTTTTACATTAAAGTCCAATGAAGTGTCCAGTGTTTGGCTTCCTTCCCTCCGATTTCTGTTGTGGTTTCTAACTTGTGGCTTGACGTTTTCATTCGGTGAACTGCGAAGGACGAGAGAATAAGCTGTCATGAAATTCAAGCCCATTAGCACAAACAGAGAGGAAGACCAAAACCACAGACTGACATTGATGGCTACGTTATTCTACATGTCCTGGTGTGAGGGGTTGAATTAAAAAAAAAAGAGGCGATGACACCCCTCATTTGTGTTTCATCTTCCTCTAAATGCAGAGTCGCCTAGGGGAATAAAATTGCTCAATGAAGGGCGTTGGACGGGAAAAGGTCCATTTCGGTTTCAGAATACACTGGAGGTATGGTGATCTGGCGCACTGCTGTTTGTGTAGCTGATAGTGTCTCTTCTGGTTTGTGTGAAGAGTACATTGCATTAAGCAGTGTCTGGCACATCAGCGCTGTCAACCGCACTGGGAAGAATGATGCTCACTGGATCCCATCCCTAACTGGAACCCGATGTGACTGTTTCTGCTCCGGAAGAGCAAGCGCCCATCTCTTCACACTGTCCTCTGCAAGACCTGGCAGGAAGATCCAGTCTGGGTGTTTTGGAACAGGACTGGTGGAATGGAGGGAAAACTAGAAAATGTGCAGGCTGGGAGGTGAAAAGTGGCACCTGAATGTGGAGGAATGCAGAAGTGAAGTGTCAGACGGACGGACCACTCGTTAATTCACCTTGACTAATGAAAGTTTTTATGGAGGTAGGTATTGTCAAAGTAAAATTTTTCAGGATTTTTTTTCCATCCTCCCCAACAGCATTTGACTCCCATTTATTGAATGTAAATTGTAAAAAGTGGTCTGTCTTCTCTGTACATTTAGACGGTCATTGATATACAATTTAAGCATTCACATGTTGGCAATTGTGTGCCAGCTGTGTGTACCAGTCAGCAAAGAAACATTGGACCATTAGGGAAAATGGCTGCCCATGAAGCCATCCTTATGGACATCCATAAGTCAAATTTGCACCCAACGAAACAGACATTTTCCTATTCTCTCCTGCTCTGCTGGCGAACTGATGGTCTCCAGTGCTACAACCTCACAATAACGAAGCATTCCAATGCAGTGAATCCATGTTTGGAAGTAATGGTGACCGAAACACCCTCCCAAGTCTCAGCCCTCGACCCCCTGTGACTTTTGAGGCCCAGGTCATCATGATGAAAGAACAAGATGCAAAATATGGGCAGTTTTTTCCTAATCTATGGGAGAAATTAAGGTTATTTTCCCAGGATGGGATGGGGAGAGTGAGTGATGGGGATGAAGTATGTTAGGTGATGAGGAGGAAGAAGATTCACGACTCCGGATGCTGCTGCGTAGCCTGTTCCCAGCTCGGCGCTTTCAGGAGCAGCTGCGGCAGCTTCTCCACGCCTTAGCTTCTGCCTTTAAAGGACAAAAGCGCACAGTCTGTCTCCCGACTCAGGATTCTCTATCTAACCCGCGGCGACCCCAGTTCCATGCGATAACACAGCCCTGGTTTTAACGGCTGCTCCTCAGTGTTGTTTAAAGACATGTTTACCCATCCCTGTCACTACCCTCAGTCCCCCCCCCCAGCCATGATTTGGCTGTGCACCTTCCCACCACCACATAAAAACCAAACATATTCATTTAATGAACCTGGCTGAAATGGCCTCGAAATGATAGAAGCAAACAATCTGTCATTCGTTGTTTTTTTTTTTTGGAGCTGTTTTTTCTGTCCTCCCAAGCTCGAATACCCTGCCTCCCCAGCTGATTAAATAACACTATTTATTATCCACCTTGTTGGTTCCACCCCAGTGGCACCAAAAGTGTGAGACCCTGTACGGCCAGGAGCCCCTCTGTCACACGTTTCCATCTGCCCTTGTCTTTTTTTTCTGAGTCGTCCAGATGTGCACATACTGCTGTGAGCACGGAAACCTTTGTGTGTCGTGGTGTGTGTTGGTGGTGGTGGTGGTGGTGGTGGTGG
>JAODLD010000144.1:23501837-23515742 GCA_026781065.1 Mormyrops boulengeri | reverse complement strand
TCAGGTGTGTTAAATGAGGGGAAACCCAAAAATGTGCAGGGCTCCAGCCCCCCAGGACTGGAGTTTGACACCCCTGACCTTAGACTTCTGAGCAGCAGGCAAGTCTCTGGAGAACACTGACAGACAATAACTGACTCATCATTCTGCTTTATGCCTAAATATCAATAACAAACCTCTCTCTTTAAATCTCTTTACTTCATGAGAATACTTTAGTGTGTGTGTGTGTGTGTGTGTGCGTCGCCATTTTTCGGAGCGTTAACGGCACAAAGGGATTCTGACACATGGTGTTTACAAAACGATGATGGATTAATTACAAACACATTTCAATTCTTCCAGATGTCCCCTCGCTTGATTCCTGCAGATGTGATTTATATAATTCTTTCTCGTCTATTGTTCGTACAGTCCCAGCACCCAGGATGCGAGGCGTTCAAAGCCCTGGTTCAGGACAGAGAGGAAACCGGAGAGATTAAATGTGAATGAACATGATCTTTCTTCCACCCTCTATGCACACACTTGCAGTTTACGGGCTAATTTAACTACCAGCCCCCACCCCCACACCACCCCTGTTTTACAGCCATGATCTGAGTGAAGAAAATAATCTGACAGTCTGACAAGTTTATTGATACACAATCTCGCATCTGTGCGCTGTTTTTCCTCTCTGCCTGTCCCTGTTCCTGCGCTCTGCTGTAGCAGCGACTTGTTAGACGGGGACTTCCTCTCTCCACCAGAACAGGTTTCGAAATCGGATCGGGATGTTTCATAAAGAGGAATTAGGCTGGAGAAGGGGGCCTACGCATGAATAAACATGCAGGAGACGGCATCCCATTCCTTACCGGTAGAGTGTGACTTGGGCCAGTTAAAACAAAGTGGATCGATGGTCCGTCAACCGGGGCAGGGATGATTTGGCGTTTTTTTGTTTTTTCTTGCAGTACATGAGACGTAGGCGCTGCCCACGTTTGTTGTGACACGGCTAAACGGCTGAGGCACTCAGACGCTGCACCGCGGTCACGCCACGATGATGCTGGATCGTCAACATGGCGGTGCCAATTTAAAACAAAAAAATATATAATCATGAAATTTGCAGACACAGGCAAATGAACACAGGAGAAAAATTCAGATTAACAGTTGAATTTATAGCCAAACCGGAATATCCTTTTCCCAGAATTTCTGTGGATTGTTTACAAAAAAATGGAACATATTGGTTGGTAAATCTGCAAAATCGCTGAACAGTCAAATTTGAAATGAAGGGGATTAGTTGCAATGTAGTAAGCAATACTCAAACCTTTTAGACACGCACAAAGGACAAATAGTTCGGCAGAGTAAATAAGAGCTGATAGAATAATTCAATTTTAGTGCAAAAATGTTAGTAATTTAGTTTGGTTTTTGAAAAGCATATAGCCCCCAACTCCCACTCTCGCCCGAAGGCGCAAGAGGAGAGTTGGGACAGGGAACAGAAGGCTAAAAAAAAAGGGATGGGGAGAAGGGTAATCATATTGAGCCAAAATGCAGGGGAAAATACATGGAAAAATAGAAATAAAAATCGAAGCTGCGACTGCATTGACCGGACTGGTGAAATCTGCTCACAAAACCTTGGTTTGTTGCCCAGTCTTTATGAAAATGTGTGTTTTTTTCTCCCACATCCGGTAAGGGGGTGAGTGAGCATGTCTCGTTACCGCCTTGGAGAGTTTAGTTCAGACAACATGAAGGTCTTAACTCCATAATTTAACAAGGGGGACTGCAGCAATGCAAGATTGCATTGTCATAACATGCGGTCGGTCTAGCAGGAGATAGCGCTACGTGTCTAATCAGACATCAAACCCGAAGGGGAGTTCGATTGGAGTTATCTAATTATAAAAGTTATTTGTTCATTTCTTGCAACATCAAAGTACTGATATCCATCTTGGGGAGTTTCAATTTAAAAGAAAACATAGATGAAAATGCGACTTAGTCGCATTAAGTGTCTCGGCCAGAAATCCATCACGCGCTGACTTCTGGTGCATTGTCTCTGCGAGTTAAGCGCAAATGCGTCTCATCTGCCTTCTCGGGAAAACAGGGCCGCTTCCAGCAGACTTTTTCCCAAGGATTCCCCTTGAAGGTCCTGGGAAACAATGGGATGGGGATTTTATTGTCTGTTTCTGGAACCCCATAAAGAAAGCTGGTACAAAACGAGCAACTTTCCCCACCTCTCAACAATTTGTTAACATGTTTTTTATTCATTACTGGGGTTTGATTAGCAATTTTTAAATATTAATGTTGTCCGATCTGCATGATGGGAAAAAAAACAGTCAAAAAGCTCCTTAGTTGTGGATTGTCTAAAAGTCACCAAATCGGAATTCAGTGTTACCAGTGCTTAATTACAACGTCCTGAGCAACAGCTGTGCAATCAATAATTATTGCAAGTACAACATTAAAAACGATATGCACAAATGTTTTCCATCTCGCCGAGGGAGCCGGATCATACGATAGGGTCCAAAATATCGCAGGACAGTAATTAGACATGGCATCAAGCAGCATTTTATCGTTACAATCACTTCATCAGTGTCTCGTGAGAAGCCGTCCAATGATGCTTTACAACAGGTAATGTCGAAAAAAAAAACTGTTTCTTCTCCCCTTCATTATTTGTTCAACAAACACTGGATGTGTTGAAAGGTATATTTATTGGAGTTTGACTTTGAGAGTTGTTTCAGATGGTTTCGATTCTTCCGCCAAATCTGACATCTGTTCCTGGTTCTCTCTCAAAAAACAGCTTAACTTAAAAAAAAAAAAAAGTGTTTATTTTGGATTATTTTTTCACCAGTTTCTCCAATCCTAACAAGTTGTCAGATATGTTCAATAACCAGGTACATCCGATAGGGTTATCTACAGCCCTGTTCGGAGGATGCTACCATTTATAAACACGTTATTGAAGGGAAACGTACCATTTGAAGGCGTTCTAAGTTGTTGAGTGTTTTGTTTTTTTCTTTTGTTGCTGAAAACAGAGTGACCACAGGGACAAGGAATAAGGAGAAAACTAAATTAAAAGTAAACTTAAAGAACATTTATTGCACATTAGAGAGAGTAGCTGCAACCCATACAAGAGGTCTGGAGGTCCATTTAAGTCCAGTAAGTGGGCCTTTTTAGTTTACTAAGTGGGAGCGAGTCTCCCACTTAAGGTTAAGAATTCCTCTGCAAGGACTTGAAAATTAGTGGGGCAAATAAACTGTAGATACTTTATTTACTTTAATGTTTACTGAATTTACCTTTTATCCTACTCCAAAAAATGGTAAGACACTTAAACCAAGGTTGTGTCACATAATTGTTTCTGCTGCATCATATTATGAAGTAAAACTCAGGATTGTAAAAGAAACCGGTAAGACGACCTCATCCTACAGTGACGCTGCTTCACAGAGCCATTTGCAGGACTTTCTTTCCATACTGAAGCTCTCTTGATGTGGCTCTGCAGACTTGGCTGTTTCATGGCTCTTTGGATTTGCCACGTATTTAGCACACAGGGATGAGTGGCCCGCTTCTTTTCTTGCCCCTAAAAACACCTTCTTCATGTCTTGTGGCTTGAAATATAAATGAAAATAAATTTCTCCAGAAGGTGGAAGCTGTTCCAGATGTTTCCTCCAGAAGAAATGTCAAATACAAGAACAAAAATTCACAAAACAGCGTTCATTCATTTATCTCCTGTCATCAGATTAAGGGCATTGGCCCCTTGATACGGCCTGAATACTAAGACTTTCAGGAGATATAATTTACCTCCCAGCTTTAACGTTGATTCTCAGTAATCTTTGATTTCTGTTTGACAAACTTGTCTGTAAAGAACAAAGATCTATGGAGCATTAATTAACCTCAAGCTGGTAACTCTTTGAAAAGCTGGCAGCAAACTTTCATTGATAGCGCAGCTAAATGCTGTTTACCTTCTACTCTAAAACACATCCTTGATGTGGAAGGTTTAAGCCTGGGCCACATAGTCTAAAACATTCTAACCTCTGCGGTCAAATTTGAGAGTGGCATACTGAAAATAACAGGTAGAGTTTACTAGTAACATTCAACCAGCTAGAAGCTAAACTGTCTGTCAATGTTTACGGCATGAAATTGCGTTTTCAGAATGCCTGTATTTCGGCAGGGGTAAAACCGGAAAAATAGAAAAGCAGAATTTTTTCTGTAGGTCCTTGATGTGTGCCTTCTCCAGCTTCCAGTTAAAGAACATTCCTTAAGGAATGCATGCAAGCAAACTACCCTTAAGAGGATGCTAATATAGAAACCTATAGGAAACGTTATGAAAAAAAAGCACAAAAAGCAGTGGGATTAATTTTACACTGATAATTCATGGGTGACCAACATTCCGGCTCTTCTTCTGGAACTTTATCATCTGGTTGCTTTGTCTGGTGCCCTCTGGCCATGTGGTACTGAGAATTCCCAAGAACAATTTGGCCAGACTGCAGGTTTCGTCTTCTGATTGTATAACAGCAAATGGGCTGAGAAAAGGGGGTGGTGTAAATGTTTTCTAACAAGGTGTCCCAAGTTTCCCCGAGAGGAACCTCCAACAGAAGGCCTGCCAAAGGTACAGGAGCCTGAGGGCAGACATGGAGGCTCCTGCAATGCTGTTCCTCTGAGTTCTCCACTGACTACCTCCTCCCAGCCACCCTCCTGTCCCAAATGTGCAGAGGATTCACCTTCAAAATTGCTTAAAACAATGGAAAGAGTGGACTCGTCTTTTCCACAGTTCGTTTTATCTCTGGCTGGGGAAGGGGTTGGGTCAGAACATTACAGAATCACGTGATGGTTCCATCTCCCTGCTGGCCCTAGCATCTGAAGGAACATATCCTCTTGTTTGCTCATTCGCGGTACATTTCTTTTGTTTAGGAGACCCAAGTATTAGGTATACCCCCCCACCCCCCAACAAAGACAGCTTTGCCAACCCAGAGGATACATTTGCTGGTCTATAAAGCAACAACACTGATACCTTGCATGCTAATACTCACTCATACATGCCAAGTGAAAAATACCATTCTTATTATCTAGCAGAAGTTTTAATCCAAAGACGCTCATGTGAAGTACTGAGCATGAACTGCACGGTTATGAAGTAGGGTGGAGACCCTTTGACCTCACCCCAACCTTCTGACCTTTGCATTCTATTTTGCCCATTAAGCCTTCCACAACATGCTCTTTCAAGGTTACGGAAATGTTTGGGACTAGTGGACTCCCCCCCCAACCCCCAACGCCTGTGATGGTGTCAGTATTATACCTGCGTAAAGTGTATTTAGCTTAAAAGCAAAACTACCTGAGAGCCAAGGAACAGACTGTTCATTCAAAAACACCCTTAATATCTTTTTTACATATCAGTTTGAGGTGAAGGTATTTATGATTTTATAGATGAAAACAGTCCAGTTTGTTCCAGTTGTTAAATTTTGGCTAATAGACTGAAATACAAAGCACTTTATGGTTCTAATACTGAATACTTTTTCCTGAATAGTAGTTTCCAAAGAGTCACAATGACAGAAGAAAAATGTTTTAAAAATACTGCAAAATTTTTAAATTATGACTATGGTAGAACAGCGTAATCTGTTATGATGTAATTTTTATTATAATATTTGTATTTATTTTATTACTAATAATAATTCATAAACCTTTGAAGTAGTTTTAGCTGCAGAAAAGCAGTATCTATTGATGTAATGTAGCTTGCAACAAATATCAGTCCAACATGTAGTTAACATAAAACGAAAATACAGTGGTACCTCAGAACTCGAACTTAATCCGTTCAGAACTTGGGTTCGAATCCTAAAAAGTTTGAGTTCTGATCGAATTTTCCCCATAAGAAACAATGAAAAACCAATTAATTGGTTCCCGGCCCCAAAAAAATACACCTAAATATGTTTTTTTTAAGCATTTAAACACAAAACGAAGTGGATAAAACAAGAAGAGCATATACTAAACAAATCTAAGCACATTTATCAAAACAGTAATTTGTAAAGTAAGAAAATAAATGTATCCAAACGATGTGTAAAGTTAAAAAATAATTTTTCAATAATTTCTCTTTTTAACTCAACTGTGGTTCGCACAGTCTTGCGCTTTACCACTTTTGGTGCTGCTTTTTTTGGAGCCATGGCTACCAATAAAAGATTAACCTGAAAAAAAATTAGCAGTCATAATTTTTCGCAAACACTGTGCCAACACTGTACGCCGTGCATAACATTTTTTTCTTAATGGCTTCCAAAACAATAAAGACTGTACCCCAACACTGCGCCAACACTAGACTATGCCATGCAGGTTATTGTTTATTTTTATTATTACTCTGTATTCGTTAATTTGTTCATAAATCGCAAACTTTTAGGTTGTAACATTTGTTACCCTTTGTTTCCGCTGAGAGACTTGTCGCGTGACTCATTTCCCCGCGCGTACAAGTTATCTTAGATCGGCGTTCACGGTTCGACTTCTGAGATTCAGATCGAGTTCTAGGTCATTTTTTTTTCTAACTGGTTGGTTCGACTTTTAAGAAATTCAAGTTCTAATGAGTTTGAGTACTGAGGTACCACTGTACTCTGTTAATGAAATAAAGGCTTGAAAGAGATTTTCAATAAAGCTGTGCTTTGCTGAAGACATCCATATTTAGCTTTGGCAAATTTCTCGCAAGTGTGGTGACAGAAAGAGCAATGGAGAATGAGACATTTACTCTATATTTACATGATATATTTAGCTGAGATGTTTGTCCAAAGCGACTCAGAAGAGAAACAAATTGCACATTGCAAACAAAAGGCTGTCAAGGACGACTTGGTGTAAGGGCAGCTAGGCTGAGCTTCCAATGAATGCCCAGGTACAAATGTAAGTGGGATCAGAGTAAGAGCTGTACATCTTTCCAACTAAGCAAGAACCTAATAAGACAACTATTCAAATTAGTAGACAAAGTGCAACACTAATAGCACTCAGGTAACATACAGCTAGTAGAGGGCTTCCTTGAACAAATGGGTCATTTCTCCAAGCATTTCTTGAAGGTGGAGAGGGAGACTGATGAAATGGAAATGGTTCAGTAGCTCATTCCACCATCGGGGAACCACACACGAGAAATGTCTTCTCACATGGTGGAGGGATTTCGGACTGGCATAGGTTTGCTGACCGAAGAAGGCAAGATGGGGCGTAGGTCTTAAGGATTAATGGATCTCAAGACAAAGCACCAAGGCCTTGAACTTGATGCCAGTGCCTACAGGAGACAATGAAGAGAGACATGGGGAGCAGTTAGGCAGACTGAATACCAGACATGCAACCATATTTTGAATTATCTGCAGTGGTCAAACAGCACAGGCTGATAAACCCGCATGTGGAAGGTTAAGTCACGAGCTAATTGCCTAGACTTGAAGTTGAGATGCATACTGAGACAAAAGGGCCTGATCCTCATACAGGGTGACAAATAACAGTAACAAAATAGAAACAAGAAAGTAGTAACTGAGACATGAATGAAGACCTTGGTCCTTAGAATGGAGGGTTATGAAGCGATGGTGAATGATCGGGACTGGTTAGCAGGAGCCAGGCCTGCCGATCAGAACGCACCCCTGTAAGCTGACACTATTCACCTTTGTGGGCCGCACCCTGCTAGGCATCGGCTAGCGTGGACTAGCAGAGCTTCGGTGATGAGTGTTCGGGCCGGTACTCACGCATGGGAATGAGCTCTTAATGAGATACTGAGCATTAACGGCATCTTAATGGCGTGCTGATAACTGTACAATGTGCAAACCATGCACTAGTGCAGACTTCAAAAGCCTGCGTGTGTAGCGGGCCGACTTACATGCTTCAAAGTTTCCCCGTGAAATAAACAATCCTAATGGCCCCAGGTTTCTCTCGACTTGGCTGGCCAATCACTCTATTGTCAAGGGGTCCATGGGCCGCTTCAAGTCTCTCATTGGAAACCATCTGTTGACATGTCACCCCTCCCCCACAAGCATGAATGATGTTTCCTGTACTCAACATGCTTCGCCAGGCAACCAAATGAAGAGGTACTTCACAGTTTAATGTGAAGTAAATTGTTTGACTCTGTTTGTCCAGGTCTAGATGGAGAAATTATGAACGCAATATTTTCTGGTCTACATGGAGAAATTATTTCATGGAGATAACACCCATAGGGATGGCAATATCATAATCAATAATGGGCCATTTGCCTCTATAGCAGGGGTGGCCAATCTTATCCTCAAAGATCCAGTGTGTTTGTATGTTTTTGGGATAACCTCTACATCAGCTCCTTAAACCAGGTGTGAAAACTCTTCTGCAAATCAGTCCTTGAATTAGTATTCTACTTAGCACACAACAGCCCTTTCTGATAAGATTGCCTTCTCCCGGTCTATACTGTGGATCAATTAGTCTGAGCAAGTCCAAAGAACACCCCCAGCTTCCTAAGGCCTGATCTGGGCAGTCCTGAAGTGGCCCAGAGTGAATCTAACTCCAGCTCGACATCAAATCCGTGGCGAGGTGATTAGAAAAGAGCAGTTCTGTCCAGAACACGTCAGCAAGTCAAGAGGCCCGAGACTCACGCTCCATTGTGGGTTTTATTCTGCTGGAAAGGTCCACAGTAACTGTCTTCAAAAGGTACCAATTTATTTTGGTACATCCTTGATCTGGCACCCGATTGAGTAAAGTTAAGTAAAAAATGTTTCCAGGCCTGGTTTTAGAGAGCAACGTGCATATTAAATCAAGGTCCAGTTTTAGGTTGGCTTTGATCAAAAACATTTGATAAAAACCAAATAGGGAAGTAAAAACGGTTCTCCATCATGCAGGGGAATAGCAGCTGGCTCTCTGATCCAAAGCAAGGCGTCAGGCACTGGAAATCGATGGACTGGGATAGCATTTTTGATCACGGGAGCTGAGACCCTAGGCTGTCTTGGGGTAGCAAACAGATGGCACTCCCCCTCACCTGGAGCTTCTACTGTGAGGCCAGGTAAGTGCCGTACTTTCAAACATCTGAGGATAATCAGAAAAATCTGCTTCCGCTACATACCATTTGATCCCATAATAATCCAAGTCTCTTCAGTCATTTTTTATCCTCCTCAATAACTGTTTGGATTCGTGGGTGAGGCGTGCGCCCGCACATGGGACCCATGTAGCCCCTGACCTGGGCTCCGGCTGCTGGTTCAAGCTGTGACCCAGACTCCTCCCGTGCCTCTGACCCTCTCTGAACTCTGAGCTGTAGCACTTGGTAGCTGTTCAAGCTTGGAGTCACTAGCAGCTTCTGTAATTAAAAGCACTTTCACGAATGCACGCAACAGTCTTCTCCCAGTCCCGACATGGGGGATTGCCCGTTAAAAGTCATCGAAAACCAAAGTTGTTTTTTTCCCTCTTCTCTATTTTTTTTCCCTTTTTATTGCCTGTTTCCAGTCTGTGAGGAAGGCTATTGCGTAACATAGCGGACTTTTTTCATTTATTCCATCAGCAGGTGTCTTTCCATAGCGAAAAAATACATACATAAGAAAATAACTAAAAGACTTAAACATATAGTGTGATGGATCTGACAACTATTGATAGGGCCGTCCGGTCATGAGGGACAGCATGGAGCGGTAAGTGAATCGCTGATCTGAAGACATGCCCCAGGAGCTTGGGGTTACAGCGCTGCGTGATTCATTGCTCTCTGCTGGATAAAATCGTTAGCTTTTATTAGACAGATATGTTTTTTTTTTATGTTAGCTTTATGAGAATTTGTTTTAGGTTTTCATGTCTGAATCCTGTTTAAACAATGAAATAAAACTCAGAAACCGCCCTGACCTTTAGCCTGTCCAATCTTCTCTTCCAGGAACACTGCCATACTTTTGAACAGTGGAGACTCCTCACTGTTTGTTCATTACCGGAGTATTCCATTGGACTTTTCCAGAAGAGCTCGCCTGCTCACGACTTAACATCTCACTGTGTCACTGGTACATGCAATCATGTGACCGTTACTTCACTAAATGCGATTTACATTTGCCGCTAATTTGTAATCTGGTGTAATAGCAAATTGCTTAGTTGTTTAAGCAGTTAGAAGGAAAACACTCTGAGACTGAATGATAATGATTCTCTGTGCCAATCCTTGCTTCTGCACTCTGTAAACTACCCTCACAATATTCCATCCATCAATCTTCTGGTCAGGGGACCCGGGGGTACACCCTGGATGGGATGCTATCTGCAGGTCTTTGGACTGCGAGAGCAAAAGCCATGAAACCTCATAATACTGTTTAGGAAAAAGTCTGTCTTGACCCCACATTAAACTACTAAATTATCTCACATAATAGTTACTTTAACAACTTCCTCAGTCCCTTTGATGTTTACTTGGGAAGCTGTATTAATAAGTCTTTGATAATAAGTGCTTGGCTGAGATATCCCATCTTCACAGTTTTTGTTGTTTTTTTTTGTACTTTGGCTGGTTAAAGTGGGGGCCCAGGTTGGGTGAATGGAAGCGGGTCAGAAGCTGCTTTTTAATGTGGGGGGTCAACGGTTTCATGAGGCCGCCCACCGTGGTTCTGGCATCATCTTTTGCGCCGGCCTGGCTGTGTCACACATGGCCTGGCGGACGATGACTCCCGCTCCTCGATTGCCCCCGGAGGGTGAATCTGACCAGGACTGGACGGGGCAGCCTTACCATCTAGGGGGGCTGAGGGTCCATCCTGGATGGGCCTGCTTACGTGTATTAAGAAAATTGGGATGGCTAGCGGTATCCGCTGGCGGCACGCCACGCCACACATGGAGCCACTCATCCTGCCAAGCCATCCGAGGGTCAGACGTGGCTCCCCCCCCGCCCCCCTGAGAGCCAAAATAGCACAAACGGCTCACGCATGCTCCAATGTTTATGAGGAAGCCTCTTGCATGTGGAGAGACGGGATGAAGATACTTCCAGAATAGATAAAAGTCAATGGACAACACATAAAACATGCCGAGGAAAGCTTGTAAACAACCCTCCCCTCACCCCTACCTCAGGCCAGACCCCTCCATCACTTTCTTCCTCTCCCCTCAGCAGCTTCTGTCACGTTTGCCCCGAACACATCGCATGCAATAGTAAAATTATTTACGGTAGTGCAATAAAAAGTGCAGTAGTTACAAGGGGGTTTGCGAGACACAATACTTCCAATTATCGCCATGGTATTACATGATGAGACCATGTAATGTTTATCGCTAGAAACGCTAACTAAATTAACTAAATTAACGGAAAGCATGATGACACCAGGGGAAGTATGCGCTCAAAACCATGGGAACGCCACCAATAAAATTAGCATGTGGAGCTGATTTTGTAAAGCTTTATAAAAGCTACAATAAAAACATAATTTAGCAATAATGATGAGAATGCATGGTGTGACCACATCCGAGCGGCTGACGCAGGGTATACACGCATGCGGCGTCAATGCAGCATCATTTACAGCAGCGAGTGAGAAGAAGGGGGGCATCTGTGTTCTCATGGGGAAAAACACCTCTGTGGCTCCCCACAGTGGACGTTATCCCTGAAAACACCTTCGAGGGTTGACCTAGTGGTACGTTTTTGACATAAACGTCCATGCTAGTGCACTACCCTCTATACTGACTTGACTGTTGCCAAGACCACAGATAAGTAACTTTGGGTTTGTTCTTTCCAGAACAAATCTAAATGATCTCAGAGTAGCTCATCGACAAATATTTTGTTCATCGTGTGAAAATAAGGAACAGGACAGTCTTTCACAAAGTGACACAGCAGAAAGCGACTACCTGTTCACTCCCAACTGTGTCTGGACCCTACAGAGACTTTGGCTCCTTCTCCTGCTACAGAAGATGTGGACTGAATAATACCATTAGGGGAGATGGCGCAAGGAGGATTTTCTGTTTGCACATGTACCGCATTCACACTTGACCTCACCTATGTGAAAATGACCTTGGTAGAAAAAACTTACTAAAGACAAAACAGTCGTGACCTATTGGTCATGACTATCGCAGACTTTTCTTAGACAAGTTACATAACCAGAAAAATCACAATAATGCTGGAATTATTTTCTGCTCCTTCTGGAGAACACGGTTGATTATTTCTCGCTTAGGCTGGCAGCGCTGCTCGGCTGGGAATACAAATGATCCCAGGTGCAGTTCGATTCCGAAAAATGCTCTGGAGGGGCTCCGACATTAAGACATCCATCAGCACAGAAATACGTTAAACAAAAACAAATTTAACCCTAACTGCTGCCTGCCAAGCTTTTTATGTATCTGCCAGATTTTGTGTGGCCTGTGAAGGGATCACAGAAATATTCTAAAATATTGGGCTTCTCTTGGGCACGAATCTATTTGGACAGTAACTTCGGAATTTGATCCCTTCAGCCATTCGTGAATCTAGACTTAAACTGTCAGGACCCACTGATACCCACCACAACACATGAGGAAAGTATCAATGTGAATACCTTAAACTACATGACAGTTTGGAAGAAGTCCCTTATCCCCGCACGATGCGTGCTCTCTGACAGAATGAACTACCTTGGCATTATGAACACGACACTCTGTGTTTCCACCTGACTTTTTGCAAAATGAAGACATTTCTCCTAACTTAATCCAGTACAGCAATAACTGCAAACAGTTACCTGGAAAGAATCGGTAGTCAGGACATAAGGTGTTATCCGAATGAAAAGGTTAAGACTCTTTGGGTCATGAGGATGGTATCACAAGACAGAATAGTGTGAGCATTTGTGGCACAGATTCTACATCCTGAGCACTTGAAAGGAAGTCATACAGAAGAAACTAGAAACACAGTAAACCAGAACACGTAGTCAACAAAAATATTTTTTGTGTGAATGTTGAAGGCTGACAATGGCATGTCTTTAATTAAATGCAGCTGCATTCTTCATCTATAACTCATTTTGATGGACTGGCATTCCAGTTATGGCATACCATACCGAGAGCAAGTGGGAGGCATGGCAACGGCTTGACTTTGGGTGATCTCCATGGTGTGTTTCCAGAGTGACTGATCAGCAGCCCCCATACCCACAGGCTCGCCTGTTCCCCATCGGGCTAACTTAGTCAGTAGAGTTTAAAAGGGGTCATCTGGGAGTGCTGGAGGAGACATGGGAGAAGTGTTTAGGACGGCTGGTTACTGAGCTCCAGGTTTGATTGTTTTTCTTTTGGTCACTGTGTTTATTTCAGTTTAAGGTCTTACTAGTTAGCTTTCGCAGTGTTTTGGTTTGGCCCTGCTAAAGGGGCCTCGTCCTCATTTTGCACTGTCTGTAATCGAGGCTTTGTGTTTGGTTAACCTGCCGTCCTGCACCTCCAACAACCCCGGAGGCGGCCCTCTGCCCCTCAACCTGCAGCATTGCCCTATGCCTGGTGCATGCTGGGACAGATTCCAGATTCACTGCATCCCGGATATGTGGTTCTTGAAATAGGATGGATGAGTGAACTTCCCGACAGCTTAATGTGCAGTCATAAGCAAATGATGCCGGTTTGTTAAAGCAATATCCTAAACTAAATGCTGAATAAAGAGCCTGTTTATCCTCCAGCTCATCTACCAATCACAGCACCCCATCACGATGGGGAGGGTGATTCCTGGGTGATGGACAGATGTCTTGTGGTCATGCTATTGGACAGTCTTGTTATCAATCAATGTGAAGCAGAACAGTTTAATGCAGGGGGGAGCCGAAAACTTTCCCTCTTATTAATGCTGAGACTCTGTCTCTATCACGGTCCTTGGGTTTCCACATGGATGCTGCATCATAAAGGCAAATGTGAAACATATACAAAGTGTGAAGAAAACTGAAAAACCTATACAGTTAGCTAAAAGAAACAATCGATAAAAGCATTTTCTAAGGTAGTGCTGACCTCTAATCCTGCCCCCTGCCTTGCCTGGCTAACCAGCCATCACGACCATGAACTGCTCCCATAAAAACTGTGGTGAAGAATTAAGTTGTGTTGCTTGGAAGTGAAAACAGCAAAATATCTCATTCACTGAGGCAAATGGAGATCAGT
>JAODLD010000144.1:23472527-23485951 GCA_026781065.1 Mormyrops boulengeri | reverse complement strand
GGGCCCGCCCCACTTTTGTTAAGGCTTCCCCTTGTCGTGGTGGGGGGGGGGGGTGGGGGGGACGGGTTAGTTGAAAAAAAAAAAAAAAAGATTAACGTTTCTGCCAATGCTGCAGAGCACTACTGATCAGCTAACCCCCATACAGACAATGTCTGTGCTATCGGGGATTACAATGTCTGCATCAGCCCCTGTTTGTTCCATTATTCTTTTTCTGGTGATGTGATGTGCTGTGCAGGGAGTGGGGGGGGGGGGAGATGAGTCAAGGTGGGACGTCATACCGTCATGTCAGGGATTTAAAAAAAAATAAGTCAAAACAAAAACATGACTGTATATTGTTGGGCAGGCCTTGGGTGCAGTTTGAAAGACTGACGTCACGCTGTTTCCACGTGTTGCTTTGCTTATTTGTTTGTTTGTTTGTGTTTGCTCGTTCCAGGAACCAAAGGGCTAATGACGCCTGCTGGCTGTTTCCTGCCGATGAACAAGGCTGCTTGTTTTCTTCTTCGCCATGGTGCTTGAAAGCAGAATGATATTCAGCATGTATTATCATATTATTGCTATCTTGATGCCTCGCTTTTAGGAAACAGACCTACGTGTCCCATTTTTTGTGTTCCCAGTAACATTTCCCAGTGGTATCACCACTACTGAGATGTCAGGACTCTCCAGTTTTAATATCCAAAGCCCACTTTAAATGGACTGCCAATGAATTTTTTTTCCGGTCAATAATTTTCAAAAAATTTCCATTGCCCACAAAAAACTTTTGACTGACTTTCAACTGTCGTCTCACTGTCGCTGTGAATTCCAGTCTTTTCTTAATTATTTCTTAATTATTTTTTCTTGCTCTGTTGTCATGCAGCGAAGGAAAGCAGACGGGCTCCTGGCCTGATCCCTGTTTATGCCTACAGATTCTGTAAATAATTTCCTTTCTCATCAATCATGGGCCTGCTTTGAAAAGGCATTGAGTTGCCTTTCCGAGCTAGAACTCCTGCTCCTTCCTGTTTCTTTCTTCTCAAGTCATTTCAAAGGGTTTTGTAAGACTTGGCTCAGCCTGGTACAACAAAGTTGCGGTAGTGTAATGCGCTGGATGCTGCAGCCTTCGTAAAGGAGCGTGACCCACTCATGAGGCCATGTCCCAGCCTACCGTTCCCTGTCAGCAGGGGCCTCACCAAAGCTCCAACCCAAAAACTGCCCCTTCGAGTCGGGGGGGGGGGGGTATGGGGGGTAGTGTTTCAGCTCTCTGCAGCTTACCTCGTAAATGTCAGTGACGACCTTGCCCACTTTTCCATCTTATGCCCTTTCATATGTTGAACACAGCTGTCGAACCTGATACAGAAGGACAAAAACAAGACCAAGTAAGACCAAGCCTTAAACCGATCTTAAACCTAGCAGGTCACTGGTTTAGAACTCAGAAGGAGGAGTTTTTGCTTAATTCCTAAGGTCTGAACACGCTTAACCGGGGCTCCGTTGGTAAATAATAGGTAGGTGAACCTCTGTGATACGTCTCGGGCACCGACCAAAGTTTATGTTCTGTATCACGCCATCCCGCGGCAGATTCTTTGTTTTGCAGTGTTTTGATTGCCTAGAGATACGCGTCCGTCCATCCGTCCGAGCTGGCCAATCGGTGAAGCCCTCTGTTGTTTGTCTAGTGGCGAACTGTTTATGACAGATCAGTTGCTCCTGCTAATGTGGAAGCCTTCTGCTATTATAAATCTCGCGTCCTTTTCAAACAAAGCCAGGCCGGTTCCTCCATCCTTTTTTTTTTTTTTCGCCCCGGCAAGAAAACAGCCGTTTTTCGAGTCCTGAATGGAGCCCGTCTCCCTCAGTCAGGGAAAACCGCCGGAGATTTCCAAGGCATGGGTCTCCATTGTGGGAGCACAGCGTTTATATTCGACTGGGGCTCAAATGACTCCACTTTCTCTGAAGACACATTGCGAATAGTGCTTTCCTTTAAAGCTAACGTGGTTATTTCTGTGTGGCTAGCTGGAGAGCCTGATTTGTGGCTGGCTAAAGTCTCACATTAAAAGTCACAGGGTACCTCTTCTGCACAGCATGGCAAGGAGGAAACATATCGATCAATTAGGAGGGACACAGGAGGCCATGACAGGCATTCTTGCGCTAGATTATCTTCTCCTCTCAGCAGAGACTCGAGCCACGAGGTATTTGTTTAGACGAGTTAAGAAAGAATCCCTCTGTAATACAAAACCCCGACTCTTAATTTCAAATATCTGCTCTCACATCTGGGCCGTGTAGCATTGTGTTGTATGTGATTGCAACCAAAATAAACCAGAGATTATTTGATCGTGGTTATTGGAACAATATGGCATGCTAAATCTATAAAGCAATGTACATATCAATTGAATCTATTTATGCAAGTTAGCAAACCACGAAAAAGGCAGCATGGCCAAGTTGTGTGTGTGTGTGTGTGTGTGTGTATATATAGGGGAAATAGGGAACCAGACATTTCTGCATGATTTAAAAAATGAACATATGTAAAAGCTAGGAGTTTTGTATTGGACTGGGTTATATATTTATCAGCGTACATATTAAAAGTGGAAGATACAATAAGTGTCCATTTTCTTCCTCACCGGGGGTCTGCGGGGGTTTCGATGATTTTGTCCAGAGCAATACAATGTTTCCTGTCAGAAATGGTTAAAGTTCTGTAGCCGCTCCAAAGGAACCACAGGTGTGATCAGGGCAAGGCAGCCATGTGTCGGTACAAAAGGCAAATGCAGAACCTCGGCATTTGGAAAGGAAGTAAACACACAACTGCTTGTGAGGACTGGCTGCCTAATAAAAAAGATCAATAATACTTTTAGTGTTTAAAATTACTTTCTTGATTGGTGCTTCTCTAAGCCTCTCCGAACCCAAAGGGAAACTAAAAACAGGCTGTGGAGTTTTAACTAAAAAAATTATTTTCAATATCAAAAAAAAGCTTGACTGGGGTCTGTCTCCGAAAAAGGTAGCGCGTTGCCACGGTGATCGAAAGCCCCACGAAAACAGCACTCATCACAATAGGCGCACCTCCCAGCCCCACCACCTTTGGTCTGGCATGATGTGTGACATCACAGTCTTTTAGTTTTAAATCATCGTCCAAGATGATCGCTCAGGTGTCGGTGAGATGACCATGCCCTTATCGAGCATGAGCCCAGAACTACCTGGCCCGGCCTGGATCGAGCCCTCATCAGCACCGCTACCAGAACCCCGAGGAGAAAAAAAAACCTCAGCTGCTCCTTCAACAGCAACTGCTTTCCCATCCTTTTATTTGCTTTTTTAAGAAATAAAATGGTTTAGCCATTAACTTGTACAGGAGGGGGAATACGCTTTATTTTGGCGCATGTCTGCCATCTCTCTCCCCGTCTTCTTTTGGCTGCTTGCTTAATATTATGTTTTCCTCCCCGTGATGGATTTGAAGGAGGTGCTTATATTTAATACTGACGTTCGCGTCCCGCTGCTCTGAAGGGCTTGCTTTCGGAGTCATAAACCTATCATTAAATGTCATTAATCCCCAAGCTGCACTCACAGAGGCTGCAAATCTCGTAAAGAGCAAGCCCGCCACAGCCTCTCGCGGGACGCACTGCAGAGACCCTAACTACCGCTGGCCAATGGACTCTGACAGAAATTATGACCTTAATAAAGTCTATTTTCTAACATTTGCATGCATAAGCGTCTTATATGGGACAGCGAGAAGGCCGTCTGGCCCACGTTTAGGAGCCTCAGGGGAAGCGTTTCTGGCAGTGCCACGCCTGGCGGTGGCCCAGGCTGGATGTGTCCCTGTGGCTAAATTAGCTATTAGCGACGACAGCGAGCCGGCTGGTGACTCCAGAGCAATGTCCCAACTGGCCTGCCGGGCCGGCAGAAGTCATCCTGGGACAGTGAGCCTACCATAGACCGCCCCACTCTCCCCTAATGCAGAAATAATAAGGATGTCACAGAGGAGAAATTCTCCACTCTTGAGGTCCATTTGGACTCTGAATGGAACCCGGACGCCCGTACGCATGGTGTCGAAGCCATTTCTCTTCCAGGCATCAAAAGGGCCGGTATTGGATGGGGAACGGAATGCAAATAAACAGGTAATTATGCCTTAAAGATGGCTGCTTTTTCTTTCACGTGGTAATGGATCTGGCTTCCATAACTGTCACTTGGGCAGCGCCGTCTGCATCCAGCAGAATCTGGACACCTTCTGGATCGCCCTGCGGACAGAGCGAGCAAAGAACTGGATGACACAAAGCCACACATCCATCCAGCCCTTCACATCGGCAGAGCGCTATAACATGCATTTCTTTGGGTCACAATCCTGCCCCCCACTGCAAGGATTATTAGGACTTAATTACCAGTGCATTTCCTGAGTGTTCTTAAAACACACTGCAGGGAAAATAAGTACATTTCCGGAGAACGGGGAGGGAATAGCCAATTTTTCCGATGCATGATATCATTAGGGGAAAAAAATACAAAAAATTATTGAAAAAACTGGCAAGAAATTGAGAAAACAAGAGGAGCAAAGACTTACATGTGTTTCCCTTTGGAAAAAGAGGAAATAAATTATTTTTTATTGGTTTTAAATACATCAAACATCAGACAATTAGCACAATTACAAAGTCAGTTCCAGTTCATTTTATACATGATAAATTACTCTTTAATTCTCCTGTAATTCCCCTAGCAGCTCTCATCTTATGCTAGGTTTCAGAAGTATTGTGAAAACACATTGTTCCAGGACCTAAAATGTGCTAAATGTTATTCGTTACGCTAATTTCCCAGACATAAAGAACCACGCACATCTTCAACTGTAAGATCGGAATCCGGTCAAGTCTGGGTGACCTCAAATGACCCCACTGCCAAACAGTCCCCAACCCAGACAGACATAAACTTACAACAGGGGGGATCGATGCAAAATGTGGTGGCGCTGGATGGTTCTGGGACTCCCTGGATGCAATAAATTGCACAAGCCACATGATAATCATTTTGCTAACTGAGGCTTTTCCCCATATTTACACAAAGAGCTGAGAGTCATGTAATGCTGAGCTGCCTGGCTATAAATGTAGGTGTTTCCTCATAGATTAGGACCATATGCGACTCATTGCGGACACCCCCGAGCCTTTCGCTGTTCGCAGATGAGGAAAAAGCCACTTCCAAGTTTTGGTGAAGTGTTTGGGATGCTACGTGGTGACAACTTTCATTTTTCACTCACTGGATCTGTGTTGGTGCCACCTGTCACCGTGATATGCCACACAGCCTCACACAGTGGTGACAGGCTGGTTGGCTATAAAGCTTACAGTTTGCAGGTCTGTTTATCAGGCTACTGTAGTGTGCAGGTCCATTGCAATGTGCGTCTTAGGGGTTGTAGAGAAAACCAGCAGTGTCGTTTTTGCAATAATCTCAAATTGCCGTTCACAAGCAGTGGGAATTTCATCGACAAGAAAACTCAATAGGCACAGAAAACCACAATTGTCTTTCCTACATACATTTTTTAAAGGTGCCCCATTTGTTTGCGTGTGTGTGTGTGTGTGTGTGGGGGGGGGGGGGGGTATGATGGCAAGCCCTTTCTTGGGAAGGCAGCAGATTAAAAACCTAGGGGGTGGATTATGGCTATAATGGGTTATCCCCCCCAAAAAACTCAAAGGAACAGTGAGATCCTTTAAGAAAACCAGCAAAGGACAGATTTATGTTACCTCACATGGCTTCTGAAAGAATCATTATCGTTGGTTAATAGTCTACCAGAGGCGGGAGATCAGCCTTGCTGTTCTTATACAAAACTGCATTAAAAGAAGATTAATCCTTCATAACCAAGTCTGCTTTTCAAAAGGCTGGGGGCTGGCAGGTACTGCCTTAAGAGAGAAAGAGTCAAACCCGGACCCCTGGACACCTCATCTGTCCCGAGATCACTTTATACTTTATGGATGAGATTTAATATGTGGGATATGACACACGGCTCAACATCCAGTATCCTCAAAAATAACTACAAGCAAGCCCGCTGTGTGTTTCGCTCATGCCAGCGGATGAGATGATCTCCAATCCCCACCCCCCCCACAAAAAAATGACTAATTGGAATAGCAACTCATAAGAACATAAGAAATTTACAAACGAGGGGAGGCCATTCAGCCCATCAGGCTCCTGCCAAGGTGTTGTGCTAGTTTGCTTGAGGACTGGCTAAATTTTGCTGGAGAATTGCTTTTTTGGGGGGATTATCATGCTGGGGCTGCTTACATTTCCAAATATTTCCTATTTCTGAAGATTCGTCTTTCAAACTGGTTGATTTCAGGCCATTTTTTCAGCAGATTAAATGACTGAAGACAAAAAACGCATAATTCTTAAGTATAAACAGCTTCACTCTTTCATTACGCATCAGCAAGAAATGTAACAGTTGCATATAGTAATTCTAAGCTACTGTTTGCAAACTTGCTTTTGATTTAAAGACTGTCTTTCAGAATTTGGTTCGATGGAACTGTTCAGGCAAGATTTGGCCCTTTGGACAAGAAAATAATAATTACCACTGCACTTCTGCAAATACTAAAAGGAAGGTTATCAGTTAATCAACTAAGTATGGTCTTATATTTAACCGCTAACAGCCCTGACTGGCCAAAAATAATTAGGCGGGAGAAATGTTTTAAAGTTTAACTGGTAGATGACTCAACCTATGGGATGTAGCCTTGATAGAGAAATGCGATAAAAGGGGGAAAATTAAATATGGATGTGCGAAAGAACAAGCATTTTAAATCTTATAAAAATTTAGCTGCATAGAAGTATTTTCTGGCTGGTCATGTACATGGGAGTGGTATATGGGAAATTTCCGGAAAAGATCGCGTCCTGATAGAAGGTGCAGAATTTTATCTTTATCTATTTAATGCTGCAGTGTTAATGACAGATACACAGCAGGCTACGGGAAACAACTGTGTGTACATCAGTTTTGATATCAGCCTTGAACTGGGCGATATGGTAACATATTTTATCATGATTTTTTTTTCATGTCAAATGAACGATAATTATCACGATATAATTCAAGTCATTGTTTCTTTACTTCAATTATCCATTTTTACTTGAAATTACATTAGAAATGCCCTTAAACAGGACCAGAACATGAAAAAATTACAAACTGAACTGACTCCAAACTAAAACCTAATTTTAACAAATCATACCAATAACCATCATTAAATCATACATATAAATAATACTGGATAAATAAATGTATCCAGTGGGCTACCGATTTTCCCGTCTGACCGCCGCAATCCACTTAGTGCATCATCCTTGGTCTACTGGAAATCTGTGTGATGTTAAACCAGGTTTATCGTCTCAGGCACATTTACAAAAAAATCTGCTCGAAAACTAAATACAGCACAACCGCCTTTCCTACGTCGCCAGGCGCCTCTTTTGGAAGGATCGCGATTTTGCCTGGCACTAAAATAGCAGACCAAACCATTTTTGCGTTTTAGGGAAAGTAAAATGGTTTTCGACCACTATGTCAAGGAAATTTTAGGAAGATAAAAAATAACAAGTTTTTATGTAATTCACAAATACTATACAAAGCTTTCACAAATATGTATGTTTGACGAATTATTCCAGCAGATTATTTAAAGGTTAGTGGGTTCTCTCCCCCTCCCCCTTCGTCCCAGGGCCCGGGGACAACTGACGTAAATAAAAGCTGAAACGACAAATTGTCCGTGTTACAATCATTAGTGTAATCATCAATAGGTATTTGCGGTATTAATGCTGACTTCAGAAACTACGAAACGCCCCTAGTAGCGCAACAAATGTATCGTGAAGACGTGGGCTGCCTCGTCTTAGGTGGAAAGCTAATGGTCGTGCATGTGGAGGTCTGCTGGAAGCGAGTGTCTGGCTTGCCAAGTTGCCCCGTGTAATCGCGGTGCCGATTCTGTGTCTCTTGGCTGCGCCTCCGGTGGGACGAGTCCCGATTGCACAGCATCGTTACTGAAGCGCGACAGGGGTATATTTTGGAAAGGCACCCCCGCATTCCTTCGGCGGAAGAGAAGATGGACTGTTTCTGAGAAAACCGGCGATTAAAAACGGCTTGTAGGCTTTCACGGACATCTTGAGAGTCAACATAAGCAGAGGAGACATCTCAGAAAACCGACCTAGATACCCTAACCAAAACATAGTATTCCTTATTACCAAAATGAAAAATGAATGTCAAACAAAACAAAAAAGCTAACTGTTTTACATTCCGCCAATGCAAAGTAAAACAACGCTTTGGCGCGGAAAAACAACCCTACTTTTTTAGTAAATTGTCAATTTAAATCCTTATAAACTATTTCAGGTCAACAGCAGGTGGTAATAAATACACAAAAATGATTTCCTGCCTTCCTGCTTTATCTGACTGGGACAATTTTCTGCAGCACTTTCTCATAATCGGAAATCTTATTTTCGTTCAGTAGGACGTGCCAGAACGAATAATGAAAGTCAGTAAGGCAAATACACGTCGCACGGTGCGGTTTAAACCGGAGGAGAGTCCCTGCTGAGAAGCAGGGAGAAGGATGGGGATCCCCGGCCGATAGCTGTTCATGACACGATAGGACCGCAGGTCGGAAAAATCCAGAACAACTGCTGTTTATGGCCCCCTGTTGGACTTGGAGGAAATCGAAACCTTCAAATTCGTGTTAATCTCATCCACCCACTCCAGTTGTTTAGCATCAGAGCCTTGGGGGGTGTCGTACGATCAATTTCCCCCCGCAAATATGTTATTTCACACCCAAGACGAAAGGTGTTCCCCTTTCCTAGCGTTTTCCATACTAAAATATGTTCTTCACTTTTTTTCCCGAGCACTCCTGGGTTTGCAGGTAGCCTGTGTGACATCTCCCTCCCTTAAAATGTATTGCATTTTTAAACAAATTCCCCATAAAACAATCATAATCGAAGTATTTCACCTTACAAGAATTACACACCTATTGCTACACAGACACCTACTATCCAGACTTAAATCCCACAGACTGAAACAACCTATTAAAGGGTCTGCATTTACAGCATGCGCTCGTAATTGGAACCATGCATTTAAACTCATTTTTAAAAGCGTAGGTACCGGTGACCCACCATCCCAATTGGATTTTCGCGAAATTACAGCCGGCAAATTTTGGCACGTCCGTAGTTTTTTTTTTTTTTTAATTATTTTTATTCTGGAGTTTTCGTTCATTGATAATTTGTTTGCTTATTGTTTCTGCGTAGAGCTTTCACCTCGTTTGGCTGGGAAAACCGGTAACCCGCCGCCGTCGGCCAGAAACTTCGCACTAAACAAAAAACACCCCGGAACAGCCGGATCGGAAATTAATGGAGAGCCGTAACTATCGCCCGCTAGTAAACAGCGGTTTATAAGAAGAGTCTCTTTTGGTTTTGTGCCTCTATGAAACACGCTTAGCATGATTCCATGTCATGCAAGATTGGTTTATATGAGGCCAGCTCCGGTGTAAACAATGCTGAATCTTTTTTAGTCTGATTGGCGGGCCAAAACTCATTATAAACTTTCCTGGTCTTTATTACCAGACCGCACGCCACTATGCACAGCATCCCCAATCAAAGGGGCATTAGAAAGCGCAGCGGTCTGTGCACTATCAGAAACATCGTTTTATCAGAGTATTGGCTAGGTATAGGTGCAGGCCACGTGTTGAACCGGGCTGCAGTATTTATAAGGCGGAGGTACGATCCTTTATGACTTTTTTGGGGGGCTGTAGGAGACAAACACAGTGAGAGGCACTAAAACACAGCCACCCGACCTCATTCGACCTGTCCTGGTCAAGGTCATATAATCGGCCGCCTGAAATGACAACAGGACCCCCGAGGCTGTTCTGGTGTTGGGTTCCCCTACCCCTCTCCCGCTATCCTTTAGGAAAACAAATGCAGTTTCTCGCAGTCCAGTGAAGAAACTCATTCAGTTCTTGCTTAAAGGAATCCCAGCCTTGCCCTCTTCAATTAATATTTTAACAGAAGAAGCCCTTTGGCAAATTGGGTGTTTTCTATTTCAAAATAACAATACGAACAATATCTAAATTCTTATAATACTGCAGCAATATAAATGTGTGTATATGTATATATAATTTGTAATATAGCTTATTTTTAAATCAAATGCAATACTTTGCATTCACATACACAAATATCAATTTTCCTAATCGTCGATTGGTGATAAAATCGAAAAGAGATTATTTCGCAATTTCAGTTTAATAAATGCGTAAACCTTTTTGCAGTGTGGGGACGTTTTTGGAAGCGGCCGTTTCAACAAGAGGTAGCCTAAACGGGAAAAAGAAACAAAAAAGGTTAGAAAGCGGCTTCTTCCGAATACCGACGTTATTGTTTAATTATTGTAAATACCTGCGCGAAATGACGCCAGCCTGACAGCTTGGAGCATCATCGACCAGTTCCCAAAAATGTCACCGCGGGCATTTGGATGTTTCTGGAAATGTATCGCCGTTCATCTGGAACTGTGAGGACCGAAACGCTGCATCTGCTTTTCGGGAACCTAATAACTATTTATGTGTGCAAATATGTAATATACAATGCAATAATATTGTAAATGTAGCCTGCTATATAATGGCCTATATGATAAATGCTTCTCTTCGCGTACCCCATCTATAACTGAAATTTATAGAATATACAATCGTCCCTGTATAAGGATTAGGGGCGAGCGGGAGGAAGTTAGGACGATTTCGAGGGCCTCTGTGTGAAAGGGGCCCTAAAACTTTGGGATTGAATTGGTTTTGTCTGGGAAGGGGGTGCAATATGGTATGCTTTAAGGCGCACAAATCATTATCGGTCACCCTGATAAGAATAGATGTACAATCTTGTGAACGATGGAATGATAGTGTCACCATGGCGCAGACTCCCCATATCTATGGCCATGCGTTTGCGGAGGACGCAGGGCTGCGGACCTTGAAGCCGCAATCCTGAGCTCCGGCACAGGATTTTCCTCTCTCACTTTCAGGGGGTGGGTCCAGATCAACCTTTCGCACGCCGAGGCAGCACTACATGGGGCTGGATGCAAACTTCCTGAGACCGTGACTTACTGCTTCGACTTGGATGCTGTCCTGCACTTTAGAGTGGATTTATGTGGAAATTACTTTGAAACGACCAGAGAGAATATCCATTTAAATAATGCCTTAGTAGATTACGAGAAACAGAGATAATTGTGATGAAATGCTTTGTTATTGGGATTTTCTTTTTTTTAACCACTGTTTGTTAACTTTTAAATATTATTTTCAATAAATATGCGTTCTTGCTTTGCTATGCTGGAGTACACATAGCACCAGATTATAAGATCATTACCCAACAAGAAAAAACATCGACGAGAAAATCCACTTACCAAATGCTAGCAATAAATAAAGGCAACTTTCCTTAATCTCACTTGGAGGTGTCGTGTAGGAGGAGTTCATTTAAACCCTACAAGTAACGGATTTTCCCCCTATAAAAAGAAAGATTGGAGCCGCATCGTATCACTGGAGGTCTGGGAATCGGGGCAGGTAGGATCTGTCGGATTTTTTTTTCCCTGTAACGCAAAGTGTTTCAAGGTGAGCGAGTAGAGAAAATAAATGCAAGAAAAAAAGACTGCGCATTCCAATAACGCGCGTCTAAAGTCGGCTTCCTGGCGTGTCAGATTAACGCCCAGATCAAAGTATTATAATTAACCGAAAATGTGAATTAATGGAGTGGAATTTTTGATGCGTAAGTTTTTTTGGCTGATACTTAATGCTGTTCATCTTTTTACGTTCCATTCATTGGATTGTAAAAAGTTAGGATAGTTTTTGCATTCTGCTGAAAATATTACCCATAGTGTCGGACTGTTTTTCCATTAAAATTCATTGAAATCAATATGCCGACGAGTACGGTGGTGATGGCATGTCGCCGTTTCACCTATATAAATGTGTGGTAAATGAACATGCTACATGGCTGTGTGGAAAAGGAAACGCACTAGTAACAACGGCCTTGATCGCAATAATAATTCCGCGGTCTATTCTTCTTCTTCTTCTTCTTCTTATTATTATTATTATTATTATAATTAATAATAATAATGCTTTAATTTTAATATACGTGCATGAAAGTATCAGTATACTCAATACCCTATTAATGTTTGAAATTGGAAACAAATACTATTACATTGTTAACAAAGAGGTGACTTACCGTAGTTTTCACTGTAACTGTAGTGAAAGTGATGCGGTTGAAGCTATATGGTGTAATCAATCAGAAAATTAGATTGATTCTTGGATTTATTTCCAGTTGGTGTGTAAATGGGTGCTAAGTAAGTTCTTCAAATGAAATGCAAATTTAGTAAGGCTATATTTTATAAAGAGGATCTGGCATTACGCAGTAGACCCAGAGTGTGAATTTATACAAACACCATCCATATTATTTTACATATTTAAGGTGTCCGTTTAAACGCTTAGTTTGTGGTTGGAAGGGGCAGATTTCCAGTGTAAGGAAGTAAAACAAATGCAGCGAGGTTGGCAGAAGACCAGTCCCCTACACAAAAATGAAATGTGCACATATCTACTTTTGCAGGACCCTGTCAGCTTGGAATTTTGAAATCCGAGAGGCTGTAAGAGCTAAAAGCCCTTATTTTCCTGCAACAGAGATGCCCAAATTGCATTAGCGGATAAGCCTTCACTCCTGCTGGTAGTCTTTTATTTTTCCTCATGCACCGCGAATATTCACGCAGAGATGTACACAGAAATCGCGCTGTCACCCCGGCCACATGAGCGACAGAGGTTTTGACAGTTTCTCTGGCTCTGGAGGTCCCTCAGCCCCTCCCTTCCTGATGGACTGTGCATCTCTCCCTTTTTGCCTGTAGCCGTGGAGTCGGGGGAAGGCAGCAGATTAAAATTAGAGAGGCTCCAGGAATTATTCACATCGATGGATCGGCTGCGGCGAGGTCGATCGGCGCTGCTCTGACTTGTGAGTCTTCCATCACCAGCCATGGTGACTCATGGCGGTTTGACTCATGCATCCGCCATCGTCGGCCACAGAGAGCCTGACCCACACTGTTCCGGTCCATGAGCTTTTCCGTGCTGGTACTGTGGCGCCGGAATGGCGGCCCCACTGGCGCCAGGTCGCCGTTTGCCTGGCCCTGTGGGAACGCACAGGGGGCACCAGCGGGCATCGGGTCAGGGCATGAGCTGGAGACTCTGGGATGCTGACCCCCCCACACCCCAATCTCCCTCACATCATGAGGAGCCCCCCACACACACACACACACTGTAAACTTAGGTGCAGGACGAAGAACACAAGACTCCGATAAAAAGATAAGCGGTGAAGAACAAAGGGAAAAAAGAGGAATAAAAAAAATTGGGCTTTGACTGGCTCCATACTCATATGGCCCCCAACCCCGCATTTACTTACTGAGCTGGGGATGGTGGGGTGGGGGGGGGGGGGTATTGAGGGGGCTCCTAAACCCCCGGCCCGATATCCTGAAGGCTCTGAGATGCGAATCGGGTGGCTCACTT
>JAODLD010000144.1:23444840-23461560 GCA_026781065.1 Mormyrops boulengeri | reverse complement strand
TCAGTGGGTGCCCCCCACCATCATCCCACTCACCCCACACATCCCACAGCCCCCCCCCCCCCCCCCGTCCGGACCTCCACCAGCTCTCGTTAGCAACATTTGTCCTGCGTTAAGAGCACATTTCAAAGCGGCTGAGTGTAAAAGTGCTCTCTGTGAATGTTACTGATGTGAAATGTTGCCATCGAGGGCCTAATGGCGTAATTGAGAGCAGGGGTTAGAGGAGAGGCCGGCACGCACAGCGGACGGGGGGCCGGGGGGGCACCACCAGTGGGATGCAACTGGAGGTCTCTGCTGGGGCAGAAAGAACTTCCAGAACTTTTCTGGCCTGGAGGAAAACATTTTTTTTTTAAGGAATCCTCCCTTTTTTGTGCAGATGACTTGGATATTATACAAATATTTGTATTCCTTAAAAGCACAGTAAGTTATTTGGCTTTCCGTTATATATTTTTACCTGTCCATACGACCAAAGCGGGAAAAGCAAAGTGTATGGGAACGCGTCCCTCTGTTCGGTCCAGAAGGCTTTTCCATGGAATCTCCGGCCTCCGCCGTCGCCACACCTGGTGTGTGGGACGTTTCGTATCACTGACAGTGCTAAGTGCTTTAAAATTGCTCCCAGAAGCTGGGGGATGGATGTAGAATAAGGACCACTTCTGCTTTAAATACACAGACTTAAGTACAGAGAGCAGTGGAATTCCCATCCCGGGGCTGGGAGAGACGATGGCTTCCCACTCTCCGAGGCCCGAGGCAGCCTTAGCTGCAGACTCCGAAAGCACTGTCTCACGTCTCCATGACACTGCAGCAGACGAATCAAAAGGATAATCATGAGTGTTTGTCTGGCATCTCCTTGAAATGGAGGCTTGGGACGGGTAACCTGGCAGCTAAGTAACTGGAACAGACACCACAAGGTTAGAGGCAACAGTCCCAGGAGTCTATGAAGCCGTATACGGTACTGTGCAAAAGTCTTAGGCAGTCAAAAGAAAAAGCTGTTTATCTGGGCTGGGTATCGAGTGTATATTTGCGGAGAAGAACACACAATTTACTATTAGAACATACGCAGACAAACCGTAACACAATAAAAAGTAATAAGAATTTCTTCTTTTCTCCAAAAAGTTATTGATATCTAGTTGGATGACTAGATGAACACCGCTTCAGTTCCCAAACCTCTCCTCAGGGGCACCCCAGCTATTCCATGTATTTGTTAAATTTCACAACCCAAACCCTAATTAAATTAATTAATTAAGTTTTAAAAAACAAAAAGTCAATGTGGTATTATTTAGCTATATGAAGTGTGCTAGTGGTCTAGTCAAAGAATATAAATGAAAATTGGCTGGTTGTAGCAAATACTGGGGTGACGTTAGGAGAGGGTTTGAAGTGGCTAAGCTGACAGATTTTGACAGACATAATATCAAAGTTTTGCACCAACATGAAGATCATTTAAACATAATTTTTTTTGGCTGCCTAAGACTTTCGCACAGTACTGTAAAGGGGAATCTGGGAGTCTGACAGGCTCTATTTAAGTGCCTTTGGATAAAAGCGTCTGCTAAGCCCCTGGATTATCGGCATGGCTGCTCGCCGCTGGCGTGTTGCTGGCTCACCGCGTGCCTGCGTCATGCCCGTCTCCGCCACAGAGGCTCGTCTGACCAGAGCCCCCAGAAGATCGACTCGCGGAGCTATTAATAACCTGGTGGGGGGCTGTGTGCTCCTCACCCTGGGCTCCCGGGAGCTGACGCCTCTGCTTCTCTCCCATTTCTCTCCCTCCAGAGTGTAAGATTGAAAACTGCGAGGCGTGTTTCAGCCGCAATTTTTGCACAAAATGTAAGGAGGGCTTATATTCACACAGGGGGCGCTGCTACCCCAGCTGCCCCGAAGGCCTCAGCCCCACCAACGGGACGACAGAATGCGCAAGCATTGGTGAGTAACGCTCCCCCCCCATCTGACATCCACTATGATGGCTAGCTATGATATCTGTGAATAAAAAAAAACCATAATCTATAAAACCTCTTGATCTCTTCACTGATTTTTTTGACAACTCCTCAATATAAATGTATAAAAGTATTGACGACACATTATGCTGTCCATTAACCAGACAGCATAACATTCATTGTTTATTAAATGTTTTGTTTCCCAGAAATCACTGAAAAACAAAACAGCATAGCTGGGTATGGGCTGTGAGATATCGAATACCACTCTGATTTAATTCTTCTTTTCAATTGTCCCTCACTTTATTTTTTTGTGAGCTGCACATGGAGAAAGGAAAACATTCTAGATTTTTTTTCTGATAGTCGCCTGTCATAAATATGCGTGAGGCTCCAATGAATGATCCTTCGACGCTGTCCACTCCCTCGCTCAAGCCGGTTATTCGGACACCTTTTACATCCTTCCTTTTTCCAGAGCTTGCTTCATGCTTTGGGAAACCCCAACGGAGGTTAAAAATCTTTTATATACAGTATATATATACACACACACACATATATATATGAATCACCCGGACCGTAAAGGCGAAATGTCTAAATTCTTCTCTTGTGGTTAAATGCAGTGCAGGCCAGATGTAGGGATGATTTCAGCTCAAAAATATTACGTGGAAGGTGGGTCCTCCAGATGTCATCGTGGCGACACTTTTGCGGAGTAGGGAGCTCGGGTGCTTTTGGCTGCGCGGTAACCCCCGCCTTCTCCCTGCCCCCCACAGCGCAATGCGAGCTGGGTGAGTGGGGCCCCTGGGGGTCCTGCATGAAAAAGAACAAGACGTGCGGATTCAAGAAGGGAACCCAGACCCGCGTCCGGGAGCCCGTCCAGGCGTCGGTTCTGGATACTGCCGCCTCGCCCGCGGCCCCCGCTGTCACCTGCGGCCCCGAGACAGAGAGCCGCAAGTGCGTGGCGCAAAAGAAGATACCTTGTACCAAAGGAGGTAAGGTGGGGGGGGCTAATGTTAATAATTAACATTAAGAGCCAAGAAGTCCACAAAAGAAGATACCAGTTCAAAACGCCATGGAGGGCAACGTGTGTTTGAGCTAAGCAGGCTGTCCCGGGACGCAGCAGGTTGTTCATTCAAACGCGCGGACGCTCATTAAAGGCCCCCCACACGTGCATCCACCATGCGTGGCAGGTCTGGCTCTGCCGCAGATGACCCCCACATTTCACTGGATAACCTCACGTGCTGCGGCTGTAGGTCAGATCCGCAGAACCTCTTTACGGCCAGAAACACACTGGTTATTGATAAGCCATTTATTTATACCGTCTCTAACCCGATTCCTCATAAAGACTCGAATCTCCTTCTATAGAAGCATAGACGTCAGCCTCTGATGGTTTGAGGGGCAAAGACATTTAGGTCTTCCCAGAAAAGCAGCAGTTAAAGGCCTTTTTATTGGCTACGGCCTAACTGGATTTTAGAGGTTATTGGAAGATAAATCTGGACCATGTTAACTTCACAATGTCTCCTACTTGGTCAGCTGTTTTTATCCCGGGGAGACATTTTCCGCTTTGGCTTTTACAGCCAACCACCCCCCCCCACCCCAACCGACTTTGTCCGAAAATCGGACCCGTCAAGTCGGAGCTGCCTGTGGAATTTACTATGTGGGTTTGCACGGGTAAGTGGTCTGCCGACGACGCAGTTGTGTGTGGGGCTCTGCCTGTCCGACCACGGAGTTCCCTCTTCAGAAATGTCCCTCAGGGGAAGGAGCGAGTCGAGGTAGCAGTGACAGTGTGGGTCACAGACGATGCCACATCCTATCTGGGGGCACTTCAGCCCACGCGGTAACCCCCGCCTTCTCCCTGCCCCCCTGAAATTTTTTTTTTTAAATCCAGTAAAATAATATTTTAAATCCATTTTATTATAAAAATGATGTTGTGGGGACACAATTTGGAGGACACGAGCCACCTCCCAGAATCCCACAATCACCCCCAGTTTGGGTTGTTACTGGTGGCTTTCTGCCTCCTAAGAGGCCGGACCTGAACCTGGTGAAAGCTGGCTGCTAATTAGCCGGTGATGCCCTGATCCAAAGCGGTAAGGGCCAGCGAGGCCCATTATGGTGCCTTTACACGCAACGCGTGCCCGTTGACCTGGTTACGGCAGCGGTTGCATGGCAGGCCTCTCACAATCCGTTCCAGGGACTTCGCTTTTTTATGAGTGGAACCGTGGCCCAAAAGAGGCCCGCCTGGGCTCTGGAACATTTCGCGCACCGAGCGTGGTGCCTCTCCCATTCCTCAAAGTTATTTCACTCTGGGGGGGGGGTTGCCTTTAATTCCTGAGGGAGGAGTGGGCCCCCGCCTTGGACAGCGCCGGAGCGGCTGATTTACTCCGGCTTCTGGGTGGAATCTCAGCTCTGGCTTCAACAGAATAATTAACAATGAAATATCGTAAACAGTGCCATAAAAAGAGATCCCCCCCCGCGCCGCGGATGCACAGGCTCAAAACGTTTAGGTGCGTGTGCACATGTGAGATGAGCCCGGGGGCAGGTGCTCCAGCCCTGCTCCGTACAACACGCCTCGGGGAAGCGTAACCTCGCCAAACCACGGGGGGTTGGGGGGGGGGGGGGGGGTCACACTTGTGTGAGTCGCGGTACTCACTGGTTTGTGGGGGCTCTGCTTTTAATTGCTGGAATCCCCTCCCTTGTTCCTCCCGGCTTCAACATAATGAATGCGTACACATGGAGGGGGAATTTACTGCCAAATGTACATTAATACATTTGACCTCCTCGCTGTACATGGCGGCTGCTTAGCAGAGGACACTGCCGTCTGAAAATAAACCGCCATTGTTCTCTTCCGCAGGCAGAGTGACTATATCAGTGGAGTTCAGGTGATTCCCTAAGAAGGCGATCCCCTCATTAACGAGATGTCCCATTAAGCTATAGCGGGTCTGATATCCTAAATGATTTCAGGCAATGATACGTACAATTACTGAGGAAGGGGCTGTGATCGCCAATGCTAGCACTCTGATTATGAGTGAAGCTACATTGTACTTTGCATAATTGATGGTCTTGGCTCCTGTCGTGACCGCGCAAGACAAGAAAGACCAGCCACAAGAGATCCTCTTTAAAACCTCCAGGTCCCCTGTATTTAACTGCACGAGCCTCTATTGCTGAGAAGAAACCCCGCACGTGAATATCGAAGCTGCCGAAAGCTTGTTAGCATGATTGCCGGGATGAACTTGTGTGCACATTCTAATAAATGTCAAATAAATGCTCTTTGAGAGAACTTCACGCCCAACTGTTGTCCTCAAGCGGTTTCTAAGCACCCTTCCAGGGGATTACAGAAACAAGCTCTTAACCTTTGGATGCTTTTCTGGGTATTAAAAAGGCAGAAGCTGGGAGCGGGTGGCTCTCTGGGCCTGGGAAACAATGAGGAGAATCTTTAGCCCGAAAACACCATCAACCAGTCAGCTTCGTGGTCGGGGGCATGCTTTCAGCAACACCGCAGCTGAATAAATAGGGGTTACAAACTTTGGGGGGTGGGGACGGTTCATCATAACTCACAGTGGGATGTGAACAGATCAGTCGCTGTCAAAGTGCTATATCTCGTGTCCAATAATCGAGAAGAGACTGAGGCCTGAACCTCAAGCACCGTCTTAAATTCTCCCTCCCCAATTTTTCATCATCTTTTCAGCCCTTACCTCCCCCCCCCACCCTAAAACTGTTATCTCTCAGGGACAAGCCACATGACAGACCCACTAATGGATGTCTGTGTTAAGGTGCCAGGGCAGTTAGACACTTAAAGTGTGTGAGCCGACATCCCAGGCCATGTGGGGGGTCGGGGTGCAGCCGCGGTGTAACTGGGAGAGTAGGGGGTGTCCTGGAGGTGGTGGGTCAGCTCGTCTGCCATGTTTACAGAGACTGATGTTACCTTAGGCTCCGTCTTGCTCAGATAAACAGGGTTTTAAAAATGTCTTCTGCCTGCCGGCTGCCCTCACTGAGCCGTGATTGTTTTTTTTGCCGTGTAGTTATGGTGTAAAAACACAGCTCAGTTCCCATAAAGGGGGAGGAGGGAGGCCATGCTGGCAGCCGGACCCGGGCTCTGCTTTCTTTATCTGGGGGCCATGAGAGGCAGAGAGAGAGGGAGAGAAGGGAGTGAGTTTGAGGATCGCGAGACGAGAGCCCTACTCGGAATTCACACCGCAAAAAAGCATTAGCGTTAGTGACGTGATGAGCGTTAGGCCGCGTACTCACCTACGGTACGAACACCCTGGTAGCGTTCAGGCTCTGTGAGCGAGCTGGCATCACGGTTGAAAGCTACTGACTGGCACGGATGCAGCAGGCGCCTGCAAGGTGGCGAGAGAGTTGCTCGTCCAGCCCGCGTCGCGCCACATCACAAAACCGCGAGAAAAGAAGGTGTCACAGTGGGGGTGTTACAATGCACAAAAAAGCACCGGAAAAACGGGACATAAGCAAAAAAATGGATTTATATGGCAGAGATTAAATGTGTAGGCTGTGAATTTCAGGCAGGTGTGATTCTGCTCTCCATAGACATTCAGGTTGGCAACATGCACCTTTTTATACAATTATACTCACAAGGCAGGTCAAAAGCTGATACATTGTTTGTATGTTTCCTCAGTGGTAATGTGTATATGAAGAAGTCTTATATATTGCTAAGACAGACAATGAGGGTCCATGTGGTGCATTTTCATGTTTAAAAGAAGTTCGGTTTCCACTGATACAAATTCCTCTTCCATCACCCTGCAACTTCGGAACTTCGCCCCCATTATCCAGTTTCCTTGGGATCTCATGTCCAGCTCTAGGGATTCAGTCATTTTATATATAAAAAGTGTAAACTGACAGGCTCAGGCTTTGTTGGCCAGAAACCTATCACTATGTTGACATAGTTTCTGGCATTTAATGTAAGATATTAACAACAAGACAGAGCCTTTAACGATGATTTGGTGCCCTGTTTTTTAACAATCAGACTGGATTCAGTTTTTTGAAGTGTGTGATTATAATTTTGACTGCGAGTCCATTCATTTATTGGCGGCAGGGTAACCAGGGGTGTATACAGGGGCGGGGCAACAGGGGTACTGGCGCCAGCTAAAAGGTGATTGGGCCCCAGTCGTGCCCCCTCCCCTGTCACTCACCGAATCCAAAACATATCAGTGACTAATAAGGTTGGCCCTTGTGTATGAATCATGGCCTTAGAATCGCCCCTCAGGGTAGCACGTCGAAACACTCCTGCTCGTACTCCTGTAAACATGGGGCCTGTTTTCTCGCCGTTCAGACAGGGGGAAGAATAAGAACGAGCGCAGGGAGGAGCAGCGGAACAAGGAGAACAAGGAGAACGGCAAGAACCGTGGCCGGGAAGCCAAAGATGGAGGCAAAGGGGGGGGCAAGAGGAAGAAGCCCCAGGACCGGGTGACCGCCGCTCCGACCCTCACACCCGGCGGTGTCAAATAGCTCTGCAGTGGGCAGGGCCGAGTGGGAGGGGAATGAGGAGAGGGCGGGGCCCAAGCCACACCCACCTGCACGTATACGAAATGAATCGGAAATGAATGGAATGAGCAGAGGACCTGCTGGCAAGGAGAGGTAAAGGCGGGCAGTGATGGAGCTCCGTCCCAATTGGTAGATGGCCTTCCCCCATCAGGGACGTCACTGTCACTAGACCCATGAATTATGTTTATCCTGCTTTTTCTCCTTTCCCAAGTCCATTAAATGACAGACAGATGGCGGCCGAGAGATGGGAGACCCTCCCAGGAAATTAGGATGTGGGGTCCTCAGAGACCCCAAGGTTCAGACCGAAGCTGTGTGTTGTTTTGACCGTCCGTCTTCTCTTGATCACTCTCCGCAGTGCTGGCTACCATCACCTTCCTCGCATGTAGCAGCGAACAGAGTCGTTTAAATTTAATACGAGGGGAAATAAACAGCATTAAGGATTTTTATTCTTATTTTACGGTGAGACAGAAGAAAGGCACTGGAACTAATTTGTGGTTTGTTTGGAGAAAAAAAACACATAACTTCTCATTAATATCTGTATTGTTCTGCATATCTTCTCGAAACCAAGAGAAGAGAAACACCAGCAGCAAGCAAATCTCATAATATGTCCATCGCTGGGCCATTAATTTCAGAGGAAATATTGCTCAGAAGAGAAAATGATGTTTTCTGGAAAGTACATGGTGAACAAAGGACTGTGTAGATGTGTGCTGATTGGTGCACAATAGTTGTTAGGCCCTGCAGCTTAGCGAATCAGACAAAAGAGGAGGGACACTATTGTAATGTAACAGATACTTCTCAATAATCAAAGTCCTCTGGTTTTTGTATAAGCCATCTGCTGCTCAGAGCCCATGTATGTCTGCAACAGGGTCCGAGATATTGCACAGCCTCTTGGGAATTTTTCCGTGGTATTACAAAAATATCGGAGGCAGGACTCTTCCTGCGTAGCGTATCCGACGGCTGCTTCCGCGAATTGTTGGCTCTGATGGAGAGGACCGGACAGCCCAGGGTTTGACATCGCTATCTGCGCTGTTCATCGCCACCATGGTTGTCGTCTTCGTCCTCATCTTCATCCTCCATCATCATCATCATCACCACATTTTGTTAAGCTTTCTCTGGACCTATTTACACCCACATACTAGCATCATATAATATATTAATTGTTTTGGATGGAGACACATAACTGTCAACTTCAGTTTGTTAATAATTAGAAATATTATTATTGTTATTATTATTATTATAAATCTCATTATTTCTGTGAACGCTCTGGATGGTTAAATATATTGCAGTAAAAGACAGTACCGTATACTTTAATAAACATTCAAAAGCAGTTAACACACAAATGAAGCGTGTCTGTTCAAAAGCGCATTGTGTCCTGTTCTGTTTTGTCATGCATCTCAGAGATGAAGCGCGTCTGTCTCCATCTGCTTCAAGTCATGGGGTCAATCGGGGTCATGTGCCTGGAGGGAGGGGCTGTGGAGAACAGCCCCCGTAGACTGCACCTGATCTGCTATTACTCATTTGTGCAAGAGAATTGAGTAATTGAGTTTTTACCTTTGTTGTAAGCCTCAGATTTTTTATTATTCATTATTTTTTCATTCATGGAATAACCCAGGATGGTGTACCAACCCATCACAGGGCACACACACCATTCAAACATACAGACAATTTCCATCCACCCATCCTGTGCTATTCAGGATTGCGGGGGTCTGTAGTCTATACCGGAAGCTATGGACGCAAAGCAGGGAATAACCTGGGATGGGGCACCAACCCATTGCAGGGCACACTCACAACATTCACACCTCTGGGGATTCACAGTCTCTCCTGGAGGATGCAGAGATAACCTAGTGAGGAGAACATGAAAACTCCACCGGAATTATTATTTATCTGGTGCCCTGGACCATTTCTGGGGATCAAGGGTTTTTCTGATGGGTCCAACAGAGATGACAAGGATGCGACATGAACCGGAGACCACGTGATCACAGGCGCAGAGGCCCAACCCCATTGAGCCATCTCTCTCAGCTCAAGGCCCCTCTGCATCCATCCATGCATCCATTTATTCATTCATCCTGCCACTTACCCAGCCAGGCTCACGGTGAGCCAGTCCCAGGAAGTGTGGGGTGGCCGCAGCGTAGTCACACACAGATACACATGTGCAACAAAAGTCATTACATACAGTTCACTTCTGGGCTGCAGAGGGGCACCTGGACTCTGGTAACGCAATACTGAAACATTAACTACAGCCTTTGGATGAACAGAGAGCTTGCATACATTTACATAATTTTACACATTTGTAATCCTTAACAAACCTTGACAAGTTCAGTACCTTGTCCAAGCCTACAGAGTCATATACTGTTGGGAGGAACAAAGCTTTGAACCTCTGGCTATCTACGATTAACATATGTTAACATTCACTGCCTGCATTTACCCTATGGGAGCCAATGAAAGAACCAACAGAAAGTGAGTTTTGACCAAAGAATATTTCAGAACAGCCCAAAATGGTGTCTGCTTTTATATCCAGCTTTTGGTGCATGTCCTTGATGTCTGGGTGGGCAGTAGGTTCCTGGAAAATCCTTAGATTCTAGATCATTCTAGCCAGGGCAGAAGCTCAAGAAAAGATGCCAGAGAGCAGTGCATGGATGTCTTGGGAACACGGAGGTATTGGGAAATCAAGTGCAACCCCCCCCCCATCCACCCACCCTTTGGGTGACTCTACTCCATTTATCTAATTAGGAGACCAAGCGATGAAGCAAACCTCTCTGGCTGATTGCGAAATCTCTGTGCCTTTGGGACCACTGGGTCCTGACTGATGTGTTTTTCTGCATTCTGTAATTGGCATCACACAGCAGACGACAGTAAGGCTTGCCCGTGCAGAAATGGGGCTCTCCGAGAGGCAATGGGGAGGCCACATGTCTGGGGCTCCCCGTTAGGTCATCTTAAATCACAGGCTAAATCGCAGGGCAACCCACTTTGCTGGAACAGGATGTGGAATAGAGCTAAAAAGGGACTGCAGCTGTCAAAGTTGCTAACGCAGCTAACCAATATCAGATATTCGCAAGCAGCTAATGCAGCCTATCTCTATCGACTGCTGCCATACACCAAGATGGTGGTTACAGGTTCAACGCCACGGCTGTGTCTCGTGGCACACTCCGGTTGAGATCCTCTGAAAGTTTTGGGTGCGTTGGGAACTTTTCCGCCCGCCCCTCATCGAGCCATGCACGAGGTCCGTGGAGAGTCCGACACACGAACAGCAGCACCACAGGATGCTAGCAACACTCTTCTTCATACCAGAGATTGTAGAGTGTCACTCCTCGCTCTCCCCCCAAGAGAATGGGTCGACACCCCCCCACTGACCCCGTCCCGGGGTCCACCCTCCAAAAGCCCAGGTAATACAATGTGCCATAAGATATGTCATTATATGGTCAGGGGTGTGGAAGCCATGATTCCTCTGGAATTAACTAATCTGATTTGCTAAAAAAAGTCACGGAAATAAAGTCCCAGCGGGCCGTTGGCAGGTGCAACAAAGTAGGAAAATGACTTGTACCAATATCGAGGAATGGAAGGCCAGAGACCCCAGAAACCTAGAGTCTATCCAGACACCATCACAGAAAACTGGGAAGGATCCAATAGAGAGCCCTTCCCCCAACACACACACACCCAGAGTGGAATCTGGGGCAAGAGCCCAGAACAGCTCTGAGTGGTGACCGACAAGCAGAACAGACACGTCTCATGTAGGTTCTGATAAACATCTTTCGGAACTAACAACCCCTCCAAGACACTACCCACAAGGCCACTGAACAGCTTCAGTGAACAAATTAACAAGAATGGGGGGGTATACGAAGCCCACACTCAAGACAGCCTCAGATGACATTTCAGCATAGCCCAAAGCTGTTTATGGGGGCTTAAGGTGATGACATATTAAAATGAATCTCAGAAAGTGGTTTCCTTTGGGACAAGCCCACATTTCCTAACTGCAGGCGTTGACTCCAGGAATAACTATTGATAAGGTTATACTGCCCCCTGTTGGATGACACCAAAATTGCAAAAAAGAAGAAATAAATACGAAAGATATTAAAGAAATGAAAACAGCACTTGCAGGTTGATATCGCTTTAAATGAAACATATTATAATGCTTAATTATCAATAATAATACCAAATTTTATATAGAAGTAAGGAGCATGCACTGATTACAGTGTGTTGCCACACCCACCACACGACAAACCACCTCAGGGATGAGAACCTGAGTGCAGCTGTGCAGCGGGCGATACCTCAGCACCACACCAGTCCAAATGGACCAGTGTGAGTTTTTCCGGTGGCTGGAGTGCCAATCCTGCCACCAACCCCTGTAAGCTTTTCCCTGTAAGTTGGAAGACCTCGTTATAGGGCTGGATGTAGATTAACATCATACCCAGGATGAAGCAATGGCAGGTTAAGGACCTTGCTCATGGGTCCAATGGAGTAGAATCACTCTGGGCATTCACGGGATTGGAACCAGCAACCTTCCAGTTCCTGATGCAGATACCTGGCCTCAGAACCACCACTCCACCCAAACAATATATTATATATATATATTTTGTTATTTATATATTATTTAATATATTGTATATTAAAGGGAGAGTTGGGCTGTATTGAATATAAAATGTATATTAAATGGGATAATGTTGAGCTGTTAAAGAATTCTAACATTAGATCCATAGAGAGGACAGTCATAGACTGATATGTAGCCTAAAGATTACTACTGACTAGGGCTCCACTATATAGTTAACGGAAGTAATGGACAGAAACAATACATTTTGAGTAAGACTGATTATTCAATTCATTCGTCTCCTCAAATAAACAGACCTTGGTACTTAAATTAAATTGTGCCCATTCCCCCCAATCTCAAAATTTCTCCAAAGCCATAGAGAGGGTTCGTCCAACCTTTTTGACTTCACGGACCGGACAGCAGTTGCCATATTTCTGACGGACCGGTGGGGGAGGAGCGCTACAGAGCTGATAGTAATCTACTACCACTGTCATATTAAGCTAAATAAAGCCTACTAAGGGCAAAATTCAACCTTAAACAGTATACAATACAAACGAAAATCAATGCTAACTCACCATCAATGCCAGCCTCGAGTCTGTTTTCCGGAGAGAAGGTCTCTCCATTATCTTCACTGGCCGTGGGTCTTTTTTCAGCAGCCCCGGTAAAAAAAGGAAGCTTGTTAATGTTTCTTCATTTTCTCATTCATTTTTCCTCTCACTAGCTCTTCATCTTCTACAAATGATCGTGGACCTTGCACTCGCAGAGGTGACAACACAATTAAAATGTTCTCATTGTATATTTAATCTTTAATAAAGTGAAATGGGTTTATTGAACATTTTACTTCTAAATTTATATAACTTTACTTGTGATATGTAATGTACTTTCATATTTCCAAGAAACACAACACAACTGCAGGTGGCGCAGTGGTTAGTGCTGCTGCCTCACAGCAGGGAGGTCCTGGGTTCAGTCCCGGGGTCCTTTCTCTGTGGAGTTCGCACACTCTCCCCGTGTTTCGGTTGGTTTGTCTGGGGGCTCCAGTTTCCTCCCACGGTCCAAAAGCTTGGAGGATAGGCTGATTGGTGAGTCTAAACTTTCCCTGTGAATGTGTGTACCCTGCAGTGTGTTGGTGATTACCCAGGGTTGGTTCCTGCCTGCACCCTTGTTCCTGGGATAGGCTCCAGTGGGGATTAAGTGCTTTCAGAAAATGAATGAATGGATGGACAGCACAATTGAGTATGCCTACATTTATCTTTCCCTTTGCTTCCTACGGGTTGTCCCGGGTCGGGGGTTGAGAACCCCCCACCCCCCGGGCTAAGCCTCTGTGCTTGTGATCGGAAGGTTGCCGATTCGAGCCTGGCCTCAGCACGTCTGCAGGTCTTTGAGTAGGGCCCATAACCTCCAGTTCCCTGGGCGCTGCTATAGGTGGCTGCCCTTCACAACTAGCTTGCTCTGACCTACGGAGAGCAAGCCGGGGGAGGCATTAAGAGAATTTCCCCACAAGTATCAATAATAATAAATAGAAAGTTTATTCCACTTCAATTTCCTGTGCTAATGCTGCGCCGTGCACTGTGAACGGCAGGCATCTAAATCACCACATCAGGAAAACAAAAAACACATGACGTCGAGATTACTTTTGTTATGACATGGTCACAAGAAAAATATCTCGAGTAAAATAAGTCGTGATCTCGAGATAACGGGAAGAAAACAATAATGATTAATATTCTATCTGGTCTTCCGTAATAATTAAATTGACCATAGTGTGTGATTGTACTGTAATTTCTTACACACGGATCTGTCTTTAGTAACGATCACGCATTTTAAGAAATATTACATTTGCTGATTCTACTTATAATACAGAATTATTTGTGATATCCGTTCATCTGTTTTCCCGAAGTGGTAATTAAGTACCACGTCGCGATTATCCTGGAGCTTCAGGTAAAAAGGTAGGGGTACGTCCAGTTGAACTCCTGGACCTCCAGCTCAGACCAGTCTACGATCCACCACCTCAAATGCAACACCAAATATAATTCAAACTTAAAAATGTTATAAATTACGATTTTATTTTATTTTAATTGTGCTCTTGATGGCTGTTTACTAACATCCACCCCTTTCAAATCCTAGCGGGAGGCGTCTCATGAAAAACATACTCTGTATCATGTTTGTTTATATTAATTTTGTCAAACGGAGCATAAATATTATCAATTATCAAGAATACTCAGAATATCTTCATCCTTATTGGTTGGCAGATCTAATGAATATTTAATTACTTTCGCCCTTGCCTATCAAAGGGACGCAATAGACGTCCGACGTTTGTCAAGTATCGCCCCCTTGTGGTGAGCGACTGGAACGCCACTGGACTTTCCATTCGCAGGCGCAGTCTAGGTCTCCTCGGTAAATTTTTTTTATTACATTTTTTACATCCAGTATGGCGATGCACACTAAAGCTACTCCACCTCAGATTCCTGATACGCGTCGGGAGCTCACGGAACTGGTGAAGAGGAAACAGGAGCTTGCGGTAAAAAAGCCCGCCGATATCTCGTAGCTTACGAACGTTAGCCAGAGCAAGCTGGAGGCCTCTGCTGATGAAACGGCGGAAGCGTCAGTAGCGTAACTTCGCGTCTTCGGGCCAATTGCCCGGGTAGTAGAAAACTGCGTAGAGCGCCTTCGTGAATAATTCTCCGGCGCAGGCGCCAGGGACCCGGCCGACGGGGAACGAGGGAGCTCTCGCCCGGCATGCCGTCTTTAGGAAAGACCGGTGCGTGTACGACTCGCAGCGGCCTAGCGCCGCTCTCGTGGTAGCTCGCTAAATGCCGTGCCTAATGGTCAGTTCTTAGATCGTATTTAACATTTCTGAAGTATTTATATTCTACAATAAAGGCTGGTGTATAGTGCTTCACGTGTACAAAAGCAGTGCAGCCGAGAAATGCAGTGTGAATCTGACCGGTATAAAAACTGAGTAGCACCTCGTGAGGGATTCCGTGCCCCTTACTCTATCAGAGATTTTAATGACCACGTCGGTTTATGCGTTCATTACAGGAGACCCTCGCCAACCTTGAGAGGCAGATCTATGCTTTTGAGGGAAGTTACCTGGAAGACACTCAGATGTATGGGAACATCATCCGAGGATGGGACCGTTACCTCACCAACCAGAAGTAAGGCTTCTGTCATTAGGCTTACTTGCATGGGCAACATGTTGAAAGCGAACATGTTTCATGCTGACCGTGTGTCCTCTCACCCAGGAACTCAAACAGCAAGAACGATCGGAGGAACCGCAAGTTCAAGGAAGCCGAACGGCTGTTCAGCAAATCCTCCGTCACCTCTGTGGCGGTGGGTGGGCCCGCTCTGCTCATTTGGTCACCACACCGCAAATTAAAGCGTGGCCATTTTGTGTGTACCTAAGGTTTCCCAAAGATCTCTCCTGTCTTTTTTTGTTTGATTTTGCAGGCTGTCAGTGCTTTGGGGGGCATACAGGATCAGCTTATAGAGAAGCGTGAGTGTTGGTGTTCTGCTGCCCGTGTGTGGGGGGGGGTTCAATCACAGACCGCCGACTGACCTCCACTACACCACCTCCCCCTTTCACAGGTGAGCCAGGGAGCGGGACAGAGAGTGACAACTCGCCGGACTTTCAGAACCAGGAGAACGAGCCAAGCCAGGAGGACACAGAGGATGTGGATGGGGCGATGCAGGGTGTCAAGCCGCAGAAGGCGGCCTCGTCTTCTGCAGGGAGCCATCATGGCAGCCACAAGAAACGGAAAAACAAGAACCGGCACAGGTACCCCTCTCCACAGCCTTGATCCTCCCCCCCCACCCTGCCACCTGGAATTTATAGGTCAGGTTGGATATGTTGGCTGTTTATGTTCTTCCAGTTTTTTTCTCTTGTTCTTTATTTGGTAACAATTTCAAACCAGTTTTTGGGTTTGAGAATTTGTTCTGTAGCTGAATTACTTTTTTGTTGTTCTGTCGTCAGTTGATCTTGTTTTATTTTCCCTTATAGTGGATTTGGGTAAGTTTATAGGGGGCAGCAGTTGTTTGGGTCTGTGTTACTGCCAAAGTACTACAAACCTGTTGACTAGTCATTTGTCCTTTCCACCTCCATCTCTGGTCTCTAACTTCCCAAATTTTTGCCAACCCGAACATCCACCGCGCCAGAGAACAATTGATTTTTTTCTTTCAATTTGGAAGAAGGAAAAAAAGGCTGCATTTGCATTTAAAATGCCAAAAAGTAAATGACACTGAATTTCTCAGAAGTCAGGTATGATTACATTAGAAAGAATAGTAAGTAATGATTTCACTGGTGACATTCCCAAATAAGACCTCAGGCGGTTCTTGTTTAATGTGTAGAAGTGCCTGGTTCTGATGGGGGGAGATCTGAAGGCTCTTCTCAGGACGGGGTGTCTGTACCCAGTGTCTGAAATAAAATAAATTTCCACAATGTTCACAGCAGCCTGTGTCGCCTGTTAAATCCTTTCAGTGGTTTTGCAAAGTTTATTTCTGCATGACCATTTAAATGTGGTTTTCAAATGTTTATATAGTGTTCCGTAATTGAGCCCTTCTGCAGCTGACCTCTTAACATCCCTCACACACACACACACACACACACTCATCCATACGTAGGAGAATCCAGAGACCGTCCTGTGTGCCGTTTGTAGTGCTTTGTGCTGTAGCCTTGTTACAGTGCTGCAGTTGCCGTTCGCGGCTGTTGTATTAATTTGTGCTGATCTCTTGGGGGGGGGGGGGGGGGGGGGGGGGGGGGGGGGGGGGGGGGGGGGGGGGGGGGGGGGGGGGGGGG
>JAODLD010000144.1:23317720-23340501 GCA_026781065.1 Mormyrops boulengeri | reverse complement strand
CCCCCCCCCCCCCCCCCCCCCCCCCCCCCCCCCCCCCCCCCCCCCCCCCCCCCCCCCCCCCCCCCCCCCAGGTCTGGAGTGTAACTGACTGAATGCTCTGTGACTTGACTTGGTTGCAGATGGGCTCTTACTTTGGGTCCTCATTGTGTGCAGTTGACCTGAACCAGGACGGCCTGTCGGACCTGCTGGTGGGGGCGCCCATGCACAGTGAGGTCAGGGACGAGGGCCAGGTGGCCGTCTACCTGAACAAGGGCAACGTGAGTCCATTGTGCTGCTGTCACCTCGTCACACTGTACAGTCAGTGCCATCTCCTCATGATACCTGCTTATGCCCCAGACTCAGCCATCCATGCATGCATCCATCCATCTCAAATCCGTAACACAGTACTCCCTCCTATCCGCGGGTGATACATTCCAAGACCTACTGCAATTAGCCAAACTGTTTTTCAAATAAAAGGGATTCTGAAGTTTTACTCTAATTCTCAAGAGATGATAGAGCAATGAAAAAATCATGAATCAAGGGATGATGGAGCAATGAAAACTGTGCATTTTATATTTCAAAGGATGAAGGAACAATGGAAAAGCAAACTACTACACATTGTATCATTTTTTTTCGGACCACTGTAAACCCCAGATAACTGAAATTGCATTTACTGAAACTGCGGTTACGGGGGGACTCCTGTACCTATCCAGTTTGAGGTTACAGTGAACCTGGAGGAAACATCCCAGGAAACGCCAGGCACAAGGCTATGCTCAAGTGAATCCTTGTCATAACATGTCCTCAACTCTGTGTTGTCAGGGGAACATGGAGGAGACTGGGGTCCTAACAGGGGACAGAGCTTACAACGGCCACTTTGGAGAGTGCATCACCCTGCTGGGCGACATCGATGATGATGGTTATCAAGGTAATGCTTTTATGCAAACCCATGATACGCAAAATTATGCGTGGATCCAGTAAAGCAACATTTACAACCAGCAATTAGTTTTTACATTGATGAGTACCTCGCCTGTCATTTTGTTCACTGATTATAGCTCAACAAGAGGCTGCACCTACCATGTAGTACTTAGTGTCTTCAGGCAATTGTTGCCTTGGATTTTAAGGAATCAAAGACCGGAATCTCAAATGGGACTCGACTCTTATCTCAAGAATTTCCAGTTGAAATGAATGGTAATTATGTCCCCAACTTAGGAGACGTGACCTGTCCAGCCCATTTCCCGGAACCATTAGCCTTGTAAGTGTGGGGCTGGCCATGTTTTGTGTTTTTAGGCTACCCTAGGGACTGTTTGTAGTGCTGTTGGACTATCTTTAGGGCTGGTTGGACTGTATTTCGGGCCGGTGAAGGTGTCGGTGGTCTGTGTTTCGGGCCGGTGATGGTGGCGTTGGACTGTGTTTCGGGCCGGTGAAGGTGGCGGTGGTCTGTGTTTCGGCTTGATGATGGTGGTGGTGGTCTGTGTTTCGGGCTGGTGATGGTGGGGCTTCAGGGGTCGTGTGGGACTTGTTTTATGAGCCTTTACTACAGTAACTACTCTTTTACTCACTAGATGTGGCAATTGGAGCTCCCAAGCAGGATGACTACACTGGAGTAGTATACATTTACCATGGTGACAAGAATGGGATCATCAGCACTTATTCCATGGTAACCTACCCTTGGCCTTCCACACTACACTACTACACCATGATTGTTAATTAGAAAGTCATAACCATAAATACCATAGAGATCATTTGTTCAAACCATGATCAGTTTATTCAATGAATAAATAATATGTTCTACTATTTTATGCTCCTGTACACTGCACTCTGTGATCTTTCACTCCTTCTCCCTGTGCTGTCCTTGGCTCGTGTTCTGTGCTTTTTTCACTACTCCTCCTTGTGCTGTTTCTCACTCCTTCTCCTTGTGCTTTTTCTCTTCTTCTCACTGTGCCTTTCACTCTTCTTCAGTGCATTTGTCTTTTACTGCTGCTGTCTGTGTTCTCTTACTCCTTGCTGTGCTCCTTCCCTGCTGCTGTCTGTGCTGCCTTTCACTGCCATTCTCCCTGCTGTCTTTCACTCCCGTTCTCTGTGCTGTCTTTCACTCCTGTTCTCTGTGCTGCCTTTCACTGCCATTCTCCCTGCTGTCTTTCACTCCTGTTCTCTGTGCTGCCTTTCACTGCCATTCTCCCTGCTGTCTTTTACCCCTGTTCATTTGTCTTTTACTGCTGCTGTCTCTATTTCATTCTTCTCTGTGCCTTTTTTGACTTCTGTTCCCTGTACTTTTTCACTGTTATTCTATGTGCTCTTACCCTGATATCATTTGTCTTCCACTCCTTGTTCTCTGTGCTGTTCATTTCTGTTTTTACTGCTGCTGTCTGTGCTGTTTCATTCTTGGCTGTGCTATCTTTCACTGCCATTCTCTGTGCTGTCTTTCACTGCCATTCTCTGTGCTATCTTCCAGAAACTGACCGGTCGCAGCATCCACCCTTCCCTACGCATGTTTGGTCAGGCGATCTCTGGTGGTGTGGACATGGACCAGAACGGTTACCCAGGTGGGGGGTCTTCAGTGGGCTTGGGGGCCAGGGTGCCTCTTTCTCATTCCAATGGCCACATCTATCACAGCAGAATTTTAGACTCCCCATTAAACAACAGACTCCCAGTCTCCCAGTGGTCTTAGTGAACTTCTCACGGAGGTCAGACTTTAAGGATTAAAGATGTTACAGGAGACATGTGAGAAATACCTCTTTTATGGACCTCAACATGGAATCACATGGTAGTAGTATTCTGATAAAAAATTTGGAATACCTGTATTTAGCGTAAAAACCGCCTTGTCTTTTCCAAGACAATGTGCTTCACATGTAATGAGTGAGATTTAGACTGTAGCAGTTTGAATAAAAGGAGCCATTGTCAGAAGACAGGAGACAACACTTCTAACTCAAAATTTCAGACATCGTGCGATGTCTTTAGAAAGTGGCTTGATACACAACTCTGGCATTTTGTTTACTACATTCCACATGAGCCCAAGACTGGTGACGGGACAGTTTGAACCAGAACAGTTAGTTGTGCTGATGTTGAATTGTCGCCTCTGAGCTCATTGGCTTCTGCTTTCTGGGTTGCAGATGTGACGGTTGGAGCCTTCATGTCTGACAGTGTGGTGTTACTGAGGTGAAAGGAGACCCGTCTCTCGTCGGCTTAAATACTGTGCATGTTGCTGCACACACTTACGCTGACAGCCTTAATACCTTCATGCGGGGGCCATAGGTACACTTATCATCCCTGGTTTACCCTCCCCAGGTAATTTGAATACTAGTTTTGGATCATTATGGGCTCCACATATACTATAGGTAATGAGTGAGGTTTTGAGGAAAAGGAATATTCTAGTCAAACTATTCCTGTGTTGAGATCTGGCTAAATGAATCCCGGAAGTTTAAGGAAGGATTCACACATAGTCTTCAGACCTGTTCAGGGCTCATACTGAAAGCCCACCTGAGAATGGAGTGTCAATTTTAGTTTGTGCATGGATTGAATATGCTCTGTCACTGTCCTGTCACAGTTTTTGTGCCCCAGTAAAACCTCCTGGTCCTTGGGGCGGTTCAATCACCGGAACCTGAAAGTCACACCATGAGTTCTAACTGCTCTAGTTTTTCAACTTCAGTACTGCATGTATAAAATACAGTGTGATTCCATTCTGTTAGACAATGTCAGAGAGAATGTAGTGGGTTTGGCTGCAACACACTGTCGCCCCCTGCAGGTCGAGGCCTGTTATTACTATGGATGTGTCCATACTTCTGCCCCCGTCCATCAACATCACAGCACCATCGTGCCATGATGGCCCTCAGCACCTGAATTGCCTCAACATCACCTTGTGCCTGAGTTTCCGAGGGCGGCAGTTACCGGGCCAGATTGGTGAGTGTATCTATATGTGCCGGTCAGTGTTTCATGCACTTCTTTTTATGTAGCATGTTTATTTGTGTGCATGTGGATCTGTTTCTGTTTTCTGCGTTTCTCTTTCACGTGTATACCATACTTCAGTCTGTGGCATGTGATGGAAGGCATGTAATGGCCACGTATGTGCTGTCAGGAGCGCGTGCAGTAACACAGGCAGCATGAAGCAGGGCGTGTTATGTGAGAGGAAAGTGGGAATAAGGGCTCTCTGTCTGTGGCACCCTGGGTTTGGCTCTGCCTCTGGAAAGAAAGCACCTTATGCTGAGAGACCCACCCCTCCTCCAGCGGGGGAGGAGGGCTGCTGAGGTCATAGCTACCTTCCACAGACAGAGTCCTTCTGGTGACTGCAGCCCCATCCTGTTTCATACACTGTTGTTGACCTTATTGAGATTGTTTGCCGAATGTAAATGCTGGTTCAAGGAATGAAGTAACATGCCCCTGTGGGTGGAGCAGAAGGCAGGCACGTTGCTGAGATTAACTGCATGCTTTTGAAGCGTAGCGCTGGACATGAACGAGGATGCTGCATCGGCACAAACACTAAAACACACATAAACAGTTAAATGGAATGATTCACAGTTACAAACTGTGCTACAGGGTCACATCAACATGCTGTGTTTCAGAATGATTCCAAGTGATATATCATAACAGACTGTAAGGTCATATTGTGTAGCAAAATTATAAATTGTGTTACAGTACAAGTCAAAGTTACAAACTAACAGAATCACAGTGATATACTGTGTAACAGAATGACTCACAGTGATAATCACTTAGGGATACACAGTGTAACAATCCCAGTGATGCACTGTGTAACAAAGGATTTCAGTGACAGTGTAACATAATAATTCCCAGTCACACGCAGAATGATAAACACGCATTGGTAAATTCATTGCCCAAACTTGGACAAAAACCAAGTTCCACATCTCCTTGAGAGTGAGGGCTCAACCTTTCATCTGTCAAATTTGCAGTGGGGGCAGAGCCACACGTTATCTCCTGATGGAGCTCTCATCCTCTGCATGGAGCACCTCAACCTTGTCTCCCAGATCTGTACCTCTGTCCTTGTTACTCTGAGACCATTTTAGAAGATGGCTTGTTTCCTGAAAAGAAACAATCACAATATTTGGGGCTGTCCTACTCTGAGTATTAATATTTAGTTTAGTCATGTTATTTTATGAGGGGGAGGATAGCAAAAAGAAAGTGAAAATGACCTTTCACCTTTAAAATCCCCCCAGGTTTAATTTATATCTGACTTGTGATGCCCTAGGGAACTGGGAATCACATTCCATGAGTGCCCGAGTCCCGTGAAGAAGGTCTCCCTTCACTGAGGAGACATGGGCCTGCAGTGTCCGGGCTTATGAGCCGCTTTGTATTTCCATGTGTCCAGGGAGCATTCCTCTTTGGAAAACAGTTCCATACATTTTGCCTGAAAACCTCCCAAGGGAACCTACACTGCTGATGCACGGGTCTTTTCTCTGTCCCACACGATGCAGAGTTGCTGTACAATTTGACGGCCGATGTGGAGAAGCGGAGGAGCAGTCAGCCCACAAGAGTGTTGTTCGCACTTAACGGGGAGCTGATTGGAGCTGTGAGTGAGACGGTCCACCTGAGCATCAACCGCGAAGTGTGTCATCCATACGTGGCCTACGTCAAGGTTGGTCCCTCCTGCCGCCCATAATGGTCCTAATGCTTCTCTTATTGTGTTGTTCTGTTCCGCTGAAGTAATCCTCTGCAATGCCTGTGAAGAATCTATAAAACATTGAGAGCTTGAGTTTTTTTTTTCTATTGATGTTCATCCCATTAATGTTTTGTAGTGCAAAAAACACAGTAGCTTTGACCAGCTTTGTTCAGTTATGTGATATTTGCTAATTCACTTATTATATGTGCTTAAATATGTAATTCACACAAAGGCATGGCAAAAGGCATGTCAGACAGGTCCCATCACAAAGACGTTTTCATCTCAGACCCTGCTGGTTCCTGAAGTAGAGCAGTATGCCTGGGATTAGGAGTATTAGAATCCTGCATTTTCATGTGTAACTTACTGATCCCTATCTAGGTTCTATAACAGAGTTAGTATTTGCCACTGTGTTTGAAAGAGGGAGTCTCACATAACCCAAGCAGCGCTTGGGGGACCTCAGACCACCCATTTTGACCCGTTTTTGGCCTGCAGTTAGTGGGATAGAGCCGGCCGCTTTTTGCTTTGCTTGTCTGTGGGACACAGCTTGTGGAACCTTCACCCCAGGCTTGAAAGATGAGTTTCCAGTATGCTGACACACTCATAGTTAAGTACTGTTACAGAACTCGGCTTCAGTAACATTCTTAAATGTTTTGCATTTGGGTTTTTTTTACTGAACATAAAGTTTTGTTTAACAGGCTTATTTCCACAGATCATTAACAAGCATTTTTGTCATGCCGTACTTGTTGTGTCTGTGTACATCCAAGGTCCTGTGCAGTGTCTGCTGTCTTTGCTCATAATCACTCTTGTCTGTGTCATACTCCACAGACATGTTCTGTGATCGTTTTTTGAGTCATCTAGCTCTCACCCTGACCTTGCCTGAACATTGTCAGATTTTTTAGCTGCCTAGTTTGAGGTCCTGTTCAGCTAGCCCAGACCCGATCATTAGCCGGTCGTCCTTTAAATTAGATGTTTGTGGTGTTGCATGTCTGGGTGGAAAATTGTAGAGGGGGCATCACGAATGGTGTGGCTTAGTCAGGCTGCAGGCCCACACCGCGATGTACTGTGATCTACCGTAGGACAAGGAGCTCCATGAGATGTACCGACATCCTGACCCTGGAGCTGAGGATCCCATTTCAGACACGGTGACTAAAGCAGCTTCTGAATCCCAAGTGCAGGAATATTCTCATATTCAAGATTCAAAATTCAGGATGGTTTTCTGTCATCCTGAGAACATGGAGGTAGCATGTTATGGAAAGAAATTAGGTACTGAGGTCCCATGAACAAAAGTTTAGTTTTAAACAAACATTCACTTGAAAGAAAAAACATACAGAATTATTACAAGAACACTCTTTTCTTATTTTTAAAACTCTGCACTAACGTAATGTAAATTCACAATGAGTGGATTGTGTGTTTAAACCCTGGTCAGTGTGTGTCTGGTGCATTATGGGAATGATTGAGAACAGAGGCCAAAGGGCCAGATTCAGGCGTTAGGGCATGGCCATTCTCTTTCTGTCTGTATGTTTGGAGCTGAGCCTGCAGGCAGGGTAACAGGAAACAGCTGTGGTCCCAACTACCACCACGCACGCACACACACACACACACACACACACACACACACAGAGATGCAGAACCATGAACCATGAGTTCATTTTATCAGATATATCTCTCTAATGGCAATGGTTCATGCACGTGTCACGTTTTTAGAAACTATAACATATTCATAATAATGCAATTTATGTATAGAGCCTTAGAACTGTATTGATCATTATTCTTGGATTACGTGTCTCCAGAGGAAAGCAATGAAAACTCCCTGCATATAAGCAGAAACCAAAGCCACAGGCCTATCAGTGTGAGACCATAGTGCTTCCCATAGAGTCACCGTGCCCCTTCACCATTTTCGCGATCCCTAAACATAGCGGGTAAAAATTTTAAAGAAATGTAGCATTTGCCTTCGCAGTGGTGTGTCAGTGCTTTGGCAGTTTTATCCTTGTTAGGACAGATTCTTTCACCCATGTACATTTACACATACCAGAGCATGGGGACTGAATACAGTATTTATACAGCATGGGTCCCCTCTTATTTCATATACATTATGAAGTGCCTGTATTCCTAACACATTTTTAATTCATAATGGAACATTTCTTGGGCAGTTATGTGCAATGTGCCATGATCACTACGGACAGGCACTTCCTCTCCAGGGCAGCGTGAACCTTGTTTCTGATTGGCTGCCCTGGGCTACAGGTCTGGTAATTGATGACTGACAGCAAACAGGCAATTTCCTTGTATTACATCTAGTGAAGGTGATTCCAGGATAAAGTTCTCCTTTGTGTGAGAGTGTGAGCCCGGTGTGATCGTGAGGCGCCCTGTGGAACTTGATCCAGTCTGTTAACCCCTAGCAGCTGGTCTGTATCACAGGGGATTTAAAGTTGAGGCCAGTCCCAAGCTGCCCTTCCTGTTTACTCTTAAGGGACACCGACTTTTATTCCTATTATAAACATAGGTTGTTTTTCTTTTTTAATCTTCATTTTGTGAGTGAACAGTTATCCTTATGTTTTCTTATTGGATTTAGGAATTTAGTAACGAAACTACCTTAAAGTAGTGAAATGCTACTGGATGAGAAGACAGAGAGCTGCCAGCTTGAATCTGCAAACACAGAAATGCTGTCTGCACTGATATATTCAGGGATTTATAAGGATAACCGGCCCCAGTAGTTATTGTGAAGCACTGATGGTGGCCTTAGTAAAATGTTACAATGGCAACAGAGCTAAGAACATTTAGCATTATGACTTCATTTATAGGAGAATAGCACATATTTGGAGCTCCAAGTGAGCTTAGACAACTGGGCACTGTTTAAGCTGTCAAAAGCTCTGCGTTGTGCAGAATCGTCAGTGACAGGGGATTGGGGCACATGGCTGTACTGGGTGGAGAGCCAGGTGAGCAGGCTTTTGTGCCGATTAGTTCCACCTGTTCCATGTTACTGAAAATATTATAAACTGGCGTGCTGGCTTTGTTTTGGTTCTGGTTATAGTGCCATTTTGGGAATTCACTGTTTAAATGTGTGCTTTATCTCTCTTCTTTTTGTGTTGGTGTTCTGCTATGGTCTCATAAGGTTTTATCCCACACTGTGATGGAAAGGGTAGTATATGACTGGCTTAAACCATGTGTTTATAGTCAAATAGTATATGAATCGAATATGACCACTGACTAGTTAAAGGTCGTGGGTTTGACCCTGTGGGTGGGATGTGTGTCTCTTCATTGTTCAGATTTCAGTCTATCTTTGTAATAATTCTGTAATATTATAATATTCCTGCATTTGTGATTTAGAAGCTGGTTTAGTTACCATGTCAAAATGGGATGTGGAGCTTCTGGGCCTGGTTGTGTGTGTATCACACTGAGCTCCCCATCTCATGGTAGATGACAGAACATGGCTGTGCGGCTCTGCAGCCTGTCTAAGGCGCTGAAAGGCTGCATCACTCGGGGCGCCTCCACATCACTCGGGCGCCTCCACATCACTCGGGACGCCTCCACATCTCTCGGGGTGCCTCCAGATCACTCGGGAAGCCTCCACCAGCTGTCCTGTGGTCTGTGGTGATGATTTTCCCCTGTGCCTTTGCATGTGATGGTCAAATACTACTGAAACATATATTGTTAGACTAAACTGAATGCATTTAGCGAAGTATTAACACCTTCACAGAAGAGTGGAAGACCTTATGGCAGGTTATGTATTTAGCTGAAATTTACTATGTAATAGATTCTGCAGAGAGCTACTTTGGTATTGGCAGGCAAACAGCCTGATGTCTGCAATGTGGATTGTTAGGTGAATGAACTGAATGAACTGACTAGCTGATCAGTTCAGCAGACGTCTTCTAACGCGGCATTTCTTCTTTCTTTTGGAAGTGGCCATGTATTGTGACTCTTAAGGTGATAGTTTAGCAGTCACTGCATATCCTTAAATTTAAAAGGTCACTGTTAGGGATTTGGCTGTTCACCAAAACTGGACAGTTTATTTGATCATGTCCTGGAACAAGCTCCTTGAGGTTCCTCCTTGATGGGCAAGCTGCTGCAGGAAGTTGGTCAAAATCACAGAGGAGACTTTGAAACCCTCCTAGCAGGGCTAGACAATATCAACAAAAGCAGAGTCTCTGTACAGTCCTGGCTGTAGATAAGTAAACAAAAACACAACTGCAAATCCATTCTTATCTGATGGCTTCCTGTGCCTCCGAACTGGCACCTACTGTAAACTGGGAAGGTCCATTTTAACTCCCTGGTGAACTTTAAACCATAACCTCTGTACTTGTGACTAAAGTATAACTGCCAGATAAGACTGTAAGGCTGTTTTAACATACATTTTCAACTATGTTCTTTTGGTTGGTGGTAAATGTATAGATAACTAGTCCTCACATGGGTTACCTGAAATCTCTGTACAATGGCTGACTGACCAGAGTACCCAAGATGACCCTTGGATTAACTGATTGAATCCATGTGCCCCTCCCTGACTTAAATAAAGCTGCTTCTAAAGGGGGTAGTGAGCCTCTTGTGAGCAGGACTCTCCTGGTTTGTTGGAGTTTGGCGCTGGGCTGGGAGGAGAGCTTTGTCCTCATTGTGAACCGGGGCTCTTGAGTAATACAGCACAGCTGGATCGTGTGACGGCCTGGAACGTGACTGGGAGCGGGAATGTCTGGAATGGAGCGATCTGCCTCCCCTCTGCACCCTGCGGTTCTTGAAATGTCCTTTACTGATGCTGACCTCTCCGTCACACATGGAATGCGTCACCCTCACCGTTACGAACACCATTGGTAATGTCACAGATTCAGCAGTGCAGTAGTTTTGGGTCAGTCTTTCACCCCTAAGCCCACAATCTCAGTTCATTCTACCTGGCTGCCAGATGAATTCAGTATAGAGTCAGTCTGCCCCTTCATCTGTTCTGTGTATATTAATTAGCATTTGTGTTCTCGGGTCACTTTCCGCCATTCTCAGCATGCTCATCTACCTTCGTGTCCTCCACCCTGCCCTTTGTGAAGTATCTGTGACAATTTTGTAACTTGCCACGAGTGTTAGTACAAGGGTACTTGATTCTTTTCTGAGCTGCATTCCCCGTTAAAGCAGCAGGATCCCTACTTGGATTAGAAACTTATTTTGTTACCAGTCACCAGCGGGATCTGTGAGCGCATTCCATTTGTTGTCGGTATTCCTGTGACTGAGCGGGTGCCATGACCGAACAGTGTTTCTGCTTTGTTTGTGTAAGAGGCACTTATTTCTCACTTCCTGTCTGGCTGCATTGCCTGCGATACTCTGAGTGAACCCACCGTGGAACAGAATCGTCACATCTGCCGATGTGCCAGCCAGTGTTTCCCGGTATGTTCTGAGAGTGCGGCCCTCTTTTGCCTTTCCCAGTTTCTGATTGCCATTAACAGATTGGCACTCAGCACGCTCTGAGAGGCAGGTGAAAGACCTACTCGGTGTGTTGGTCGCCAGTGGGCAGATCCTCGGTGTATTGGTCGCCAGTGGGCAGATCCTCGGTGTATTGGTCAACAGTGGGCAGATCCTCGGTGTATTGGTCAACAGTGGGCAGATCTTCGGTGTATTGGTCACCAGTGGGCAGATACTCGGTGTATTGGTCGCCAATGGGCAGATCCTCAGTGTATTGTACACCAGTGGGCAGATACTCTGTGTATTGTTCACCAGTGGGCAGATCCTCTGTGTATTGGTTGCCAGTGGGCAGATCCTTGGTGTATTGGTCGCCAGTGGGCAGATCCTCGTGTATTGGTCGCCAGTGGGCAGATCCTCGTGTATTGGTCGCCAGTGGGCAGATACTCTGTGTATTGGTCGCCAGTGGGCAGATACCTGGGCACTTTGGGTTTTGTTGTGGGGATGTTGCACTGGCCACCATGGGAGACAGCAACTGGGGAATGGAGCGAGAAAAGCGAGAAGTCTCCGGGCACATTTCAATGGATATTTCTTCATTCCACGTCTAACGTCTTACACTAAGCCAAAGATGTAAATTATGTGGGGGTACAAGGGCAAACATAGTGGGTTGGATCTAAACGTTAAACATTTTCAAAATGCAGTGATGCTTCTAGGTTTAGACTGGCAGCACTGGACAGAATTAAAAGCTGAAGTAAAATACAGCCAGTGCAGAGTGAGGTCTGCATCTTCCCATCCGTTTTCTTATTAGGTCCCAGTCTAAAAGCTTGACTTAAAATAAACACTTTTGAAAACCCAGGGGATCCTTTTTTCCAAACAACATATTCCAGTATTAAATCCTGTAAGTTATGAGCAAGACCTGGTGAATCATGCCGGGCTTATGTGCGTGCGCGCATATGTGCAGCCATTGGGGAAGGATTCAACACTTCAACTTCTGTGTGAGTATGTGTCTGCTTGGCTGTTCCCAGAGCAGAAAAGGGCTGATTTGTGTGCATTTGTATTGATTTGCTAAATCAGGATTCATGGATGTTGTAAGATTTGAATCCATGAAAGCTTAAAAAGCCCCAGATAGCAGATGCGTTATGGGTAATTGGGCTGAAAATTCCACACATTTCTATAATTCTCCCACTCCATTGTTATGAAACAAATCTGCTCTGTCACAGACCATTTAGGGAATGTCACTGCTAGCTGATAAGACCATTGCTGACTTGCTTTTACTCATAGGCCTCCTTATCTGGGGTCTTGCCTGCTGATCCTGCTAGCTTACTTTCCTCTATGTTTAGTTTTGTTTTGCCTGTTGGGGAGCAAACTGCTCATGCTGATGAGATGTTTGTGTTTACTAGCATGGAGACCTGGAGATAAGCTGACTTCAATGGGCAGGGGGGTTCCCTGCCAAGTTCAGGACAGCTGAACTTGGCATCCTGGTCTCAGAAAGTTGAGCCCAGGGTGTGTCGGACCAACATGAGGCAAGAACTTGCCATCGGCTCCATCTGTATCAGATTATAGACAGCCCTCTGTGTTGTGTGCCTGAAAGGGTGGTCAGTTGGCCCCCTTTGGCTGGTGACCCCCACTTCTGAAGGATTAACTTTTCACACAGAGCACAGCAGAGTGTAACTATAGTGGAGTACAGTAACAGAAGCAGATTGTATTTCTGCTATGTTTTTACGTTCTGCAGGGGCAGGTTTGTTGACGGAGTGGTGAGAAGGTGAGAAATGGAAATGTCAATCATATACCATGTGTTTATATACTCACCAGTCAGACGGCCCAGCGTGCTCATGTGCAGTCAGTGTTGCTGCCTATATTTGTGTGAGGTATGAAAACCACAGTTGCTGATATCCTTTTAATGTTGTTCTTAAAACAGACAGCTATTCATCAGCAGCCAGTCTGGGGTATATCGGGGCTTTGGAAATGGAAAGTTTCCCAAAATACAGTAGGTGGCGGCAGCAGAGCTTAATGGGGCTGTTAATGGTGTGATAATAAAAACCTGGCTCCGCTAAAGCAGGAGCACCTGAGATGGTGTAGTATGATCTCATATCCTGACGTAGTCCTGTTCACTGGAGGCACAGAGGACGTGCCCCAGCTGTGATCGCAGGATGACCATTCTGTTCTTACCTGTCCAGTATAGAGGACGCGCCCCAGCTGTGATCGCAGGATGACCATTCTGTTCTTACCTGTCCAGTATAGAGGACGCGCCCCTGCTGTGATCGCAGGATGACCATTCTGTTCTTACCTGTCCAGTGTATGTATTTCTTTTGCTTTGACTATGGTAGTGTCCCCTGTCACTTTGTCCCCTGTCACTTTGTCCAGTAGGTTTACTTTCTTTTCCTAACCCCCACACACTCCATGTTTCTGCTTCATCCCAGCTCCTGGTAGGGAGGGAGCTAAAAAATTACCTGTCGGGCAAAAATATCTGGGGGTCCCCTATGACAAAAGAGCTTGGACGGAATGAGAACGTGGACGTGGTCTGGGGGTCCGAAGACCAGGTTGGGTTTTGATCCAGGCCTTTCTTATCCCTCCTCCTGTCCCTGTGGGTCAGTGAAAGTCCAGGTCATAACGTTGCACATACAGACAGGATAAGAGGAAAGAAAAGGTTATAATCTTTTGTGATGATATGTCCTTGTCAGACTAACTGTGCCTTCACTCCAGTCTTACACCACATTCTTTGAAATATGAGTAAAGTTGTGCAGAATGGCACTTTGTTTGAGACACGTGTACCTGTGTGTACCTGGGCTTTGCTATAAAACAGTATACATACTGCATTAATGACTCAGAACTCATCTGTGCAGATGCCTGCTAAATCAAGTTGCTTCCTCCTGGTTAGGGCAACCTCACCCTGGCATGAATTGCCCTTTTTTACTGTAAGATAAGACCAGTAGTGTTTGTAAGTTCATACCCGTGACTTAGCTCCACGTCTGGCATCGTTTTTTGGGGCAACGGAGTGGTTATAATGCTGGCGTTCTGTGCGTCTGTGTTTCCACAGAAAGAGGTGAAGGATATCTTTTCGCCCATCGTTTTCGAAGCGGCCTACAGCCTCGGCCAACAGCTGCTGGAGGGGTCTGAAGAGAAGAGAGAGCTGCCCCCGCTGACAGCAGTGCTTCGCTGGGAGAAGGGGGGGCGCATTGCCCAGACCAACACTGTGAGGATGCTGCCCGCCTGCACTGCAGCTGACATCGCTGCCCACAGAATATTGAATGAATGAATGTTACATTTATAAAGTGCTTTTCAAGAAACCCAAAGCACTTCATATAACCAATGGGGAGCCACTTGAACCACCCCCACCTGGATGATGCAACAGCAGGCATTCTGGGCCAGTCAGCAGTCTTGCAAACTGAGGGCCTTAAACGATCTGTGTTTTACAAGCATTGTCCTGAAGTGTGTCAGGGTTCTTTCCAGCATCAAACTCCCGGCGGCATGTTGACTGTATCTGCAGTCTGTTATCTGAGTTAAGGGCATGTCAGCTGTAATATTCTTGGAACATTCCCATGACCGAAAGCCATCAGCTGCTTGATAACTTTATCAGTACCATTGTTTTAGGGTCCAACAGCTGTTTCCGTACTCGGTGTCATTTTGCAGTCTGTGGTCACTAACTGGTTTCTCTGGATGTAGCAGCGTGTTACTTATAGATTTAGGGAATTCTGATTTAAGAATAGTATCATCTGTAGCATCAGCCTGAGCCTCCTTCTCCGGGAGCAGAAACTGAAATGAGCAGGATGCTGTGTGTTGGCCTTCCTGGGGCAGTAAGGGTGTTCATGTGATTACTCTGAACGCCTGGTGGAATGATCAGGGCAGCCCTAGAGTGTACATGACACGAGGACCTGATGGTGAGGAACGTTTGATTGAATGGAGCCAGTCTGCTGTTAGACGTCACATGTCCGCTCTTTCAGATGTGTGATAGATGAAGGAGTATGCCGATGTGCTATTGCATGAGTTTTTCTGAATTTTGCGAAAGCCACAGACAACACAAAAAAGCTTAGTGATTCATAAATGGGATCCAGAAGCTACCACTACCTTGGGCACATGTGCTGTCTGACATAAGCACCACTCCTCCCTGACTTGGATGGATGGATGTAGTTGGCACGCTTACCAAAAGTAAACTCGTGGGAATAACTAATTTCTCAAAAATCCTAGAAACAATGTAAAGCAGAAGTCCTAACAAGGACACAGGAGAGAGTTTGATATTCGGGGGGCATAACTTAAGTTAATTGCAATGGTCTGTTGTTTGGGGTGGAACGAATTAAGTCAAATTAAATATGGGGGGGTTCCAATGCTCCTGGGTACGAAATGAAATATTGTAATCCCTTGCATCTCTTAATTGGTGTGGAGTTTTGCATATACATCAAAAGTGTGGAAGTTTAAAAGGGCTCTGCACCTCAGAGATACATCATCACTGGAAGTGACATGTCTGCATGCCCAATGCAGTCTGTGTGTAATTTCTTCCCTGCCAAGAATTCTGTTGCTCCCTGTCAACAAGTCTGCAAATGGAGAAATCACTGAAGATTTAGGGTACTTTGAACACTTTTCTTAAATCATAATTAAGTCTTGTAAAACACTGCTTTACCCTGTAACTCCCCTGAACTGTTATATGTGTTAATGATGGTGTGACATTCCACATTCTGCAATTTATGTATTCCATGTGCAAATAGTCTATCTTTTGTTTTTATAAACTCCCTAGAGAGTCACAATGCTGACTTCATGATACACAAACCATGTAGTAAATTTAGTAAAAATAAATTCATTCATAAATTATTATGGCACCTATTCCAAAAAGCCCAGGGCACGAGGCAGGATATATTCCCAACAGCTTGCAACTCAGTCACAGGGCAGACAGTCACACAGTAAAGAGTAATTTCGAGACACAAAGTCACCTACATCGCATGTCTGTGGGCTGTGGCAGGAAACCCACACAAATATGGGAAGAACAAGCAATATCCACACACAGAGCGGGGGTCAGAATCAGGCTAGTAATCTTGGAGGTGGTTGCATGTTCATTTGAATTTCTGTTGCACATTAAGAAGAACAGAAGAGTTTGACTGATTGTGACTATGAGAAGAACCTTTCATACACCATGTAGTATATCACTCTCCTCTCAGGTTCCCACATACCTGTTCTGGGAGATTTATATCTTGCAGAATGGGGGGCTTCATTCCTATGTAGAGGACCCTCAGTGATGCATCGTCGCATGCCCTGGGAGGAGGGTGTTTCCAGCTATTGAGGTCAGGTCAGCTGAAGTATTCTTTATAAACCTATAAAACATGTCTTGCTCATGGTCCTGGAGCTCAGTATGGAAGACTGTGTGAACAGGACTTTTTATGGCGCTGTACAGGGAAGCGGCGTCCCCTCAGGGGGGAAAAGGCAGTATTCTCAAAATGTGCTGCATGTGTAGCGTGAACATAGGTCAAAGTGATTGAGCACAGATCCTGTCTGATGGAGACCCCCTCCGAGGGCTGAGAGTCAGGCCTCTCTGCGCTGCGATCTGTGCTGCGATTGGTGCTGCTCTGGGATCAGAGCCAGGGCTTAAATCCCGAAGGACGGGTGCAGGAATGTGCAGAAACCACCTGATCCTGGAACAGGAAGGATGATGGTGTCGGTTTCCCGTTCGGTTAGCGGCTGTGTTTTCTTTTCATCTGTGGAATTCTGCACGGCCTCTAGTCCCTTCTTCCCTTTGCACTCTGATTTCACCCCTGGGGGGGGATAGAGGGCAGCTTGCTGGCAAAGTCTGCTCCATTTACATGGGTATTAACAATTGATGCTAACAAACATACTGTACTGGGTTTATGGACTGTGTTCCACTCTTTTCAATGTGTGTGCATGTCTTTTTAAGATCCAGCATGGTTGTGCCCTTCCAGAAAACACCCTTAATTAAGCTGTCATACAGCCATACTTTTGAGGGTATGTTTCCATCTTTCAGGGAAGACTCTGTGGAGCATGTTAATGTGGAACTCCCTTTACAGTATGTGTTGTAGTAGGTGCAGGCAAGCTGAGAGCTTGTGCCACATGACACAATGTGAGGAATTCCCAGTGCAAAATAATATATTATATACCCTTAATCTCCCTGTCCATACCTCTCCCATCCCTGTACCAAACCCTTACTCTCCCTGTCTATACCTCTCCCTTCCCTGTGCCAAACCCTTACTCTCCCTGTCTATACCTCTCCCATCCCTGTACCAAACCCTTACTCTCCCTGTCCATACCTCTCCCATCCCTGTACCAAACCCTTACTCTCCCTGTCCATACCTCTCCCATCCCTGTACCAAACCCTTACTCTCCCTGTCTATACCTCTCCCATCCCTGTGCCATACCCTTACTCTCCCTCTCCATACCTCTCCATACCTCTTCCCTGTACCATGCATATACCATTCCTATCCACATCAATACCATACATGAACCCTGCATGGACCATACATGTAAAGTCATTAATAAGACTTTTCTACCTCTTTCCAGACTAAGTTTGCGAAAAACTGCCTATCTGAGGATTGTGCTGCAGACCTCAGACTACAAGGTGAACTGCTGGTACTTGGGTAAGCCAACACTTCTGTTAGAGCGAAGCGGTCGATGTTTAGATATACAGTGGAAGGAATGGTGTATGTGGTCTAACAAGGGAAAATGAGAAATGGAGACCTGGAACAGCTAAGCAAACCCCTGCAAGATAGATAGATAGATAGATAGATAGATAGCGAGAGAGAGATTTTTTTTGCGTTTACTGCACATACAATGGAATCCGCTTATAGTGATCATGGTTATAGTGATCAACCACTTTTATGAATCAAAAAGCTTGGGACAGAATCATTCCTACACAAATACTAGTTAAATAATTTGCTTATAGTGTTCAAGTAGTCTGCTCACAGTGTTTATTTTGGGTCTTTTTAAACATGACAACATACAGAAAAAATGGAAACTACGCTAATTCTTTTTTTTTTTTTTTTTTACTTTACTTTGATAAGCCTGCTTTGCCTTGGGGTAACCCGTCTGTTTCTGGCTAGCTACCTAAGGCTAATGCTGCACGCACAGAAAACATGATGGGGAAAAAGAAAGTAATTTTCTCTCAATGACAAATACTGACTCATCGAAGCTTATAATTAACCGCCAAATACTAGGCACTGAGATGCAACGGCAAAACAATGAGCTATATTTTTTGTACAATTCTACACTGTATTGAAGCGCCGAACAGACCGAGGATTCGCGTCGTCGAATGAAAACGACTAGAGGCAGAATGGCGAAGTTGTTATTTATGTTATTCCATAAAGGGACCCCACAACAAGCAACAATAGCATGAAAGGCATGAATGACAGGGAAACATGGGGAAGTTACACTAAGGATGTTAAGGCACACACACGACAGAAGATCAGGCAAGAACCAAGTACAATCACAGTTAACGGCACACGTGACAACCGGATACACAGCACAAGAAGTATCTACACTAACAAATACAAACAGGGGCTATATACAAGACATGTATGGGGCTATATACAAGACATGTATGGGGTTATATAGACGCGCTCGCGAGACATGCCGGGACATGCAGATGCCACCGGCGCTACATTATTATAGCGTGTTTTATTTATACATAGTTCAGTGATTCAATTTGTACAGTACTGTAGTTTGAAAAGTGTTCAAAACAACTGTACTGTATTTTGAAAGAGTCAAAATTCTGTAAATGGCAGCACTGTCCGTTTTAATACTTATATTCATGTAATAAATATACAAATGTCAATTAGATGGTAATCTGCCTGAGACATAAAAAAGGAAATAAATTGGTTATAATGATCATCCTGTCAGACCATGCACAGGACGTACGAGCAGGGAGCAGGGAATCAGGGTCAGGCAGACGGAAATCCAAAATACAGGGTTTATTACAGGCAGATCGTGAAAACACGGTACAGACGTCAAGGACAGGATGGGGAAACGTACTTGAACGCATACTGAAATACACAAGACTAATAGCAGGAAACGTAGAACAGCTGGTAAACGTAGGGATTCCACACAAGATTAACAAGGTGGGCGTGGCACACGGAAGGTTCAGACAATCAGGTGTGACACATCCGTTTATAGTGATGCAATTTCACCCAGACAGGTGTGATCACTATAAGCAGATTCCACTGTATATATTGCACAGTCAGTACCCAACTCAGGAATAATACATGTGTGGTCAGTACCCTACTCATGAATTTTACACATTTGGCCAATACTCCTCTCAGGAATAATACACTTGGTCAGTACTCTACTCAGGAATCATACACGTGGTCAGTACTTTACTCAGGAATCATACACGTGGTCAGTACTCTACTTGGAAATAACACACATGTGGTCAGTTCCTGTCTAGAGGGTGATACGTGGCTTTAGTCAGATGTGTCCCATCTGCTTCGCACTAAATTATTGGAGTCCTCTGAACTGGATGCCTGATTTGCTACTGCCTTTCCTGAATCCTCAGGAGTGCCAAGGCTGGAGTCTCTGTGCAGTCCCAAAAAACGGGTCACTGTGGTGTTTAACTATCTGTTTCAGAGACAGATTTTATTCTGCATTTATCTGGTCTACGTCCTTCGTGTGAAAAGCATTATGGGGATGTTCTGAGATGGGCTATCAGTCCTGTGCTAACAGTCTCTGTACAAGGTTGTGGTCCCCACACAAATTGAAGGGAGTTTGTGGAATTTTTTCTTTTTTTGAAGAGAAGTTTTTAAAGTGATTTACTGACCTAGATTTGGCATTGTGGAGGTGAGGCTGACAGACTACAGGGCCAATGAATAGTGTCAGTTGTCAAGAGCTTTTTTTGTTGTAAAAATTGCTTTAAGAATTGCAAATATTGCAATGCTTTGCATTGACAAGGCATATTTTTCTGAACTGATTTTATTTCCTATTTTGCATTATGTTATTTAGATCACAATAATGTATTTGTACCCAAGCAATTATAGCGTTCATAGATAAATAAGCAAATAGAACTCATTATTGTATTCAAGGTTTACCTAAACTGCCCATTCATTGTGCATGCACTCAGTATGTTTACATGCAGACTAAGAAAATCAAATTACTGAGTTGTTAAAATCTTATCTAGCTCTGATTTAAAGGAACCCAGGGTTTTAGCTTGCGCTACACTAGAAGGAAGACTATACCATGCTCTAACTACACGCTGTGTAAAGAAGTGCTTCCTCAAGTTCATTTTAAAATGTTCTCCCGCTAATTTCCACTTATGGCCACGAGTATAAGAACCAATGCTAAAAGTGGGGAAAACAGGAGGGGTAGTGAGGGGGCTGAAGGGTGACCTTCGAGCCTCCTAGAGCTGGGAGTGCTAAGATAAGGCTGGACTGGTGTCATATCTGCTGAAGATCACATTTAACTCGTTGGCTTTGTGTGTCTAATTTCTGGTCTACTTGTAGCCCACCATTTTCCTAATTCCACTCCACACTTTCTTCTTCCTGGGCTTCTGTTTCATTTTATCCTTGTGTACTGCTAAGATTGGCTTAATCCCTTAATCTTAATCCCTTTATCTCCTCCTAAGCTGGCCGTATACTTCAAACGATGTCCGGACAAAACAGAATCGAACACATCTATGAGCTCGATCTGTCACATACTTAATATGACGCTTTGTTCATTCTATGTCACATTACAGCCCTTCAGGGCAATAAATGTCTTTGATGTAGCAAAATCTACATGCAGAGCGCAAATAAACGTATTTTGGTGAGTATGTAATTAATTTTAATAAAGCGGCTGACATCTTTTAAAATGGAAGTTCCTCTCTTTATTAATGGCCTCTATTGGTTTAATACTAGTAGTGGCACAGACAGAGTAGCAAACAACGTACACGACACTTACAGTTACACGCTAACAAAACACATTCGTTCCACAGCAAACAGTACACAATTTGGACATATACTATTTACAACATAAATACATGAAAACTCCCATTAATTTACACTATTTACAGATACACATGGTGCAATGCAAAGCATGCTGGTAGCTGTATGCTTTTATCACCAAAACGGTGATCACTACAGTGATTACCACTTATACAACGTCGTATTGCTGAAACAACGTCAGTTCCGTCGATTTTGTTTGAAGTATGTGGCTGCCTTATGTGTCTACACCTCAACGCCTTCTCCTTCTTCTTCAGAAGGTGCTTCAGATTTTTCGTGGTTTGTTGTTAGTTTGGTTGGTTTTGTAATGTCCACACAAAAATTGATATGGTCTGAGATACAATGGTTGAGTGTCTCGATGTCCTTGACGTATGTCTCACATAATTAACATAAGCTGTCTCTCAAAGCTTCCTTTGTCCACTTCCTCACAGTTTTAGTTGGGTCAGACAGCTGCTAGATGACTGGCTTGTATTTGTATACATATTCCCAGCTACTCAGTGTATTGTATTTGGTTTCTGAATGTGTGTAAGATGTGAATTTATCTTTATAAAATATTGTATGCTCCCTGTTCTGAACATCTTTTACTGAGTCTGGCAGTCTTTCTTTCCTCACAGAGTCCACAGATGGCCCTACCTGGCCCTCGGAGGAGTCAAGAACATCTCCCTTAACCTGTCCATCTCCAATGCTGGTGATGACTCCTATGACACCAACATCTTCTTCAATTTTTCTAGGGAACTCTATTTCATCAAGATGTGGCAGAAGGTAGGACTGAAGGAGGGCAGAGTTAGTGTTGTAATTATATTGATGGCAACAGTAGAAGGACTTACTGTAGATGGTAGTGCTGTGTCATTACTTTGAAATCATTTCAGTGAGATTGATCTAAGCCCCTGACCTTCTTAAAGCAGGCTGTGAGCGACGATTACCTGGAGTCAGTTAACTGTACTAATTCAGTTTGGGCTCTGAGGTCAATGGAGAGAAGGAGATGTGAATCTTCTAAGGGGTTTTGTTTCATTTCTTTTTTGTTTGTATGGATTTAAAGAGCCAGATAACAAAACCTCAAACTTCTTCAACTTCTTTAGTGGGTGCAGTATTGATGGGTAGGGAAGGTTCAAGTTTAAATTACGTCACGTTATAGACTTTCTATAGCCCGTTTATAACCCAGGAAATATTATAGTGGTGAACTGTTTCACCGAATCACATACAAAAATGAATAACGTACAGCAGGTGTTGTGTGTGAAGGGAGACGGTAGTACTAAGTGTACACATATGAGAGATAAACAGCTATAACAGCCAAAAATACACCACAGCCTTCAGAAACAAACTTGCTGAGCTTTTTAGAAGAAATTTCATTTTTCTCAGAGCTGCTGTGGCCAGCTGTGCACATTTTTATTTTATTTTATACCTCATGTCCGTCCTCTATCTGCTTGTCCTGTACAGGGTTACTGGGGGTAGGGAGCTGGGGCCCAAAAAAGTGGATATTTCATATCTGCAACACATGTCCAGCAAATCAGTTCAGAACTTCTTGGTCGTAATGTTGCTTTAAAGAGACGTGTTCCTTGAATGCCTGCTGGAGCAGGTGGTGGTGTTTACCCCCCCCCTCCCCCCACTGCATAACCTGATACGATTCTGCAAGGTTAAACTTGAGTCTGTTATTTGTGATTTATTTGCATTGGGGAAACATTTCAATGGGGATATTAAACAGGGTCTTAGTCTTCAATCTGGTTAACTCAGTGCCTGGAAGGGAAAAAGTTAGGAGAAATGGCATGTATTTCATAGAGACCGTGTGGAGAACAAGTGCTTGTGTGTATGTGCGTGTGTGTGTATGTGTGATGTATGTGCGTGTGAGTGATATGTGTGTGTGTGTGTGTGTGTGTGTGTGTGTGTGTGATGTACGTGTGTGTAGGGGTGTGTGGGGGGGTTCAGAG
>JAODLD010000144.1:23267163-23291003 GCA_026781065.1 Mormyrops boulengeri | reverse complement strand
TTCTGTATAATAAAACTATATGTCTTTCATCAAAGAACAAACTAAGATATTTATTAACTTTGACGTTTACACAACAACGTATGCAAGTTTACTCGTGCTCATTGTATGTGTATGTGTGATTGTATTGGTAATATTGCAGTTGTTGTTAACTGTGATGTAGTCCTTGATACTCATGCACATGAATTTGGCTTAAGTAAAGAAAATAAGAACTATATATACACTCGTGTTTATTCAGCATTGACCTTTCTGCTTTTTATATATTGTTTTTTTTATTGTGAATAGTCAAGCTGAACATTTTTGTTGTTAACGTAACCTTGAGACAGATTTATTATCCGATCCCATGATTCGTTGAGTCATATGGTCAGGCGCAAAAAAAAAGACGAAAAAAAAGTGAATCAGAATCGGTTTTAGAATCGATTCATTACAACGGACAGTTCGAAAGAATCGAATCAGTTAATTGAGCCGAACTTCCCATCACTAATCACCGGTGATCGAATCTGTGCAGAACTTGCTCATCTTGAATAAGCCTATTGACGGTGACATGTCGTCAGGTGAATAAGATAAATAAACTCTGAAAGTTTATTAGTAAAACATTAAAGATGATATACGCTTATTTGTGCATAACATTTCACACGGATGCGATTGAAAGTATTTTACGGAGATCAAATAATACAGAATAACATTGTACAGTAAGAATGACGTGATTTCAACCCAGAAGGTTCCCCATTGGCTATGGGGATCGAACCAGCAACTTTTGCGGTGGAAGGTGACAGCATAAACCACTGTACCACCATGACACTGTACTAAGTGCTTGTAACATTTACATAACTTACGCATTTAGTCTGACTTCAATTGCCAAGCCAACTCCTTGGCTGTATTTATGGCCACAGTATTGCCTTTTTTAGCGATTTCATCTTTGTATTTTTAATACAGCTCTGTCAGCAGCGTCTGTTCTGCAGTGGAAAAAAACACCGCTCTCGTTTTACACGCTTTCTGACCCATTTGATCGATCTATCGTTCATCCACTCATCTGGGCTTTTAAATAATTCGGGTGTGTGCACTAAATGAGACTGCAAGTCCGTCTTGTATGAGCCTTGACTATTTAAAGCTGAACTGTGTTAGTGGAACGAGGCTAAGGTTAGAGATGGTGCTAGTTTGAGTCAGGTTTGAATCCCCGACCAGCAAGGCACCACTGAGGTATCCTGAGCAAGATACCTCCCCCAGGCACTGCTACCCACGTGCTGAATTAGCTGTGCCCTGCTATGTCACATATGGGTTAAATGCAGAGAATGCATTTCGTTGTTGTGTGCTGTGGTGTGTCGACAATTAATCTCTAAAATGTTTGGAAGGTAAATAACATATTTCAAACCTCTGCAAAAGCTTAAGCCATCATATCAGACGATAATTTTTGTATTCTTGATTGTCTAGTCATTTTATGTTATGCCATTTCAGTTCATAATAATCAAGGAAATATTACTTTCTTTTCTGCCAGGCTGGTGGGACCAGGAGTTGTACTACTGAATGAGAAGAACTTCATTTTTCATTTTTGGGAAAAATGTAAACAAACCCATTTAACAACTGATTAACTATGCACTGTAAATCCCAATGCTGTCTATGCATAGAAATGTGTGTTATACCAATATATAACTAAAATATATAATATTTGTATTTATGTGTAATTCAAAGAAATTTTAAAGAAGTTTTTTTAATTTAGGTTTTATTCAAACAAAAAGTCTGGTTTTAGGTAAAACGGTACATATTTAATCTCTCTATTTAAATAACTGGTTCGCCATGAAGAATTCAAACTCAGTGCATATTTTTCCTGCTCCTGTTTCAAATGGGCAAAATAAAAGGTGAAAAGAATGCTTTTGTGTCTTGAGTAGTTTTTACCTTGGTGTCATGAGTTGTAAACACGCAATAAATGGGGCTTTCATGTGCAACATCTGCGATACATTGTAAATTGTTAAAGCTTTCTGTCCAGCATCTCTGCCTTGTGACACAGAAACTTACTTTTTACAATAATGTGTAAAACAAATCTTTAAAATTATAGGCTGTACAGCACTGTTTTAAGGGCAGTATTAACAAACATTACCTTTGTATTGCTTGTAAACGCAAATGCAAAAAAAGTCTATTTAAACGTATTCTCATTCATGATCATGTGTTTAGATATTATAAAAAATCTAGATATTTTTTTGCTGCAATAATCGATAATGCAAATTCACATATCAAACCAACCACAACAGTAGCATGTGATCTAATTGTTAAGTACATGAGTATTTAATCAGATACTAATTTTTTATATCAATTAGTATCTGAGAATCGATTTTTTCGAATCGAACCCCAGTGTCTCAATATTTTCAACTCTAATGTCAGCTATATCTTCCATTTCTGATCTTTCACAGTACATTTTTAGAGGTGCAGCAGTGAAAAAGGTCACCCCTTAAACAGTTTCCAATTGCGCCGCTTTCCAAACATTGTGTAGGCTATTTAAACCGGTATTGTGGTATACAAAAATTCATATAATATTCATATCATAATCATACAGCCAATAAATATGGTTTTCGGTATGAACCGGTAGACCACCCAGCATTAACAGTGACTAAATAAAATATAAAAATATCTTCCTGTTCATATTATTTTAACGGATTTTTTTTCAGTTTCAGTCATTGCATTTCATGTTTGACCTTTGTAATATGGGTACGCTTTTATTTGAATTATTTTGGAAATAATTGGAATGCTGAGACGTGACTTTTATAGGCTTTAGTATATTGATTATGTTGCGATGTCAGCTCTGTTCTCCATATTATGATTAGTTACAGAGGATTACTTCAGAAAAGATGGTTTTTATTCTCTGCTTTCTCGTCTTGCTTTTAATCGCAGCACCGACAACAGATACAAGACTCATTCTCTCAAATGAAATCATGTCATTTTTGGTACATTACACTTTACAGGTTAACAAAATAATTCAATCAGATAATGTAAAATATTATGACAGATGAGGACACATGATTCAACAGATTGTCATTATCTGCCGGTACAGCCCTCTCGTATGCCATGCCTACCTCGTTTATCTCATGTGCATCCCGCTTGTGACCAGCTGTTTCCTGTTTGACACGTGTAGTCCAGTGTATATCAGTCCGCGTCTCCGTCTGTCTCGCAGATTTGTCATTAACGCTGCTTCTGGGTGAAGTCTGTGTCCAATGAATAAACCCTGTCTGCTCGCATTTACGGCTCCCATTGCCTGCTTGTCTGCTTTCCAGCACTCACCGTCACACAGATACATGACATGAGTAGTGAGATCGCGGAATTTCGTCAAAAGGAACGATCTTTTGGGAATCTGTTCCCACACGTCCAACATTCTTAGAGACAATGCTTAACTAAGCGAGACAGTTAACCTGGTCCAGAGCAGACTTGTTCACTCGCCTAAGTTACCATGGTAGCTCAGCTTGGATTCATTTAAGACACGTTGATGGAACAGAACTCCCACTTAAATGAGCCAGACTTGTGGAAATAAGTCAGACTTTCCCTTAATCCTGTTTAACTAAAACGGAAAACGACACAGCATGAGTGAGATATGAGACAATTAACCAATCAGGGAGGGTGCAGGACAACGAGCAATCAGGAAACACACAAGGATCGGCACAAGAACAGGCAACAGGTGAAAGTAATAATTAACTCAAGAAACTCAAACTAACAGAGAAACTAAGAAACAGAATCTACAATAGGGGAGTAACAGACAGGTAAAGCACAACCACAGGTACAGATCAAGAAACCAAAACTGAATACAAATCACAAGACACAGGAACTAGAAAACTGATACAAATGAAACACAAGGGAACAAAATCTACAAAAATACAAAAACAGAAGAGGTAGGATTTAAACACAACACAAGAGGGGTTAACAGGCAGCCACATGCTCAGCTCATTGAGCTATGTGGTCATCAGGGAAACCGGGGAAACACTAAGGACTAACCACGGGGAGGACAGGATGGCCAGCGACACCTGCTGGCCAAACGGGGAGAAGACGAAAGACTGGGACAAACAGGTGCTGACCCGGACACTTATCTAGCTCTGATTTAAAGGAACCAAAGGTTTTAGCTTGCACTACACTAACAGGAAGACTATTCCATACTCTAACTATACCCTGTGTAAATAAGTGCTTTCTCAAATACATTTTACAATGTTCTCCGGGTAATTTCCACCTATGGACACATGTTCTAGTATTTAAACTAATACTGAAGTAACTATTTGGCTGAACAGCATCCAGACCTGTTAGAATGTTGATGTCAATATCATTAATGTAAATTTGGAACAATAGTGGTCCTAATATTGAACCCCGTGGTATCCCATTATGAACGCAGGCCCACTATGACATTGTGCCTCTAATAACTACCCGCTGCTTCCTGTCTGTTGCGATTGATAGTTGCTGTTTCAAGCAGCTAGGGTTACAAATACAGCCTCCCAGCTCTATAAAGGGATTAACCTAAATTATACCAGAAAAACAACAACCTGCATAAAGGGGTTGTAGATGTATAAATCTATTTAGTGATATTTTAGAAACTTTTTAGTAGCCAATAGAAGCTTAAATGTGAAAATATAAATAATTTTTGACTGCAGGTTTCCCTTGACCCTTGCCCTAAATCGCGGTAAAGGTAGTTTGCAGTTAGCGATTGGGGATTCCGTTTAATTTAATTTCACAGTGCAGTGAGGTACACTAGTAAACATTCGGATGACGCCACCCACCACTCCGAAATCTTCTTTGCCTTTTTATTTTCAAATGTGAGTAATAATAAAAGAAAAACTTCACCATATAAACAGGTCCAACCTGTCTCACACTGACCAGTCTGATGTGTGAATTTTTTCACAGTCCACATGTAGCTCGTTGGCCAGTGACTGATAAGTGCGTGAGGCAGAAGAGGTTACAAACACGGAGATTCTATAACAAATGTGGTTCGTCTTTTTTTATTTATTTTGAATGTCATTATTGATATATACTACCGCAGACGTACAGCTACCTCTCAAGCACTGACCTATCTGCCAGGCAGTCCTCAATCTCTCGGAAAACGTTTCCATGGTAGCCGTGACTGTCCTCACGTCCTCTAATGTAGCGCATTCGCCGCCCCCCGGAAAACATGACGTCACGTTTCCACGGCAACTACAGCGGTGCAAGAGCCAGGGTATAAATCCGCACTGCTAAAAGCGACATTCGTACGGACATTGCAGCATCTATAGAAGGTAAGTTCGGGGGCTTCGGGGTAATGTCGGATATACATACACATGTCTATTGCCTCTGGCTTTCAGCATTCAGTGGTGGTTTGTTTCATTGCTTTATGGAGGCCTGATTTATATCTCTGGTGAAATTCGCAAACTGGGTGTAATCTTAGGTATGCAAAGTTCAACATCTATTTTTTATTTTTATATTAGTCAGTGTATTTAACCTCATTTTTGATACAGGAACGTATAATTTAACAAATTATGGTATTCATATTTTGTGCGTAATAAAACTCCTCCTCTTAACACGAATAAATCATTTACAGGAATTAAGAAACTTGATACGGTCGTTATGCAGGCAGCTCTAATAAGATGTCTTGGTAAAAAACAGAGGAATACTACCAAATAAAGCACAGGGTGTAGTTTGTCTTGCGGGACATAGCCTGATTCTGCCTATTATTAATGATGGGAAAAACTGTGCCTGCAGGAAGTCCCAAAAATATACGTGCCTCAGTTTTATAAACGATTATTGTTACGTCACACTGTTCGAGAATGTACCGTAGTTAAGCAGTGGCATAAGTGGCAATTCCTCAACCACAAGATAGTGAAAAAATGCACTATATTTGTTTTGCATCACATTTTTTCGTGCATTTTCTCAATTTAATTTTGCTACCCCGTATGCATAAAACGCATCACATTTATTTAAAAAATGTGCGTGTAATGTGACAGCAAAGGGTTCCGCAAAGACATTCAAGCACTACTATTCGACTACTACAATAACAGGTAAATTTGAAGTATGGCTGTCTTAGTATATTCGTTCAAAAATAAAACTGTGAGGTGGTTAGCCATCGGATACTATTTCTAGGATGAAGGTCATATCTGAACAGAATGATATCCATTGAAAAGACAGAAGGGCATTTAACATGCTGTGTAAGGGTCGCACTGACTGTAACCTATTGATGCTCCAGATTGCAAATGCTTGTATCGCTGGACAGTAATTTGAATTTTATTTGAGCTGATTTGTCTGATTTGGGTCGGTGTGTTGCTGGAATATTCACAAAATATTCCGAATTTGTTCAAAACATTACATCAGGGGATCTATAATGTTTATTGATATTAGTATTGCACCAAAATGCTGCATTGAAATAATCTTCTAAATAAAATATTTAAGTGCAGTTCTTCAATGCATAAAACTGAATAATTCACAAAGGAGGAAGGCAAAAGGGGTGGTATGGGGGGCAGTGACTAGCATGGTTGCATCACACCTCTGGAGACCAGAGTTCAAGTCCCTTCCCCAGCTCTACATGTGTGGAGTTTGCATGTTCTCCTCATGTCATTGTGGGGATTTCCCACAGTAGTCCAAGGGCAGATTGTCCTTAGGTGTGAATGTGTGTGTCCTGTGATGGGTTGGTACCCTGTCCTCATTTGTTCCCTGCCTTATACCTGTAGTTTATAGGATATGCTCCACAAACCTGCAGAGGACATAGCAGGGCAGGAATGGAAAATGTATGGACATAGAAGAAAATTACAGCGGGATATACTTTTGCCTTTTTTGTTGGTTTTAGTAATCTCCAAATCATCGACATATACCAATGAATACTGTATATTTGTAATATCTCAAATCTTTTTAATACTAGATCATGCATCATTTGCAGTACAGGAAAGTGCAATTTGTAAACAAATATCACTGGCTGTATAACTGTTTAAATGCAGTTTTTTATTTATTCATGGCCTGAAGAGGATTGCGGTAAAGCAGTATTTGTGAGAAAGCAATGCTGCATTAATAAAATACAATGTCCTTATATGGGATCCAGCCTGTTTGATTAACAGAAGGCAAACAGTAGAGATACAATATTAAGATATAAGCAGTTCAGTTACATATTGAGAAACAGGTCTATATTACAACAATTATGAGGCAATATATAGGTTGATTCTTTTTTTTTGTTTCACATCTGTCTTTTTGGAACTGGCCTCCACTTTTGCCAGAGAACTTGGTTGTTGCTTTCCTTACCAGTATTGATAGCTGAATGTGAATCAGAACAGTCCATGATCTTATCAGGACTGTCATCATATTTTTACTAAAGTGCTGGTGTGTGCTAGGTAGGGAGGAATGGTCTTCCAAGATGTAGGATGTGCATCAACACACCCTTATATCAGCTGTATGTTACAACATTAAAGTCTCACTTTTTCTGTTTGCTTAGTGGCTGGGCTCTCAGGGTGTTCTGTAAATGGCTATGGAATGACACAGCAGGAATTACACAAAATGGCCGCCAGGCTTTTCCCCTGATGCTTTCATATGTAGTTTCATTTGATTTATTTAGGGTAGTGGTATGGGGTGAACCCCAATTGCAAGAGATTCTGAATTTTTAAATTTGTTTTATATATGATACTTTCCTCATTTGAAAAAATGTTAATGCACCACTTATGTACCCTTCCACCTCCTTATAAAAAAGCTGGAAAACTGCACAGTTTTAACGTTTATGTATGGGTACATGCCCAGTGTGTTTTTTATACCACTGTTGAACATTTTCAGCATGACTGGATGTCTTTGTGTCCATTGAGGGCAGCAACCTAGTTACACTAGAATCCTGTTTTTGCTATTGAGTGAGGAAATGATGGCAGCTGAACAACAAACATACAAATCCTGGTGCTGTAGGTAAGATTGTAGCTGGAAATAAAAACAAGATATAGCTAAACATGTATTTATATACACTTAAATCTACAATATCAGTGGCTTATCCCCTTTTGGGAGTTACATGGAAAAGGATCATAACATTGAACTTATCTAATAGTGATTTGTGGAAAAAAAACACTTCCATTAAGCGACCGCTAATATTAACTGTATCTGGTTTGGCCATACGAGTTCACACGAGAGACAATGGTACAGTGAAAAAGATACGGTTGTTAATTTGGATAATCCCATACCTTGCTAACTAATCAAGAATAAAAACACACTGACCAGATCACAATGAAGTACATGCAGAGAAATATAAATCCTTTGTGTTCAGACTTTCATTCATTCATCATAGCACAGTGAAACTTATTAGTGCCTTAGTCCGTGTATAACTGGGACAATTGGAACATTATAGTACTCTACCAAGTCTATTTTAGGTCTTAAAACATCTGTATCATTACATTTAACAACCTAGAACTATAGGTTACCCATGTAATTGTACTATTTGGCACTAATACAATGCACATGGTGCAAACTGTCACTGACTATTTCAAAGAGTATTAAGTATTGCCAGTACATGCTTTCTTTAAAGGGCCTGGTAGATTCTTTTATGTAGTCTTACCAGGTCTTTGCTAACAATCTGGCCCCCACTTCCCACACAAAACCCTGTGGGGTTTGTAATCAAGCCAGTAAATACTATAATATAGCGTAATTGTGGGTGAAAGTGCAGACCATCGTAAGGGCAAAAACAACAACGACCACATTTTTTCAAAGTCATTTCGTCCTTTTTGTCTAGTTTAAAAAAAAATATCCTCCTGAGGTCCAGCAGTTCATTTTTGTCATCTGTAGAGGACATAATTTACTTGTGAAACAAATACTTAAAATTAGAGAGAAACATGAAGGACCCCTTTCGTTAAAAGTTTTTTTTTTCCATTTTGCTATGGATATGAATCCCCAACCAAAAGCTTTGAAGGCCAACCCTAGTAATTTTGGCATTCATTCCGCACATAGTTACGAATGCTCATGTGTACTGTTCTAACATGAAACAGGTATAGTGAGACTACAGTTAACTTTTTAGAGTGGCAACTGGGAAGGCCTCTGGTTCTGTAAAGGTGACACATCGGCAGAGATACATTTTGTGGTTCTTTTAAAAACCCACAAATGGACATAGGAGAGATTGTGATAATCCATAAGGGTTAAATGTGGTACAGTGACATTCGTGCACTCACAGAAAGATTAAGAGATAGCCAAGTGGCCTACTTCATGCTCAGCTCAATGCAAGGGCAATCCTGCTTGTCCTCTGCAATACAGAGGTTGTTTGTGTGCTTGTCTGGAGCACAAATCTATACAGTCATGTGTTGTCAAGACAAGTCAATGTTTAATTATCTATGTGGCCCAAGTCATTTTGGTGACAATACAATGAAAAGGTACTTTTATATGTTACATATCAGTCTAATTTCATTGTTCTTTGTTTAATGCATGACAAAATCTGCTGAGGGAACTGACTTATTTCCTGAGGTGTCCGTTGAGGAAACGCGGACTATTGTAATATGTTGCCACATCATTAGCAATGACAGAGATGCTACTGTCTGACTGCTTCAGAAAGATTTTTTATGGGACATTTCCTGTCATTGTAGGACATCCCCTTTCCCTATGCTGCTGAAACCATGTTCCAAAATACTGATCATTTTGTGGAGTTATTGCACAAAAAATGAGAAAACAGACTTTTCCAATCTAACTGTGCCATTTCTTAGTGTTAAATAAAACAGATGGATTTTTTCTCTACTGAACCTCTTTTTTAAATGAAACTTTAAAAAAAAAAACTTTGTACTGTTTTAAGAGCTACTATAGTCTGATTATTTTTACATTAATTAGCTTGGACTCCCACCAAGTATATGAAAAAAGATTCGAAACTGTAATATTCTAAAATTACCTATTTGGGAAGAGGATGAACTTGGTCAGCTCAGTTTCAGAATCTGCTTATTGAGGAGTTCAGTGAGTAGCACTATGATTTCACACGTCCAGGGTTGTGGGTTCCTGTATGTGGAGTTTGCATGTTGGTTCCAGGCTCTGTTAGGATTTTCTCTGGGTACTCTGGTTTCCTCTTGCAGTCTGAAAACATGTGGTTAGGTGAACTGGTAGTTCTCAACTATTGCTTTATATAGCTATACACAGTCATAGACTGAAATCTGCTCCAGGGTGCCCCCTGCCTTGTGCTCTTTGCTTGAGACATCCAACTGCTATGTTCCTTAAAGTAAGGCTGTGGTAGCATTTTGCTACTGAATTAATACAGAGTTCTACATTAACATGACAGCCACATTCTTGAAATGCACACATTTACTCAAATAAATCAATTTTCCCCTTTGGAAAATAAAATAAATTATTTGTGTTCTTGCCTAAAGAAAAAACAAATTAAATTCCAACATGATACATTTCAACAAGTTATCCACCATATGGCTACAAGACTGCTACCCATAAAATTTGCTTTATTAGTTTATTTGGATTGTATCATGGGGGAGATTTTCAGGGGTAGATATTCATGTCACGCCCATGCCATGAGCCGGCCAACAACTAAGGGGCTAAGGCTTGCACCGTGAAGAGGGAGACAGCCCTCTCTTAACGAGTCAGACACAGGTGCGGCATGTTAGCCCCTTAGCTGTGGGCTGGGGAGTGGCATGAGCGTAACAATGCATCCATGTTTATGTGAAGGGCTAATAAGATCCATCAAAGATAAAACAGAGTAAATTAAAAAAGTGTTATCATGCTAACAAAATCAAATGTAAGAAAATACCTTTTTTAATATCACTATATAGCATGTATATCCATTTAATGGTTACATGAAACAGTAATAGGATCCATGAAATATATTTTGACCTATCACATTCACAAGGTCAAATGTCATCTGCGTTCATCCTTTGCTTTGCTGGCACCTAACAGCATTGCTTCAATATTGGGCCAATCTGCCACAAAATGTAATCAGTTCGGCACTCATACAATGCCTCTGCAAAGTTTAAAAATATCTATCAAATAGTTTTTGAGTTATTTTAACAAGCAAAATGTCTGGGGCAGCAGCACACGTTCTAAAACCACATGTATTCCCTGGCAACTACATTTAAAGAGTAAAGTTTTACATAACATTTTTTCTTTCTTTTCAGGTTCACCACCCATTATCCATAATTTGCAACAATGTCAGACCTCTGCGTTGGGATCAATGGGTAAGCATGAAGCCTTTTCAGTCTCACAGAGGCAATTGGGAAGACAGAAAAAATGCAGTTGGTATAAAACAGAACATCAAATCAGTTATTAAATGTAAGCATGTTGGATGTGCTTCCAGCAACATATCTGAGGTTGGAATAACAGAGCCTACAGACTCTGTCTTATCAACTACTCTTTTCAGTGTTCAAAAACCAAAATGTTTCCAAATTACTAACTTAACTGATATGGAAGGTTTTTCCAGCTCTTTTTTGAGCACAAGCATAACCAATTCACATCCACAATTAGCATAAAGTTTTCCATGTTAAACATCTACTGGTAAACATTTACAGTGCCTTGCAAAAGTATTCACCCCCTTGGCATTCTCTCCAGCTTGTTCCCTTACAACCTGGAATTTAAAAGGAGTTTTGGGGGGGTGGGTTGTGTTGTTTAATTTACATAACACAATTACCATTTTGCTAATGCAAGTTTTTTTATTGTGAAACAAACAAGAAATAAGACAAAAAAGGAATCTGAGCGTGCATAACTGTTCATCCCCTCCCAATACTTTGTACAGCCACCTTTTTCAGCAATTACAGCAACGGGTACATCTCCACAAGCTTGGCACATCTAGACACTGGTATTTCTGCCCATTCTTCATTGCAAAATTGCTCCAGGTCCTTCAAGTTGGATGACCGCTGCTTGTGTACAGCAATCTTTAAATCATACCAGATATTCTCAATTGGATTGAGGTCTAGGCTTCGACTGGGCCATTCGTTAAGCTACTGGAGTGGAGTGTTGCTTTAGCAGTGTGTTTAGGGTCATTGTCTTGCTGGAAGGTGAACCTCCGTCCCAATCTCAAATCTCTGGAAGACTCAAACAGGGTTCTCTCAAGAATCCCTCTATATTTTGCACCATCCATCTTTCCTTCAATTCTGACCAGTTTACCAGTCCCTGTCGATGAAAAACTTGATGATGCTGCCCTCACCATGCTTCACTGTGGGGATGGTGTTCTCAGCATGATGAGAGGTGTTACGTTTGAGCTAGACATGGCGTTGTCCTTGATGGCCAAAAAGTTCTATTTTAGTCTCATCTGACCACAACACCTTCTTCCACATGTTTGGGGAGTCTCCAATACGCCTTTTGGCAAATTTCAAAAGGTCCGCCTTATTATTTTTTTTTTGGTAAGCAATGGCTTTGTCTTGGCCACTCTTCCATTAAGCCCAGCTTTGTGCAGTGTGCGGCTTATAGTGGTCCTATGGACAGTTACCTCCATCTCTGCAGTAGAGCTGCCCAGCTCCTTCATGGTTATCTTTGCCCTCTCGGTTGCTGCTCTGATTAATGCCCTCCTTTCCCAGTCTGTGAGTTTTGGTGGACGACCTTCTCTTGGCAGGTTTGCTGTAGTGCCATAATTTCCATTTTCTAATAATGGATTTAATTGTGCTAGTTGGGATGTTCAGGGTTTGGGATATTTTTTATAACTCAAGCCTGATCTGTACTACTCTAGAACTTTGTCTCTGACCTGTGTGGAGAGTTCCTTGGTCTTCATGCTGTCACTTGCTTGGTGGTAGGCGTTACTTAGTGGTGTTGCACAGGTGCTGCCTCTGGGGGCTATCAGAACAAGTGTATATATACTGAGATCATTTGACAGTTTGATTGCTCACAGGTGGATCTTATTTAACGAATTAAGTGGCTTTTGAAGGCAGTGGTTGGGGCTTCAAAGCAAAGGGAATGAAAACACATCACATTTCAGTTTTATAATTTTTAGAATTAGGTAAAACAAGTTTATTTTACCTTTTAACTTCATTAATCTGTAGTTTTTTTGTAGATCCATCACTTAAAATCAAATTGAAAATCCATTTAAATTCCAGATTATAAAGGAAAAAAATAGAGAGAATGCCAAGGGGGGTGAATACTTTTGCAAGACACTGTAGGTTTAGCCCATTCAAAATATATATTCTTTTGTATCACTGTGTGCTTCAAACCGAAAATGCAGTAACCAAAAGGTACATATCAAATGCATGTACCGTTAAAGCCTTGTCCTTACTATAGATGTAAACCTGAAATTCTATTCAGCAAAAAATATTTAAAAATTGCAGTACCTATTGAAGCAACAAAGAAGTAGCGATATAATATTGAATTGGAAAAGAAGAATGTGCGCATTGAAGTCTGATAAATTCACTTATATTTGTGTCTCCTTTAATTCCTTGAGCAAGTTCAGCTCTTAAAGTCATTTAACTACAGCATTTTTCTGTATCAGATTTGGCCGCATTGGCCGTCTGGTGCTCAGGGCTTGTCTCCAGAAGGGAATCAAAGTCACTGCTATTAATGACCCCTTCATTGACCTGCAGTATATGGTGAGTGACAGTCTAGCCACAGCACACAGTGTCCTTGTTCAGTTCAGTGTCACATAGTGTAGCATTTCATTTTAGACCTCAGTTCATAATAAGAGTGCTACATCATGATACCAGCAGCCAATATGGCATTTTCAATTTGACCTCTTGTATACATGAATATAAATATGTATCATTGTCAAGTTATAATTATTTTTATTCATTAATTAGGTCTACATGTTCAAATACGATTCCACACATGGACGTTACCATGGTGATGTGTGCGCGGAGGATGGAAAGCTGGTTGTCGACAACAATGTCATCTCCGTCTTTCAGTGGTAAGTCCTGGTGCCATTGCTACAGGGTACATGGTGCTGCTATAGCACTTCTGCAGGAGCCCTTTCTCTGCTCCCTCAACCTGCCCTTGTTTAAAACGGAAGAATTTTGTCAGCCATCACCCACTGCTGTGCGATCATATTCCAGCATGAAGCCAGTCGAGATCCCCTGGGGAGATGCGGGTGCACTGTATGTTGTAGAGTCCACTGGAGTCTTCCTCAGCATCGATAAGGCCTCTGTGAGTGCTCACAATTAAATCCTCATATTATTAATATTTTTTTTCAGCTTGATTAGCTGTGATTCATAATAGTACCATAATAATATTTACTATTGCCTCTGAGATTGGCAGCACTCCAGAAGACAGAGAGTAAATGCTCAGATTTAGCAATGAAACTGCAAGTCAACTGCAGTGAATACGCTAGATTTGGTTTAACTGCTTTTACCATGGCCTGTCTCCACAGTCTCACCTGCAGGGTGGTGCTAAGCGTGTTGTTGTATCTGCCCCTTCCCCTGACGCCCCAATGTTTGTTATGGGAGTCAATGAGGACAAGTATGACCCTTCCAGTATGACCATCGTTAGGTGAGCGTTTGTTTTTCCTGTTGCTCCATTTACCTATTAGATACTGCGCATCACCTTAACATTGAACTCTTAAATAAATATTCAGTGGTATGTGAATGCCAGTGAACTTCATATTAATTCTTAGCACTTTTCCACTGACATATAGGGATTGACCACACAGAGAGACTAGATACAGCACAGTTCCAGCTCACATCAGTTTGTAACTACAGAAAGGTCAGCTGGTTAACGGCACTGCCAAGTTTGGAGAGCAACAGTGACGCAAAATAAAGACACATGATTAACTATGCACAATTATTTTTTACCATGTGCTAATTTCCACTAGCACGTCTATGAGAATCACCATATTATGCAAGTGTCAAATGGTAGTGGAATTATCATTCGCTCGTGTAAATTTGGAGTAAAAATCCATTACATTGAGCCATTCTATAGTATTTTTTTGAGTAGGAGGTTGGAAATTGTCAAATTCTGAGTTTTCAGGAATGCTTCTCGATGTGCAATATTACACTTATTATTATAACTGGGTAACTAAGGAGCAGGAGCATCCAATGAAGCAATTAACCAATCAGAGAGGGCACAGGACAATGCGCAATGTGATAGAACAATCAATCGTGAGGCACAGGGAAACAGGTGGATCTAATAAACTTAATCATGGAACTAAACAGAGAAGGCTGGCCTTGAACTCATAGCCAAAGGGTTAATATTCTCAATAGCACACATTCAACCTGTTGAGCCATGTGGCAGGCTAGGGAGAGTGAATAGCACACTGGGGCTGAAAGACCAGAGACAGGGAGGAGAACAGGATGGCCAGCAACACCTGCTGACCAAACAGGGAGGAGACATGAAGGGCAGGGACAGACGGGCGCTGACCTTGACACAATATCTCCGTGCATTTTCGACCAGTCAGATGGTGGTGACATAACCACCTCGGGTTGGTCACACTTACAGCCTTGCTATAGAAACAGGACCATGTCAGCGTGGTTATGGCTCAGGTATGGCTTGGTTCTTGGTGGCAGTGGAAACACACCATTTAACTGAGCTCAGATACATACAAATATTCCACTCACATTTTTCAGTCATGCAATACCTTTGCAAATTACATAACATTTGCATTACAAATATTAATTCAGCTCCAAATCATACAAATACAATTTTTTCATATATTATGCACATTTTTATTTTTTAAATGGAATATAAGGCACATCTAATTATACTTGGACCTCTATCCATGTTACATCACAGGAGGGACTCAAATCTTAATTTGTACAAAAAACATAAAATTAATTTTCATTTTTTTTTACTACACTCATTACATATTGTATCTCCATCAATGACATGAATAGGCATAGAAAATTACACAAGAAGCTACCTAGTCAAACCCTAAAGTCTTTGATAACAGGGAAAGTATGGTTTTGCCATCATTTTATTGTATTGTTTATTATATTATAATGTTTTATTCAATCACATTAATTTTACAGCAATGCCTCTTGTACCACCAACTGCTTGGCTCCCCTGGCCAAAGTCATCCATGACAATTTCGGCATTGAGGAGGCACTCATGGTCAGGCCTGTGGTCCCTCCCTCATTTTTAGTTTATCTGTGATTATTTTTACATGATTTCTCAGATCTTGACAGTTTAAAATCCATATTCATCTTTTCCTCTATTAGACCACAGTCCACGCTTACACAGCCACCCAGAAGACCGTGGATGGGCCCTCTGCAAAGGCATGGCGCGATGGGCGTGGTGCACACCAGAACATTATCCCAGCATCCACTGGGGCTGCTAAAGCTGTTGGAAAGGTTATCCCGGAACTCAATGGGTGAGCCAGGACCTGTAATCACATTATTCTGACTGTCTCTGAGAGATGAAAGCACATGTGCTGACATCACTTTCTCTGTCCCGCTCCTGCAGCAAGCTGACAGGAATGGCCTTCAGGGTTCCGGTGGCCGATGTGTCTGTGGTGGACCTCACCTGCCGCCTCTCTCGTCCTGCTAGCTATGGAGAGATTAAGGAGGCAGTAAAGAAGGCTGCCCATGGCCCCATGAAGGGAGTGCTGGGATACACGGAGGACTCGGTGAGCCAAGAAATAGTTTTGGGCATGACATACAGTACACAAAAAGGCCAGAAATAGCTAAACCTTAATGGCATAATAATTGTAACTATTTTGACATGATTAATATCACCTGACATTCTGTTCGCCATGCTATAGAATTATACTAATAATACAATTTAGTAGAAAAAAAATCATGATTTTTTTTATCGCTACTATGAACTACTGTATCAGTATTTATTTTTGTGTGTGTATTCTTACCCATTGCTATAGTTCAGTCAATGTGGATGCAGTACCTACGTAAAATCTATAAATGGCAGTAACTACTAAAGGCTATTAAATCTTGTACAGATTCTTCCGTAGCTTACTAGGCCTGTTACCTTGCTGTTGCTACATTTTTGGCATAGCGGAGATATGACTACCGCCAGCAGCATTCAATTGGACGTGTGGATGCGCTTTGGCCTTATTAATACATAAGAGTATCTTACGTTGAGCAACACAGATCGTATGTTGACCCACACCAGAATAAAATATAGTGGAAGCAAGAGATCAATTAAATCTGTCCAGGCATCATCCTGACATATTCAGACAACCAAAGAAATCATCTCAGCCAAGACTCGATACGGTGAATAATGCTAAATTAAATCCCCATTCTGTATGTGCATAGAAAATAATCAGTGATACGCCCTCTGGAGAAACTGATGCAGTGATTTGTTTCATCTGTAAAAACATGCAACCTTATAGCATTGTGCAGATGTTCTTGCTTGCACCTTGCAAAAAAAACAAGAAAGTGGTTGACAGGAATGATATACTGACTCCAGCAAGTACATCAAACATACAACAATACAGTTACAGGAACAGGACAAACAAAAAAGACAACAAAAAAAGAAAAATTTAATATTAAGAACATAAGAAATTTACAAACGAGAGGAGGCCATTCGGCCCATCAAGCTCGTTTGGGGAGAACCTAATTAACACTATTACACTATTAACACTAATAAGGTTATTCAAATAAAATAAAATGCATATACCATACATACATCTCATTATATGTATAAATAAGGGTCAAGTCACATATAAAATAAATTAGCAAAAGGTTTAGATGTGTATATATCTGTCTCATGAGCTCTTGTTCTTTTTCTCCCCTCTACCAGGGAAATACACGAAGGTAGAACAGAAAAAGATATAGATTAATAATAAAATCAACAGTAACAATAACCAAACAAATGAATAATAGTACAATGACAGAACCATTGGGTGTTATTATGTAGTGAACGTGTGTAGACAATTGAGGGTGCATACGAAACTTCTCACTTAATGGTGGACGTGTGTTGTGAACATTTATGTGTTTGTGCCTTTCTGTGTGTTGGGGAAGAGAAAAGTGATCCATGGGAGGGTAGAGATGGAAAAGAGGAGAGGTAGGAGCAAAAGGAAGATTAATGGAGGGAAGGTTGTTGTTGGTCAACCTAGGCAGGTTGGGCCCGCCGTGCATTGTAAATGGACCAGGAGGAGAGGCATGGCAGCCCCTAGGATAGCACCCCACCCATGATAACCCTGCCCTGGGCAAACCACACGTAACACGACCCGCTACCCATATTCTAGGATAGAGTTTGTGTGGGTATTTTTTTCCTTTAGTTTGTATGAGTGGGAGAGATAACACTGATATAGTGTGATGCATTAAAAGAACCAGATCATGCAGGTTGGTCCAGCCCAGAGCAGGAGAGATCAGTAGGTGGGAGAGTATTCATTCGAGGGCCACCACCCCAGACCGGCTCGGAAACCCATCCCCAGTGCACCCAATGACCCAACCCCCCAGAGGCAGAGGGCAAAAGGAAGGGGAGGTACCGGAGCAAACTAGGATTTTCTCAAAGTAGCAGTGTTAGGAGGCTGGTGAAGTCAACATTGTTAGAGAAAGAAGGAAGGGAGGAAGACAGGATTGCATATATATGATCGTTGAGGGTGATGAGAGATGATGTACTTGTAAAAAAGAAAACAGGACAAATAAAGATGAAGATAATACTAATAATAATAATAATAAAAGGGAAAAGTATATGGTCAATGATCACAAAGTATTTTGCTGTAAGTATGAAAAACATAAATATAAATAAACATTAATACAATTACATAAAGATAGTAAGGAAGAGGGGAAAAGGTAGTTGCTGCTTCATAAGTAAATATGGTAATGAGCAGGTAAAATACCTGCTGAATCAATTACTGACATGATTCTCGCCGTCTCTTTTTTTAAACTGTAATTGATTTCCCAGATATTTGCTTATTTTGTTACTATATTCAAAATTGTCATACTTAAGTTGTCTAATTACGAATTGGATTCTTTTATGTAATATTTCTTCTAGCTGTGGTTTGATATTATTTATTTCATTCAAGACTTCTTGTTGGGGATTGTCTGAATATGATTCTGTTAGGGATTTAAGTTTCTGTTCAAGGTCATTTTCTGTCAACCACTTTATGTAGGCACAGAATTGCCTTAACTCATGATTCATGCATTTTGAGAGCAATTGAGTTCTTTGTGACCATGACTTTTCACTTCATTTCAGAAGAGTGTAAGTTGCAAGTTATTACAGTGCCACCAGAAAGTATTCACACTTCACTTTTTCCACATTTTGTTACGTTAAGTTCTCTTTTACAAAATCTACACAAAATGGTCCATAATGGCAAAGTGAAAACAGGTTTTTGGACATTTTATAAAATTTATAAAAAATGTAAACATTTAAACATAATGGGTACATAATAGGTACAGAATACGTAAGTATTCACACCTTTTGCTATGACACTCACAGTTGAGCTCAGGTGCATCTGATTTCCACTGATCATCCTTGAGATGCTTCTACAACTTGACTGGAGTCCACCTGTGGTAAATTCAGTTGATTGAACATGATTTGGAATGGCACACACTTGTCTATATAAGGTCTCACAGTTGACAGTGCATATCAGAGCAGAAACCAACCAACGAAGTCCAGAGAATTGCATCAGTACCTGGTATGGCAATAGCATCGCCTACAACCGCAAAGCTCTGCAGAGAGTGGTGCAGTGTTCTGAAAGGATAATGGAGCTTCCCTCCCTCCAGGACATCTACAGGAACTGGTGTCTGAGAAAAGCTGGAAGGATCAAAGACTCCAGTCACACCAGTCACAAACTATTTAAACTACTTCTGTCAGGCAGGAGGTATTGCAGTATCCGGTCCCGAACCAGCAGGCTGAGGGACACCTTTTGCCACCAGACTGCTAAACATTGACCACTAGTATTTCATAGACACTTCAGTGGCACTTTTTCGACACCTTGACACTTTACACTCTCCATACCGCACATAATTGCCTTTTTTGCACACCATTCATCTATGGACATTCCATACATACATACACACACACACACATATACATATATACTATATACACACACACATACATACATACATACACATACGCGCACACACACACACTTATATATATATATGTGTGTGTGTATATATATATATATATATATGTGTGTGTATATTTTGTATTCATATTCCTTCATGTGCATATTTCTTCTTATATTTTGTATTGTATATTTTATACACCACTACAGCTTGGGAAGCTCGTACACAAGAATTTCACTCACTAATAAAAGTGATTTGATTTGAGAATTGTCTGTAGACAGGATTGTGGCAAGGCACAAATCTGGGGAAGGATACAAAAAAATTTCGGTAGCATTGAAGGTCCTGAAAAGCACTGTGGTCTCCATTATTCAGAAATGGAAGAAGATTGGAACCACCAGGAACCTCCCTAGATCTGGCCACCCAACCAAACTGAGTAATTGGGGAAGAAGAGTCTTGGTCAGAGAGGTGACCAAGAACCCAATGGTCACTAAGGCGGAGCTCCAGTGTTCCCTTGTGGAGAGAGCAGAACCATCCAGAAGGTCAACCATAACTAACATACTCCACCAGTCAGGCCTTTATGGTAGAGTGACCGGACGGAAGCTACTCCTCACTAAAAGGCACATGGCAGCCTGCTTGGAGAAAAAGCACATCAAGGATTCCCAGACTGTAAGAAGCAAAATCTGATGAAACCGAAATAGAACTTTTTTGGCCTGAACTCAAAGTGTCATGTCCGGAGAAAAACAGGCACTGCTCATCACCTGGCTAACACCATCTCTACTGTAAAACATGGTGGTGGCAGCATCATACTGTGGGGATGTTTTTCTGTGTCAGGACCTGCACAACTAGTCCACATAGAAGGTAAGATGACAGCAGCCAACTATAGAGAGATTCTTCAAGTAAACCTGCTCCAGAGTACTCCGGAATTCAGACTAGGGTAACGATTCATCTTCCAACACGACAATGACCCAAAGCACACAACCAAGATAACACAGGAGTGGCTTCAGGAGCAGTCTGTGAATGTCCATGAGTGACCCAGTCAGAGCCTGGACTTGAATCCAATCAAACATCTCTGGAAAGACCTAAAAAAATGGCTGTCTACTGGCGCTGCCCATCCAATCTGACTGGTTTGAGAGGATCTACAGGGAAGAATGGGAGAAAATCTCCAAAAACAGGTGTACCAAACTTGTAAAGGCATACCTAAGAAGACTTGAGGCTGTGATTGCAGCCAAAGGTGCTTCAACGAAGTATTAAGCCATGGGTGTGAATACTTATGAAATACTGGATTAACAAGCTTTTGGCAATAAAAAAAAATTGCACATCTTTTTGCCTTGTCGTTATGGGGTACGGTGTGTAGATCTTTGAGGAACAACTATACTCAAATCTATTTCAGAATAAGTCTGTAACGTAACAAAACGTGGAAAAGGGGGTGCGAATACTTTCTGTTGGCACTGTAATTTTAACGTGTGAATTGACAAAACAGAAATGCCCAGGTAATGCTCTCTTGGAAAAGTCAAGATTTAATAATCAAATTCTATAGTTAATAGGCTCATGTTTTTTTTTTAATCAAGCAGTACCAATGGATATTTTTAAGATAACAGTATTATTTCAGAAATTGTTTTGAGTGTTACCTTTGTATTCTGAGGTAGTTTGCAATTCCCAGTCCTACTATATATTGTCACAGAGTTTATAGATTGTAACATAGATGCTTTAGCATTAAATATATTTTTTTTTGTTCATGCTTTTGGTGCAAGTGTCTAGCTGGGTCCCAGTTGTACTTTTAGGAATGTTCTTGTTTGAAATAATGAGAACAGAGTTTAGCTCTAACATTGTGAATATCCTTTTCCTAGGTTGTTTCTTCTGATTTTATTGGAGATACCCATTCTTCGATCTTTGATGCTGGCGCGGGTATCTCCCTCAACGACAACTTTGTCAAACTCATTTCTTGGTAAGCTCACAGCCAAACTTGTCTTTCCATACATTTCCACATTGTCAAGTCAAAAGTATCTTTATTGTCATCTTCAGCTCTATGATGCATGATGTTTATTTTTACTTTCACCCAGACAAATTAAAAAACTCTTTATCCTAGTTTTCTCCTAATTTCCCATCAGTATACTTTAGATTTTGTGCTCTTTTTCTGTAGTCACAAGTGTATCATTGTATCTTTGTAAAGGCATTGGTTAAGAACTAACTAAATGTCTCTCTGCAATTCTTTGTAGGTATGACAATGAGTATGGCTACAGCAATCGTGTGGCTGACCTTTTGATATACATGCATTCCAAGGAGTAATATTCTTGTCCTCCTTAAAACACAGAAGCTTGAAAAAGAACCCCCTTCTCACTTCACACAAACCAAGTCTAATCATAGTTATGTTCTGCTTCTACAAGGCAAATTAATCTGTGTAGTAGTCTGTGTGAATGAGTATTTGTCTTTCTTTAACAAAAGTCTCAGTGAGAAATTTTTGACCTGACAATATTGTTTATTGTGATGCTCCAGAGCATTGTCATAGATGTTTCCATAGCGGGTACAACCATTTAATATTGATGTTAAATTAAAATGAATATAGGAAAAGAAACTGTAAGCTGTAGTTTAAGAATATAATAAATGTGTAACATGAAATGTATACTGTATCTTAATTATGTATATGCTATAAAACTACAACTATATAGCACACAATGGTGTTATCATTCAAGATTTTTGTTGCATGCATGAATATAATGGTTCACCAGCAGTGAAATGAAATTACTGGTACTCCAGTCTGTGCATTAAACAAGGTAGAACAATAACCACATTTAATAACATAAGTTATATCATTAAATGCATTACTTTTACTGCTCTTGTGTAAAGTATATAGCAGACTATCACACCCTATGCATGGAGGTATTGGGCTTGTTGGGTGTTTGATGTACTCTGTTGCCCAGCAACATCATCAACAGATACTACAGTGATAGTGGTCACAATGCATTAAGAACAATAGCAAGATTTCATCAAAAGGAAATGAAAATTCTTTGAATTTTTACTAGTGGATTTTTGTCAATCCATTTTCATTTATGGCATGTTTCCACGAGTTAAGCTTACAGTGATTGCACAATGCAGGGTAGACATTGGTTAGAATGCCAGACTGTCACACATTAAGGGCATGTGGGAATTGCCCAGACTTTCAAGGGAATCTTCTAAGGGAATGCATGCTTATTGAACACATAGCAGATTACATTGTACAACACTGGAGATAACATGTTTGATAAGCATGGGTATCCGTGAAAGTTTAGTCATCAGTTTACTTGGTGGAAATACAATATGTTGTTACAATATAAATTTGCAAATCTCAAACAAAACTGAATTATAGTTTATAAAATCTTTGCGTGCCCTCTTCCCATTACAGCCCCCTTTCCAGGTGGTTCACAGTGAAGAACAAGATGAAAAAAAATATACCTAGAAAGTGCTTCCACCACCAAACAAGTAACAGATCATTTTAATCTTTGCGCTCCCTTGATATGACATTACACTATGCTACATATGCAGAAGTTTCTCAACTTTTGATATGACTTACAAATTTAAGTTTGTTTGCCCATTATAAACTAAAAATATGACCTGAGAAAATAATACCTTGTTCAACCCTCCAGTTTCTGTAGACAGAATTGCATAATTAGTTTTGAACAGTATACTGGCATCTGCTGTAGCCTGTTCACCTGCCTTGTGACCTGTGCACCCTTGGTAAGGCCCCAGACTCACTGCAGCCCTGTACTAAATAAGCTGGGAAATGAAATAGAAACCTGAAAAAAAATCAAAGCTCAAATCCTTCTGTTTGACTCTACCCAGACCTTCTGCTACACAGCAAAAAAAAATGTCAATTCTGCTCTTACTTCCGCACATTTTTCTATGTTATTAACATGCATCCAAATGCTATTTTGTGACTATTACTTCATATTATTTTCTATTATTAGCTTATTTACCACCTGAACTTTTGCATCTCACCTCAGACTGGGGGAGGATTTTCGGTATCAGTCAGGCGTCCATATAATTAGGGTGACCAGATAATCCATGTCAGGGAGGACACTTTGAGCTACTTCAGGTTTTACAAACTACTTTCAAACT
>JAODLD010000144.1:23248784-23261413 GCA_026781065.1 Mormyrops boulengeri | reverse complement strand
GGGTGGAATGATTATACAACATACATCTTCAATGATTTTTAAAAACAAGAAATGGGCGCACAAGTTTGAAGTTATTTAGGATTTTCTACATTCACATGGAAACGTCAACGTGCACATCAGTAATGTTCCTTGAGAATTAGGGGAAAATGAATTGTGTAAGAAGTTTTTTATTAAAGATGTTTTGGAAATTGCACAGATCATATATTTAATGCGCACTTTGATGACGCAGCGATCAGGAATTCAGTCAGAATCCAGCCCTGACTACTTTGCGCCTTTTATTTCACTTGCTCCAAGTCAGACATATAATCCAGTGTATCAGACAAAAGAATGAACTTCTTTGTTGAAATTTTCACAAAATTTGAGCTTTAACGGTTATAATTCAAAGCCAAAATATTATCATATGACAACCAATATAATCCATTACAGCCTGAAGCCTTTGCCCTGGGACAGAAAGGTATTAGCCTAACTGTATCTTAGTACTGAAAGACCTTTTTAACATGTACATTTGTACCATGTTGACATGGTTGACCGTTGATGCACAGAGGAGAAATAGGCCGCGAGGAGACGCACAGAGGGAAACAGGCCGCGAGGAGACGCACAGAGGGGAAACAGGCCGCGAGGAGACGCACAGAGGGGAAAAAGGCCGCGAGGAGACGCACAGAGGGGAAAAAGGCCGCGAGGAGACACACAGAGGGGAAAAAGGCCGTAAGGAGACATATTCTGTTTCACAGTTTATATTCTCGACGGCTTTCTCTAGGGGTAAGACGTTTGGCATGACCATTCCTCCTTCCTATGTTTGTTAATCTAATCTACACATCCAACTACTGACCTCCCTTACATCCTCCATAGCTTCCCGGGACTTTTCATACATCCTGTGTCTGCTAGGCCAAATAATGGATCGCAAAGGATTAGCCAATCACAAGCTCTGTCCCACCCCCCTCAAAGTGATTGACAGTGTGCAGTCTATGAAAAAAAGGATTATGAAATAAAAAGCGGGTTTGGAACATTGACATTGTGAAATACATCGAGGAAAGCTGAATTTTACTGTGAAATTTACTTTGAGTTATTTCAGTAATGACATTTGCATTATGTATACAATGCAACACACACACACACATATATTCTTTCAGTCAGAATTAGCATTTGGGTTACCCATCCATATACACACACACCATGGGGAGATTAAGAGATACCAGCACTCGAGTTAAACTGAAATAAATATTTTCATTAATGTACCAATCCCAATTTAGCTTTGTTATTACAAAATATACCTCATTTTCTCTCAATAATAGATATTTTGCGGATTTTCAAGAATTCCCCGAGTGACGGATGGGTTATGCAGACATGGGGCAGACAGGAGCACGGCGCTGCCAACTGAAAGTTCTCAAACAATGTTCCTCTTTTGTTCATGTTTGTTTTTCTGGTACTGAACCAGCGGGAATCCATAAATACAAGGACCTGTCTTATAAATACCATTTACTAGGTAAGATTTTCCAAATCTTTCACCATTTTCCACTAAAAAACACACACATCATTCTGAAGAAGCACTTTTGCTGTTAAAACGTGGGTAACACATGTTTATATTGGCCTAATGTACAGGATATACTCACCACAGTGTCAATTCATACCAGTCTATTCCTGGCCTTTTATTTAAATTGAGGTGTAGCAATACGAAGCGCGTGTACATATGGCTCTGGTGATATTTTTGTACCCCACAAAATGCAAAACGCCCCTCTATGCATGTGAAACGCAGATAATTGACTTGTTGTTATAATTATTTTTTTTTAATGAACTCTAATTACCGGTAATCATCACTAACTACACTTCCTCAGATGATTAAAGGGTAACATGTCAAAAACAAGCCCCCGACTCACTAACCAGGCCGCAGGGAGATTAAAGGGAAAATATCCAGCAAAACACTGCGCTTTTAATAAACATTTAACAGATTATGAGCCCGTTTCTTTAAAATGAGGCTAAATGTTTCGTCCCGTGTACTCCAGTAAAACATTCATGTCCGATACATATTTGTATCTCAAATGAAACTGAGATCTGCAGTACACTACAGCATATGCATATAAAGCACTGCTTAATTACAAAGCAATGGGACTGCATATCAATTATGGATCAGAGGGAAAGGGAAATGTAGGCCTACTGATCTTAATGCCATGCAATCGCACCGTGAGGACTGTATACGGTATTCTAAAGAAAGTGGCTGTATTAATTACAGGCGATTTCTCGCGGTTCACTTTCAGTAGTCGCCTCCAACCACCTCTGATGTGGCTTTGTCTTCTCGTCTTCTACGTGTCCCGTTTTGGAAACGGCTACACATGTCTTGCGGTGCCTTTGATCGAAAATAGTCGCGCTAATTCTGGGGTTTGTGCGCGCCGCGGTTGCGTGCGTGGGCGTGGCCGCTCGGTGGCGCGCCTCGCTGTCTGCCGCACGTGCGAGACCAGCGGAAGCGCGCGGTAAAGGCGCGCGCGACGCCGGCCACTGTAGGTGCTGGAATAACGAAATATTTGCTGGTTACGCTTTACATGTGCAGGAATAAATGTTGCTACACTTCATTACATAAATAGGGAAATTTAGGTGTTACTGTATATAAGAAAACTGTAGTAATTTTCAGTACAATCAGTATACTAACTCCTAACTTACAAATTCATATTTCTAAAATAACCTGGTTTATATCTCATGCCAGGCTCATTCAGTTTAACAGGAAAGTGGACGAAACGCTATTTTACAGGTGGAGAAAAATATACTTTCGTTCCTTTTATCTCCTCCCTCATTCATAACAGAGGGAGTAACTCCGGTGAAGAACTACGTCACCAGATGGTTTAGTATAAAATGCGCTTCTCCTGGCTGCGAATCTAACCCTGCGCTCCTGTAAGTTTCATGTGTCAGTCCTACTACAGCCGCTTTTGATATTCTCTCCACAAGCGAATATATTAATTTGGCATTTGGAACAGAGGTATGTAACAAAATTTATATTTGTAAAGTAATATATTTTAATATTATTACCAAATAATGTAATTAAACTGGTAAACGAACAATAATACAGAATATGATAAACACTTACAAGTTTGTTTACATATATATATATTTCCAAATTATCATTGGAAATTCTTATTATTTCTGAGTAAAGCTGTACCGTTAAAGCTGGCAGTGGTCCCAGGTGACATTCTGACCCGGGGCCATGATTGCCCTTTTGGGTGATCCCCAAAGCAGTTTCCATCCATGGTTCTGTGATCCTCAGAAGCTGCCAGAATCCCAGTATGGTACCTGTCTCGCATGTGTGCTGCGAGGCCAGGCTCTGGACAAGCACCCCCGAGGGGTGAGGTTTATTTAGGGAGTGCTGTGGCGATGAAGGGGCTGTGGTCATGAATTCGGGGTGAAGCAGACAAGCACAGAGCCACCGGCACACCGGAGTCCAGCCAAGATCCAATCTCTTTATGGCAGGGTTCTGGCTTGGTGATTAGCGGCCTCTGGGTCGACATGTGTGGTGCTGGTCACCCTGGGGGTGCTGCAGATTCCCATTGGCCATCGCGTCCCGCATGACGCTCCACCCTGTAGTGACCATTACGGTAGCTACCTGTGACGCAGAGGCAGGTAGCGCCACAGTCGGCTCGCCTGCTCTTCCGTGCGGTTCCAGAGAGCTTTCCGGAAGATGGCTCAGGCCGATGTGGTCGTTCACACTGGCATCGACCACGAGTGAGCAGTGAAAGTTTCAGAAATTGGAGTGGATTGCTGAAGAAGGTCAGCCCTCCGGGGATCTGAACAGGCAACCTTGCGGTTACAGTGACATGACCATCCCCTGTCTGTTCTGATGTATACAAACTATTAGGCTTGCTGTTGCTTAATAGTGTTTCTATGGTATCATGTAGGGATGTATATGCAGGCTGTGCGTTCTCTGTTACGTCACTGTTAATTGTCACTTCAGCAGCATCGTCAAGGAGAAGCAGGACTATGTTTCTCTTTGAATTTTTAGACAGCAATAAGCCTGCTGCAATATGAAGATGGAACTTAATATATTTCTTGATTCTTGTGAGGAATTGTGATTGAAAATCTCGCATGTGCTTTGGCTGGATGTAAAAAAATCTCTGCAGGGTTCTGGAAGAGTCTTCAGTTATCTCTACTTGAAATGGCTCCTGATACCTTCAGACGGATGACTATAAAATCTCAGCTTCTCTTAACCCCCACTAATCATATAACTCACAACCTCAATTATCTCCCCATGTGACTCACCGCTGCCTCCTTTCCAATGCCTCTTTTTTCTGTCTCTCTAGGGGCATTTTTTGAAACTTAGATTAACAGAACAAAGACTTAAAAATTAGAAACTTAGTCCTTTGCTTAAGCAATTAAAACTACATCTTTGACAGTAAAATTTGACTCTGTGCTTAGCTATGGACACGCAAAAATGGACCCTTTGTGACCCGAAACAGTCACTGAGCTTCGAAATATGGACAGTTTAATTCAAAGTACTTTCTTAACAGATCCTGCCAGAATTCAGTTGAATAGTAAATGCTGCTTTGACTGACTTTTTTGCGCTGTAAAACAGTATCTGTTTTATCATGACCGTATTCACGAGTGAAACATAAATAGGTTGCATGCAGGAATATGGTCTTTTATTACTTACATAGCATATACAGCACAGGGAGGGGAATTGTAGCCATATATGTGTTATTTATGGATGATATGAATAGGAAAATGTTTTCAAATAATTTAAAAACTTTCATACTTGTTAATTACTCATATCAGGCCTTTTGAGAGGCAGGCCTATTGTGGGATAGTTGCTCAGTGGGTAACAGTGTTGCTTCAGGCCTCCATTGCTGTGGTTTAGGATCTTGCCATTGTTCACCATGTGTGTGGGCTTTGCATGTTCTTCCCATGTTACACAGGGTCCCTCCGGTAGTCTGAAGTTTAGACTAACTATCTCTAAGTTTACCAAAGTGTATGGTTGTGTGCGTTGTGATGGACTAGTCTGCTGACGTAACATGTTTTTTTCCCTTTCCGTGAGGAAATAAGCAAGCAATGAAACAGACACTGAAAATAAATATGCGATACGCCACTGTTGCGCAAAATATTACTGCTGTCCGCCAGATGGCGCTTGTGGTTTAATAACCAGCCAGCCGAGGTTGTAGACCGCAGTTGTTCGTAGTATAATAAAAATTGCAAGAGAACTCAACAGATTTCATAATAGGAGATAGTTTGTGAGCCAAATGTGATGAATTTATTACCGTTTTGATTTGAATATTAGACGATCGTGATTATAAACCAAACCGGCACTTTTTCTGCAACTCCTTTCGGAAAAACAGGTTTTAGAATACCTGATCTTTACATTTTTTAACAAGAACATATAAGAATATAGAAAGTTAACTAGCTCAATGTTAAAACAGAACTTCATGCAGATGCATCACAAGTGTGAACTTGTGCAGCAAACATTTGAATAATGTGACGTATTATGGGGCCGGGGGAGACGACATCAGTCAATGATACAAATAAAACGAATTACGGCGGGCGCGCGAGCTCTTCCGAAATGGAAGCTACTCTCTTTAACAACAGCCACTGTTGCTCCAGTAACAGCAGCGCACAGAGAGAGAAGCCAACAACTGACACGACACCCCGTGTTACACGCTAACGAAACGCATGCATTCCACAGCAAACATTACACGATTACGACATTTACTATTTAAAACATAAATACACAAATACTCATATTTACACTGTTTACAGATGAGCGCGGTGCGCTGCATAGTATACCGCATAATTAAACTTGCTGACCCACCCTGTGGCGTCACATTTACCTCAGCCAATCGTGGACAGCGGGTGGGGTTAGAACAAACCCGCACAGGCGCTTATTCTCCGTTTTAGGTCTATGATGGCGTTCCAGTCCTCAAGTATAAGACGATCCCAGTTTTTAATTCAATGAATGGACTCTGCTCGGTGCCTTTTCTCCTTTATAAATTGTTGTAATGCTCCCATAATATGTAATTAAGGAACGTATAGAAATTAAACATGACACCATGAGAATAACAGTTCTATGTGAAGCAGCGGTTCAGGATACTGGACTGTTGGCTACATTACTGTGTGACTGTACAGACCTACAGCCTTGCATTATTACTCAGCTGACTAATCACTGCTGGCATATCATGGGAATCTCACACCTAGTCTCTCATTTGTAATGGTCACACAGTCAGGGCCTCAGATGTTAACATGATACCTTCCTTCGGCCCTTTGCAGAAATCCATACCCCGTTCTTCGTGCAGATGAAAGACCAGTCCAGTTAGCCATCCTTGTAGGAGCCCGTCCGGACACCTTAACGGCCTCGGTGGGGAGCCGCGCAGCTGAGAGATTGCCATCTGATTCCTTCATTGCTTTAAACGAAGTGGCAAAATGGCGATGACAGGGAGAGGGAGGGAAAACTTACCTTGCCGTATCACTTACCCATCTCATTAGTTATTTCAGTGCTGCTGCCTGCAGTTGAAAGCTGTTTTGTTAATTGCCCTGTCACTGGTGCTGCAATGAAACTAAAATAAACAAAACCAAAAATATCACAAGCAGTGCCTGCTGTCACGATTGGGGCGGAGGCGAGCGGGGAAGGAGGCGAGAGAATCCAGGTTACGGGGAAAACGGGGTTTAATACGGGTGACGAACAGCAACCAAACTTTACACCACGACAATACAATGACAGAACGTGGACTAAATACAAGAGGTAATGAGCAGGAAACGAACAACAGCTGGCAAACGGGAGGATTCCACACGGGGTTAACAATGTGAAATGATTGACTGGCAGCAGTTGCGGTGCAGGTCGAGATAAGCGCCCAGTGACCTGATCACAGACCTTGCATAAGCTTTGTATGGTGATAGGTGACAGCTTATCAAACACCTTAAGCCAGTGATGGTTTACACTCTGCTTTCTGAATCAACTGCCAGTGTTTGTTTGCCAGTCCGGCCTTTTGTAATGCCTAATGCCCATAATGTGAAATCAGTGCAGTAAATATGGTTATTCATTACAGTGAATATAATTGTTTCATTCAGTGCACTATTTATCAGTGCAGTGAAGCTTTATTATTGCAGTGGATGTTTTTGATGGAGCTTGCAGGTATTGATGTAGTGCAAGCGATGAAACAAGAAATGCACAGGGGTGCTAGACCCCCGTCCACGAAGCTGTGAAGAGCTGTAGTGAAAAGTGTACTTGTTAGGAGACCGAATGCTTATCAGGGGAAAGTCACCTGTTACAGGTTTGGTTTCTGTTCTCCGTTAAGGCTGCATTCGCTGTGACTATCTACTGCGTGGACAGCTTGTTTTCACAACATGTTACAAGATTTTTGTAGAAGCTGCCACAGATGTATCTGTGAAAGTAGAGGTGTTATATCTGAGACGTGAGAATGTGACACCCCCCCCCCCACATCCTCCCACACGTCGTTATCGCACGAGATACCAAAGTGTGGGAAATGCTCACAGGTACCACGTTGCGAAGTCCTGTTTATCATTTATCTTTTCTATGATTTCTTCTTCCGTTCTTTTGGATCTCATCTAAGCTGCTGGAGTCAGATTTTTAAAATGAAGGGAAAGATATGTTGATATTGGCCAATAAACGCGATTCTGATTTTGATTCTGATATTAATAACCAATCACTGAGGAGGCTGGGGGCGGGGCCGGGCGGGGCGGGGGGGTGCCTGTTACATTTGCTCGGCCTGAAATTAATGGGCACCAGCAAACACAGGAGCAGCCTTTTCTGCAGCTTCCTGAGATGCTGCCCAGAGTCACTGAGTGTCTGTCTTCGGAGCCTGACCAAATGAATCGGCCCCTGACTATGTCCTGGCGCAGCTGGAGTCTCGGAGACCTAAGCGTCTTGTGCGCAGAAGGGCTGACAGCTGCTGTATATTCTTTGGGCAGTAAGACTCAGATTTTCTCACGGGATTCGTTTCCTTCTTGAAGAATTGTGTAGGACATTAAATCTTTCCAGTCTCTTCTGCACTTTTGCGTCTCATGTTCATCACGTGTCCTAGTTTCAGTAACAGAGAATGCAAGCACGTGTTCTATAGCCAAATGCTTTCATTAATCGGTGTGTGGCTCAGCGGGTTGGGATGCTGTGCCTGTGACTGGACGCTTCCTGGTTCTAATCCCTGAGTGGGCACAGTGATGTCACTGTGGGGCCCCTGAGTGAGGCCCTTCACCCTATTGCTCCAGGGACTGACTGAGTCTGCTTTCTCAAAAGCGTACATTGCTTTGGATAAAAGTGTCTGCTAAAGGATGTAAACTCCCTTTTTATTTTAAGGTTTGATATATTGGGAAGCCTGCTGAGATACAATGAAGACATGGATGCTGGGGTGGACTCTGATGTTCCTGCTGCTGCAGCATGCCCAGCCGACTCAGGTGGAAAACCGTGCTGGTAAGGACCTCCCTGATCTCCTCCGTGGAGCCCAGACGCTGGTATTCTACGCCTGGTACTCTGTGCCTGGTACTCTGTGCCTGATATTCTGTGCCTCTCCTGTGGAGCCCAGGAACTGGTACTCTATGCCTTACAAGGGTAGAGGACACAGTAGGTTAAGTGAACTTGGATGGAAGGTTAATTCGTATGTTATGATTATATTGCTCTATAGTGGTATTGAGAGTGCCTGTTGGCGTATAGATGATCCCCGTGGTTGAGGTCAGTGTCCTTCTTGCAGGCTGTAGCACAGCAGCCATGGACCTGGTCTACATCCTTGACGGCTCTTCCAGTGTGGGTGTTTCCGATTTCGACACGGCCAAGAGGTGGCTCATCAATGTCACCAGCAGCTTCCTGGTGGGGCCCCAGTACACACGGGTAGCGGTGGTCCAGTACAGCGATACGCCACGGCTAGAGGTCCCGCTGGGTTTGCACCGGAGCGCTCAAGACCTCATCCGGGCCATCGGCTCCATCAGCTACCTGGGGGGCAATACTCAGACGGGACGTGCCATCAGGTTTGCCAGCGAACACGTCTTCCCCCCGCCCTCGAGTGCCTCGTCCCCCAGGCCGGCCCGGCACCGCATCGCAGTGGTGGTGACAGACGGCAGGTCGCAGGACGACGTGGTGGACGCCGCCCTGGAAGCCCGAGCCCAGAACATTGTGCTTTTCGCCGTGGGGGTGGGCAGCGAGGTGGCCAGCTCCGAGCTGGTTTCCTTTGCCAACAGGCCCTCGTCCGCGTACGTGCTGTACGCAAAGGACTACACCACCATTGGGCACATCCTGGGCGCCATGCAGCAGAAGCTCTGTGAGGGTGAGGCTCTTAACGTGACGATACACCAGTGCTGCTCAGCTACTTTCTCATTAATACTGGGCACCAGATTTTTATTTGAAAAACTTTCATTGGCAGTGGGCAACTTTTTGCTATCATCCAGATCCGGATGAGATCTCCTTTCTCTCACCTGGTTGGCTGTTACCTGGCAACAGTGCTCAATAAGTTGCGGTGTGTATGGCTTTATGGCTGACAGTGTCACACTACAGCATTCACGTCAGCCTTTATTTATTTAGTGGATGCTTTTGTCCAAAGCAGAACACTGGCGAGGCAGGCAGTGCTTAAAAAGGCAGAGCACTGGCCAGGCAGGCAGTGCTTAAAAAGGCAGAGCACTGGCGAGGCAGGTAGTGCTTAAAAAGGCAGAGCACTGGTGAGGCAGGTAGTGCTTAAAAAAGCCGGACGACTCCCCGCTCTGCTCTCCTTCGCAGTGCAGCCCAGTGAAGCAGAGAAAGTGGTTTTCAATAAAGTTCAGGACCTCGAGTGCAGTGTAGGCTTTGGTCGTGAGGTGGTGGTGGGGGACTCTGAGCCACCAAAACCTCTGCTCTCGTGGGGGGAGGAGGGTGTCAACTCCAAGCCACTGAAACCTCTGCTCCTGCGCACACTGAAGAAATAACAGGAAGTGAGATAATCACCTACAAAGCTGAGGCAGTGGAAAGTGCACTTTGACGTTTTCTGCCTTCTAATGCTGTAATACTGAGAATGCGGCGTGCCGTTAAGCTGTGTAACTCCTTAAATACCTGCATCAGTTGAGACGCCGACCAGATAAAGAGCAGTGTTTCCCAACCCGGTCCTCGGGAACCCCTGGACAGTCCGTGCAGTAATGCAGGGAGGGAGCTGGGGGGAGCAAAAACGTACACCAGCGGGGGGGGGGGGTCCAGCTTGGGAAACACCGAGGAAGGGGACTTTCTTAGACCACAGGATACTGTTGCTTTGGTTAAACGGCTTCAGTAAGACGACAAGACTGAGCGTCGACCCAAACCCGATTTCACTGAACCAGGCCGGGGAGCCGACTGGACAGCAGCAGCCCCAAAGAGGCTCTCACACATGTGAGAAGCAGATGTGAGCACGAGGCAGCCGGAATGTTCCGGAACATTTGATAATTAGACAGAGCGGCTCAGATTTAGCCGTACCTTCTGTTACTCGTTACTCTGTATTACCTTTTTTGTAAAGTGAAATTGCTCTGTAATCTTGTTTGCATTTATTACAATTTCCACTTTTAAATTTGACTTAAAAACGTTCCTATTTAATAAACGTTAGTCTCCCTGTACAGTTTTTTTTCTCCTCCTTGTAACCTTGGTTTTGTGAAAGGTGCTATATAAATATAACGTTATTATTATTGTTATTACTTACTTATTTTTATTATTGCCTATGACCTAGTGACCCAGTTTTTTTAGCACTTGAACTAACTTTAATCTTCTGCTATTTTTAACCCTTCAGAGTCTGTTTGTCCAGCACAAATCCCTGTGGGTTTGAAACACGAGAAGGGATTCGAGCTGATATCGGGAATGAGGATTGACCGGAAGGCCGCAAAGGTGCCGGGCTCTCTGGAGTCGGAGGGGGCCTATATGCTGAGCCACACAATGGACATCACGGAGAGCACTAGGTGGGTGACCCTCCGCCTGGCCCGCACTGACCCGCAGAGGCTCTGAGCCCTTTAGTGGTCACTGTTTTCCTTCAGTAAACACATTAGAAGTACAGTAAGTAGAGAAGATGTGTGTTTGGAAAGTCGTCATGTCTGACATGCTCCTGCAAGCATAGACCTGCCTCCTTGCTCATATTCATAGCCTGGGGTGGGTTTGCCTCTTATCTCCTCCTGGTACACATCGCTGTCTGCAGGGGGGTCTTCCCCGAGGGCCTGCCCCCAGCCTACGTGTTTGTGGCCACGCTGAGGCTGAAGGAGCCCACCGACAGGGAAGCGTTTGACCTGTGGAGGATACTGTCCAGGGACGGCGCCGCACAGGTCGCCGTGACGCTCGACGGCAAAGGCGGATCCGTCGCGTTCAGCACCACCAGCACCAGCAGCCAGCTGCAATCTGCTAGCTTCAGCGAGGGGGCCATTAAGGTCTGTTTAAGGGGTTAAAAAACACACGCAAAGTGTGCAAACGGAGAACAGGGGACCGTCTGTAAAACACAGCAGGAAAGGGCCAGGGGATGAGCAGCAGAGATGAAACACAGAGTTGGACGGTGACCTTACTGCATTTTCAGATATATTCATGCAGTATGAATGCTATAGAATCAGGCAGATCTTGTAGGTGGGGCAGAATGAATGAGATGATGCTGCATTCAGTTTGGACAAATTATCTACAAAGAGTTATAATTGTAGCGGGGCTCCGGGTCCACAGAGGCTGTTCGATGGTGACTGGCACCACCTGAAGCTGCAGCTTCAGCCCCGCAGCGTCGCCTGCTTCCTGGACAACGTGCTGGTGGGGGAGAGGCTTCTGGACCAGGTCATGCCCATCTACATCAACGGGCGGACGCAGGTCGCCAAGGCAACCAGGACAGGAGTCAGCGTTCCGGTGGGTCGGCAAGAGAGTCGCGTTTCCATCCGTGTCGTCGGCTAAAAGGGGCATTTTGGGGCAGAGTTTGTTCTCAGCGATTTTATATTAATCGCTTTCGCACAGTTTAGGGCAGTGTTTCCCAACCCGGCATGTGGGGACCAACACCAGCAGACGATCCACGTTTTTGCTCCCTCCCAGCTACAAAAAAAGGAGGAAATGGTTAATAACACTGTCAGTCACGAGTGGTCAGGTGATTGTGTTGACAGATGTGCCCACCTCCCCAGCTGCAAAGTGCTTCGGTCCGCCTGTTAATCACCAGATCCATCACTACTCGTTATGTCAGGGGCCCCCTGTGCTTTGCATAGGAGAGAGAGGCCCACGGTGCAGTTCAGGTCCCAGTAGGCAGAGCGCCATGCAGATTTTCATTCTGACTAAGCACTGAAGCATTCAGTTTGACTAATCACATCCGTAATTTACGTCAGTCTGTGGTCCCTCTCAGTGCTAATGCCGTTAGCTTTGAAGCCAGAGCCAGGAAATCCCCCCCCCCAGCCCCAGAGCTCCTCAGGTGTTTCTAAAGTGAAGGACCTCTCCGCTGCGGCCGTAATTGGGTAATGGAAGAATGCCAGCCTGAGTCACCTCTGTGTGCTTCCCTCCCTTTCAGATCGAGGTGCAGAAGCTGAGGCTGTACTGTGACCCGCAGCAGGCGGAGAGAGAGGCGGCGTGTGAGATCGTCTCCGTGGTGAGTCTGCCAGCTGCTCGCCTGTCTGCCTGTATACCTGTCTGTCTGCCTGTCTGTCTGTCTGCCTGCCTGCCTGTCTGCCTGTATACCTGTCTGTCTGCCTGTCTGTCTGTCTGCCTGCCTGCCTGTCTGTCTGTC
>JAODLD010000144.1:23206162-23224192 GCA_026781065.1 Mormyrops boulengeri | reverse complement strand
GAACGACCCATTTTACTGAGATTTTCTGAGATAAATGCACTATAACCAACATGTACAACATTTGCTGCCTTCCTTCCATAAATATGGGCTATAATTGACACCTGTTTTTTCACAGATTGAATTACCTTACTGATTTAACTTCACACTGCTATTAATTTGAACATGCCAAACATGCTAAATTTAATCAAAATCAAAAATGGTAATTTCTCGATTTTAAAATAGAAACGACCCATACTGGAGAATGTGAACGGAAGTGGGTTTTAACCTTGTGTACTAATTATGTAAAGAATTCCCAGAATCCATTCAAGAGAATGACCTGGGGTGAGTTTCAAAAGGGAACATTATGGCAAGCATTATGCCTAATTACTATTGATTTCAGGTATGTGTCAGGGGTTGTTCATTATTGTAGTATTTAGAGAAGTAATTAACAGAGGAGTGTGAATGATCATATGAGACAGCAATATGATCAGATTTTCTGTCATTGGCTCAACCCTTACCATAATGTTTTTTTTCTGATCTCTGTCTAGCTTTTTTTTCACTGCCAGGGTTTGGCTTAAATCCTCTCTTACCAGATTCTGTTTTGTTCTCTGGTCGTGCCCCCCTCCGTGTTTTAATGGACACTTTATGTTTGCTTAAACCTTTACGATTTTCTGTAGTCTGACTTGACAGGAATTTTTATTTACATACTGTATACATTTGCATTTTTTACATTTACGAAAATTTGGCAAATGCCCTTGGCCAGAGCGACTTACAAAGGTGCTTAGAAGTCTCATCAGTGAATACATTCTGAGACTGGTTTAATAGAACCTGGCTAAGAATACGTGGACTTTAGTCCTGAGCACCTCCTTTTCATCTCCTTGGTGCCTCTGTGCTGAAAGCAGTTCAAAGTGGACTGTGAAGTTTGAGGTTTCTGCTCATGTGTAAAACAATTCTGTGTAATATAGCTTATTTTTTCTTCTTTCTTGTTTTAAGGCAGCGCTGTAAAATTGTGCTGCCTCATTAAAACACTTATGGCATTATTTCTATACTTAGGTGTACTGAGGCTAGACAAAGCAGGTTTATTTATGCAGCACATTTTCCAACACGGAGGTCATTCAAAGTGCTTTACATAAAATTGGAGCAAGTAAAAGGAATCATTAAATAAGAAATTGAGCTGCATGTAAAAGCCAATAAAAATATTAAAAGAAAAAGCATAAACATTGATTACAGTACTAATCAAAGGCACAGTGCAATAAAATTTTTAAGCCTGATTTTACAGGTATATTTGGTGTGTTTCTAATCTCTTCCGGGAGTCTGTTTAAGTTGAGTGACAAAATAGCTGAATGCCATTTGGCCTTGCTTACTTTTCATTCTTGGCTCTATTAGTTGACCAGCTCCTAATGATCATAGCGGCCTGTTAGGTTCATATTCAGTCAGAAGGTCTGTGATGTAAACTGGGCTGAAACTATTGAGTGACTAAACAAGCAGCAGCACCTTGTATTCTTGAGTAATGTATTCTCTTCTTTGTTCTAGTTAACAATCTAGTGGCAGCATTTTAGATGAGTTGGTGTTCTGTAATGTATTTTCTGGCCATACAAGACAGCATTGCAATAATCCAACTGACTGAAGATGAAGGTATAAATAAGTTTTTCAAGGTCATGCTTGAACATTAGGCCTCTGAGTATACAGCTGTTCCTAAGGTGATAAAAGGTTTTGTTATAACCGTAACATGGTTATTGAAACTAAGATATTCATCAAGCAGGATGAATTTCTATATTTTTGGCAAGGTCTTTAGTGTTCGTGGCCTTAGACTCAAGGTAGGCACTAACTGGTAGTTGCTCTGCTCTCTCCCCCCCCCCCCAAAAAAATCATTGGGTGGCAAAACCAGGGAGATCTGTGTGTCATCCATGTAACTATAACCCACATTGTTATTTTGCAAAATCTGATCTGAAGGAAGCATATAGAAGTTGAATAAGAGGGGGTCTAGGAAATATCCCTGTGGGACCCTGCAGTTCATTACCTTGATTTATAACTGCAAATGTCGACATAACTACCTCTGCCCTCTAGGTATGTCCTGAAACAGTTCAAGACAGTTCCAGTGAGGCTAAGTCTTCAGCCTATCCAGGAGTATTTTGTGATCAATTGTGTCAAATGCTGCATTTAGATCTAGTAAAACTAGGACTTTGCCTGAATCTGTGTTTTGCTGGATATCATCCAAAACTTTGATAAGAGCAATCTCGGTGCTGTGTAAGGGTGGAAACCTAACTAAAGTCTGTCAAAACAACCGCTTGTGTTTAAGAGCAGGATTAGTTGATTGAAAACAGCATACTCAATTATCTTTCCAAAGAGGAGAAGATTTGAAATTGGCCTATAATTTTTAGTATGGAATCATCAAGAGTGTTGTTTTTATGGAGGGACTTAATGATTGCAGTTACTACTACTTACACAAGGCCGTTTTTTTGTGAAAATGTTCACTAAGGCACCTTTCTTTGGAACCAAATGAAGGATCTTGATCTATCTATCTTATTGTATGACAAGGAAAATGAGCCTGTTCCGTGGGGGTGTTATTGTTCCATACCTTGTTACAGGGTGACATCACAACAGATGTCAGCACGCCGTAACTCATTTACTCTTCCTTTCCTGTCTCTCCTCCTTCTTCTTTAGTCCCCCATTCACATTACCTCTGTCCATGTCAGTATGTTAGTCTGATTTTGAAACTTCTCATTCAAGTATATTTATCTCTACAGCTTCATAGCCCTGAATGCACAACCAGTTAAGGCAAGAGCTCATGGGGACAGAACGAGGCTGGGAAAGGTATAGATCATTGAAATCATGGTTCTGCTCACACGCTTGTTCACACATGATGTAAAATTATATTTGCTTTCTATTTATGTTGATAACGAATAGCAGTTGCATCCAGTGTGGGTTTGTTTTTATACCAGTTGATGTTTGAGGTGTGCTGCACATTTGATAGCCTTTTCTGGTGTGTTGATCCAAAGAAATACATTAGTGTAATTTGTTTGCTTTTATGTTCTATTCCAAGTAGTTTTGGTAATAGTTTTACTCCCACTTCCAGTATTTCTCTGTCTCTTGTACAACTCTTTCTTTAGTGGATTTTGTTTTGGAAATTTTTACTCTGCTATCGCCATCCCATGCCATCTCCATAGTATAGAACTATGAGATTTTGGAACCTTTATGAGTCTGGTAGGTTTAACTTTCATTTTTGCTTTCAATAGCCGTCACTTAGAAATGATTCAGCACAACACAGGCATGCAGAGGAGTCAGTGGCAGAAAGGCAGACAACTTCCAGCCAGCACCAGAGTGATTTATGGACATAGCCCTGTGTCATCGGGGGCGGAGTCAGATGTAGAGAGCAGCAGCACTGAGAGTGAGAACGTAAGGGAGAAGATGGCTGTGTTATCATCATATACAACTTATCATGCAAAAACAGCCATATTGTTTTTTAACTTCAGTCTTGCTCCTTAGTCCTATACCCAACATGCAGAGGTGGAGTCCAGACGAGGCCTGGCCTCGCCCTCCATGCTACGACAGCGAATCGCAGAGCTTGATCAGCAGAGGGAGGAGCTGAAGATAGAAGTATGGAAATGAGCTTATATAACCTAAATCTTGCCTAAAACTCAGGGGGAAATATACATTTATGCATTTGTTTGGCACTTGAACCACTGGAGCAAAAGGAATGAAAAAGTAATTTTGTGTTTAAGCAAAATATGTTTTTTAATCTAAAAATGCCATATTATTGTAAATGTATTGTTTATGTTCTTTCAATGTTTCTAAAGTGTCTGCATATCCTTCTTTACAGATGCAGCTTGAGGTGGCCTTATTGTGCGGGGAGCTACAGACAGAGAAGGAGCGACTATGCAGACACATGCAGCAAATGCACAAGCTGCAGGAGGAAGGAAAGCTGAGTGCTTCACAACGGCAGCTCAAGAGGCAGCAGGTGCATCTCCTGCAGAAAGCAGAATGCATCCAGATATGCATCTAGATTTGTATTCTCTGTCACAATGAACAAACGTAGAGGAATTTGTGAATTCAACAATCAACTTAAGAGTGCCAAAAAATAATTATATTTTATGTATGTGACAGATGGTTTATCCAAAGTAAGATACATTGTTTGAGAAAGCAGGATCAGAAAGTCCCTGGATTAAGTACCAGCACAGGAATCGAGCTTGGGTCTCAGCGGTGTGAGCACTGAATATTGATCAATAGACCACCAAATGGCTATTCTGTTTTAGGAGCGAGCTGCCCTGGAGCAGGAGCGGGAACGAGTGAGGGAGCTGAAGAGGCACTCTGAGGAGAAGGAGACGCACATTTTGTCCCAGCCGGAGAGCCAGAGAGAGCAGCTACTATTCCAGCTGCAGCAAGTAACTCCTGGTCCTTCGACTGTGTGTCACATCTGCTTTTTTCTCCTTTTGCTAACAATTTATTTGTCAGTTATCAGTTTCTCTGCCTTACACCCCTACCTCTCACACAAAGAATGAACACAACAAGTTCAGTAATAATTATGTGTCTGGCACTAGTTGTTCATTCATTTGTTAATATGACACCCAGACTGGATAAGATACTTAAAGGTGTCAATGTTACTATACAACATCTTGCTGAGCTAAGCTCTTTCATTACACCAAATAGATTGGACAATATTATATTGGCAGGTATTGTGTCAAAGAAATTGTGGTAATTGGAAAAATAACCCATTTTTCAATGCCAGAAAATTGTCTTCATGATTGGTGGCCTTTCCAGAGACATTTTAAGCTGACTTGCCTAAGCACATTGCAATTAAGAATGTTATTTATGTAACTGAATCTTATTAATTATGTATTTCTGTTTTTAATATGTTTGTATTCATGCCTCCATATATTCTTCTTCAATTATCATTTTCTCTTTCTCATTGTTCCTTTTAGGAGAAAGAAGCCATAGAGATAGCAGTGAGGAGCTTTGAGGACATGGAGTTCCGATTTCTGGAGCGAGAAAGTGGGGTTGTGGAGGAGGAGGAAGAGAGTGACAGTGAGAGGGAGAGAGAGATGTCACGCCACCAGCATGCTGTCAACACTGCTCAGGTAACTCAGAGAGGGACCATTCACATGAGGGAAGAGTCAGTGAAATATGCCAAGCGTTTTGTTGGAGGAATTCAATTTGATGGTCATGTGAGTTGAATATATTTTTTGTACTTGCTACAGCACACTTTCCTTTCTGTATGATACATTTTTGTATTAAATCTAAACCGTTCTGCTAAACACGTTTCACAGCTTTCCTTATCTATATCTCATTGAGAGGAAAGTCAGTGGTCGCATCCTGGCAACAATAATTCAGAACTTTGTCAGTCCGATGTTGGAGAAAATATTTAGGAATTTCTGTGATAAGGCTGACCAGGGAATGGAGGAGGTGGGTGAGTGGAAGTCTGAGTGGCTTTATTGGCCTTGTTTTAAGGAACAATCTATTTGAGGCTGCAACTATCACATTTTTAATTATTCTATAGAATTTTCAGTAACACTTTACTTGAGAGGGTACAAAAACCGAAAAGCAAATTGACGCGCTCGAGTGATGCAAATCTAAGGTCCCGTAAAATATGGCTTTACTGACTATTTATATAGTCTACGTTTACAAATAGCCTAAACTCATTTTAAAGCAGCCTGAAAAATCCCAAGATCCCGACTGTCATGTCTCTCGTCCGATCATCTCGTGTGCCACGCCCCCTCGTTAACCACGTGTGGATTCCCCGTGTTTACCAGTTGTTTCTTGTTGCTGTGATTAGTTCGATGTATTTAGTCTGCGTTTCAGTTTGTTTTCCCTGTCCTGTCATTGACGTCGTTTAATGGTTGCATTCCGCTCCTAAGTGTTCTGGTTTAAACGCTCGTTTCCCGATTTCCCGACTCTCGCTTCTGTTTCCCCGGTTCGTGCCTGCACAGCACATGCCACCGACCAAAAATACGGGAAATTTAGACCAGCTTTCCATTGCCAGCAAGAAAACGTACTCCAGAACTGCTGTTATTTATTTATATATTTATTTTTAACGGAGCATAAGCTCTCGCGGCACTTGCAACACTGGAGCCACTGTCCTGAATCTTAAGCTTCGGACATTTGGTTTCTTTATCTATTTAAGCAATGGGTTTTCTCCATTGTTTTCCGACCTTTTTTTAGCTACTATTAGCGAATGAGACACTTCATGACACACCACTGACTTCCAAGCATAAATACATTCTATTCCGATCTTTTTTGAAAATGTAAAATATACTACTACTAACCTATTATTATGCCCTATTATTATTATTGCCATTCACCCTTTTGCAAGTGTCGTCTTTGTTTTGTGACATTAAATGCTGCGGAATTATTTTCTCCTTACTATTAAGTTTGGCATCTTAAACAAGCATCGGGAAATAGCTTGCAGCCCGTAGGCTACTCCGCAGCCGTCAATGTTTAAGCGAACTGCAGAAACCATAACGTTTATTTTCATTTTTAGGAAGAATAATTTAATGAAACCAAAGAAAAAGACAGCCTTTCCAGAACTTTGTCTGCCGAAGCTTGTTTATCCCCCCCCCATTTTTTTCCTTCGGATCTGCATCAATCTTATTATTAACCTTTAGTGCACTCAGTTGACAGAAATCCGTCATAGCGACGGAAAACTTTTTGACTGATTACATTCACATTCAAATGTCGTCTGCTTCCATCATTCCCTTTGCTGGCACTGAGCGGCGTTGCTTCAGTGTTGGGATGATCTGTATCAGAATGTAATTATTTCCAGGTCACCAACCATAAAATGCCTCTTCAAAGTTTGAAAATGATCCATCAAAAACATTTTTTGGTTATCTTTTTAATGGGATCAAGTGTCGAAATGAACCTTTTTAGCTATAGTAAACTAATCTGTAATCTGTGGCGGATTGGTGTTAAAACAATATGTATTCCCTGAAGTCTGTGTATTTACATATATAAAAGATATTTCACATTACAAAAATTGTTGATGTTAATGGTGAATTTGTTCCCAAGATGAAGTAAGTAAAGTATTTTTTGACCAACTGCCTTTTTGATGATTCTAAAAGGGAAAATTAACTAGTATCTTCAGTGATTCCATAGTGGTGGTCCACACTCACTCTTACTGTTTTGCAGGAGCGTGTCCTCCAGCTTGAAAAGCAAGTGAAGGAGATAGAAAGGGAAAAGGACAGAGAGCTGAACACACTGAGACAGGAGCGAAGAGAGCTGCTGCACAGCTCTCAAAGGGTAAAGCACTGGCCAGCGGTCTGCCCCTAATCACCAGGGTACAACTAATGTAACTTACTATAATAATTTGCTTACTCAGCAGTCAGGTTCATTGCTCTGCATCTCACAACATCTTTATTTTAATGAGTCCGTTTCTTCTATTTTGTATATTGGTTTATTATGTATATTGTCAGTATTCCCTCCACTAGGCTTGTCACGATACTAAAATTTCAAATTTGATACCGATACTAAGGATGGTACTCGATACTCTATTTTTGATACTACACGGGGAGAAAAAAAACAAACAGAGGAACTTTTTTAAAATAAAGTCAGAACACCACCAAAAAAAAAACACCGCCAAACAATACAATGAAAAAATAAACCCAATAAATAGAAAAAAGGCCATTAATATTGTAAAATAAATAAAATATCCTAAAGCTCTATTAGCTTGTGCAAAGATACAGTTTTCTTCTGAGTTAGCAAAATATATCAAACAACTTTAAATATAGCATGCTCCAGTAACAGTCTACTGTAAGTTTAAGCCATTGCAGTAGCACTTACTACTGTGTAGCACATGGCAACCACATTACACTTGATGTTCTTTGGCAAGTTTTTTGGCAAGGCCTTATTTGTTCTCGGGGAACAAATAAGGCCTGACGTGCTGAAGACACTCTCAGATGGGCAGGTTGAATATGAATATATATATATATATATATATATAGAGAGAGAGAGAGAGAAATTGATAGATATAAATGAACGAATAAAGGAAAGAAATGTATTTTAATGTTTTTTTAGCCAAACTAAACAAAGCACTCCTCGCTTCACATGGCACGGCAGTGGTAAAATATATGCGCGTTGTGCAATTAGATAATTGTAAAACCCGGAGAGAGAAGCGAAGACACAGCCATTCTTATAGTTAACTTACTTCAACAGTATTGCTCGACAGTGGCACTTAAAATATTCATATTACGGTTGAACAGCAACTTTACTCACCTCAAACTCTGCTTCTAATTCGGAGTGATGGTCTGTCAAATGCTTCCCTAGATTTGTCGTGCTGCTTGTTTTGGTTGCGACAACTTTGAAACACTGCTTGCAAATGGGCTTGTCCACATCTTTTAGTTTTCCCTGATCATCTGGTTCATATGTGAAATATTTCCAGACAGTGTTCTTGCTTTTTACATTCTCTATCAAGCTTGGTGCTGCAGAACTAAAGCTGGAGCTGCTTTCGCCCGCTAGCATGTTTAAAGTGTGTCTCTCATGTAAAACAATGGGTCCTCCAGGTAGCCGTTGTCAGGGGAGGGGCTGCCCGCAGGTGATTTCCATGAACCGGCAGATGCAAAACTGGCATTTAATTATCGATACCAGTGCTAATTGATATCGAACTCGATACTAAATTTTAGTATCGATTAGTGTCTGAGAATCGATTTTTTTGACTACATTACCCTCCACCTCCCTTTAGCTGTTTGTACTCAGTGAACAGCATCCATTCAGCATAACTTATCGAATTCTTTGATATTTTTTGAAAGATGGATGTGACTACAGCGCTAAACATTGAGCCATCATACTACTTTGTAGTTTTTTACTTGGGCTGCCACTAACAACTCTTTTCTATAGATTAATCTTTTGACTATTTTATTGATTGATCGATTAATCTAAATGATTCATTTTCTTCCAGAAAATCAATTTGATCGTTTAATTAAACAAATTCAGCAAAGTGTATGCCATTACAGGGCTTTAGGTAACGTACGCTCAAAAATATATATGAATACTTTCACCCACAATTCGATAAGCAGATTAGTAGTATATCTAAAAATATTAATGAGATGTGTATTGTGATGCCCAAAAGTTAGTAATCTGAATAAATATGGCATATCCTCATGCTTAATAAATTCGGTTGGCATGGCATGCCACATGCAACACAAGCGATTAACACTTAAGTCACAACGAGGGTAGGGCGATGTGGTGCATGAGGTAGTGTGACCGTTTGGCAACCGGAGAGTTGTAGGTTCAAGCCCCTTAGCTCTTGATCCCGTTGAAACGTCCTTGGGCAAGACACTGAATCCCAAGTTGCTCCCCATGAGCCTCTGCCACCGGTGTATGAATGGGTGAATGCGAGGCAAATTGTAAAGCACTTTGGAAAAAAGCGCTATATAAATGCAGTCCATTTACCATTTACAACGAAGGAAGGGACAGCTATTAGAAGATGCTGTGGTTAAACAAGGTAAATGATGTGTCACATGTGGCATGCTATGGCAACTGAGTTTATTAAGCATGGGGATATGCCATATTTATTGCGTGGCGTGGCGGTACTTTTGCAGATTAACGTCAGACACATTTTTTTTTGTAAATATGGTTTTCATTTTTATCTCAGTTCACAAATGTTCTATTTTCTTTTATTTAAGGGGATGCTGCCTATTCTGGTGGTCTAGAATAGTGCCTGTGTGTTTTCTCTTCCGGTGCTTATGCATAGCGCTAGCACTGCCATGGTATGCTATTGCACTTTGTAAGACCACCTTTTTGAACTACTCCCATAATTACGTAGTGATATTAAAGGAAAACATTTGTTATAATGAATTTAATTAAATTTTTAAAAATGATGGTTCGATTTAAAGTATTGATATTGACACATTTTCAGCATGGACGTCATCGAATACATCGACTAATCACGGCGGCCCCATTGTTACTGTCTTTCAAAATGTTCATTCAAAATAAATAAAATTATAATGATTAATAATTAAAGAATGATTTGAATGTGAAAATAGAATTCTGAAAAACCATGTAAAAGAACTACATTAAAACAGGAAGATCTAGTAACTCTGTCCTTCTGCATAGCCATTTATATTCAGTGGTCTGAATATGTGAGCTCCCTCTAGTGGTTCTCTTTAGGTAGGGCATGGCAGTCGTGGCTGTATTATTGTTGCTGTCACCATATTGAAAATATCTAACCTCTTTTACAAAAACATGTGATAATGAGCTTTACTCAAGCCCACCCAGATTTAATTCGGGCCCACCCATCAGAAGGAAGCTACTGCGAGGGGAGAGGGAGAGCCAGTGAGGGAAGAGAGGGAGCCAGTGAGGGAAGTTACTGTGAGGGGAGAGGGAGAGCCAGTGAGGGGAGCTACTGAGAGGGGAGAGGGAGAGCCAAGGAGGGAAGAGAGGGAGCCAGTGAGGTGAGACCAGTGAGGGAAGCTACTGGGAGGGGAGAGGGAGAGCCAGTGAGGGGAGCTACTGCGAGGGGTGAGCGAGAGATAGTGAGGGGTTGTAATGACCTTTATCATTGTTAGGTAGCCCAAGCTTCTCTGCCATTATCATTTACTCCTACTCTCCAAATTTGCTTGATGTTTACCTGTGATCATCCTTAATAGATCCCGAAGGAGAAGAAATCAAGTTGTGACTGGCTCAGCATCTCAGCATCTGCCCCTTGTATGATCTCACTGAGCCCTCTTAGCATTCATAGGGTAGCACAGGTATGAAGGGAAGTAATGGGCAGAAACATTAGAATGTATTTCTTTACATTTCATGTTATTTTAGAGATGCTGAACTCACTTTAAAATTGCTTTGACAGGACTCACCAAAGGAAATGTCTAGTATTCCCAAACACAAGAATTCTCACCAAAACAAGTTTACTCATAGACCTTTGTCTGGTCAAGGTAAGCCATAGCTGTTAAAATCTGAGCCACAAAAAGTATTATTTTTGGCCAAGGCTACATCCACACTGCTATGTTTTCTTAGTTTTCATTTGAATGTTCCATTATCTCAATCCACACAGGTGTTTTCACATCGTTTACAAGAGTATTTCCATATGCTATTTAGCTACATACTAATCAGGAACATGGAGAGTGCCATTAAAAGCAACTCCATGGGAGGAAAGGGAAGACTTTCAGATATGCACACAATCCATCAGGTTATAATATGCTGCCAAGCGATAAGGCATTGCATAGACAGCTGAAATCTCTGGGTAGCTTGCATGTGGATTTTTTCATATTGTTTTATTCTTCTCTGCTCCCATTTTGTCACATTCTTTGCTTTCTCTGTCTGTAAAGGGCAAAAGCATGCTGCATACAGTATTTACTTGATATATACTTGATCATCTTTGCACAGGGTCAGCAAAAATGATCCCAGACAGTCAAGTTTGCGAGGACCTTGTCATCCCTCCTATGTGCGCTTCCCATCAGCATGGAAACAGAGTCACAGCACAGAGTTATAATGACTGTGGGTTCATCACTTCTTGCAACAGTGCCAGCAGCTCCAGGACATCTAGGTCAGTGCAGGAATATCTCCTTCATTTAAAACTTTATTTTCAGTTAAATGTATTCTTTAACTGAAAATGTATTCTTACAAAGTAATGGCTCAATTTAATATGTCAATTGTGGAGTAACAATAGAGATTGTTTCCCTGTTGTCTTGTTACAAATGTGTCAGTGGCGTAAAGTGCAAGGTTGATGTGATAAGTATACAACTGGTTTTAATTATTTCTTGCAACTTCCATATTCCACAGAGGGCATAAAATGACAGCAGTCATACAGTATATATTCACTGTTCTGTGGACTATAGTCACTAAATAAAAATGTAAGATTTATTTTAATAAAAATGTATATTTAGAGTGCAAATTTACAGTAGGCCAAAAAAGACAGATATTTATATTTATAACTACATGTAAAGTCTTAGCCTGCAGACACTTGTGGCAGGTGGCCCTTGATGTGGTTGTGAGTCACATGATCAGACCACTTTCCCTGCAGTCCCTGTCTTGCTGTACCAGACCTGCTGGAGATGGAGCGAAGGCTCAGGGAAGCTAAAGCCGAGAGGGAGCGCTTACTGAGGGACCGGGTGAGATCCCAGTCTGGGAATCCAGTGTTGTGGTCAATGCTAAATATTTACAAAATAAATAATTACTAAAAATTGTAGGGGGGGGGGCGAGGGGGCTTGAGGGCAAGTACCTAGTGGCCAGGTTTTTACCCATGGGACCCAGATGGGCATAACTCAAAAGAAGAACTTGGGTCTGCCCTCCTGTGGACTCACCATTTGCAGGATCAGCCATAGGAGTTGGATGCCATCTAGATTGGGTGGCATTTGAAGACGGGGGCTTCAGTGGACAGATCATCGACTATCAAATGTGGCTTTAGGCACATGGCATGTAACCTCTTTGGTGGGTAAAGAGCCTGAGCTGGTGCAGGAGGTAAAGAGATACCAACTACATATAGTTGGGCTCACCTCTGGACGAAATTCCTGGAGAGGGGCTGCACTCTTCCACTCTGGAGTTGCCCTAGATGAGAGGTACCAGGCAGGTGTGGGTCTACTTATAGTCCTCTGGTTCGATGCCTATGTTGGAGTTTATCCCGGTGGATGAGAGGGTCGCCTCCCTTCGACTACAGTTTGGGGGACAGGCTCTGACTGTTGTCTGTGCTTATGCATCAAAGATCAGCTCAGAGTATCTGGCCTTCTTGGAGACCTTGGATGGGGTACTGGAAGGTACCGCCTCTGGGGACTCCATTGTTCATTTGGGGGACTTTAATGCTCAAGTGAGTAACGACACTGAAACCTGGAAGCGTGTGATTTCAAGGAATGGCCTACTCGATGTGAAACCAAGCGGTTCGAACATAAAGGTGTTCATAATTGCACCTGGCACCAGAGCACTTTTGGCCACAGTTCGATGATCGATTTTGTAATTGTGTCTTCAGATTTGCGTCTGCATGTCTTGGACACCCATGTGAAGAGTGGAGCTGAACTGTTTACTGATCACCACCTGGTAGGGAGTTGGATGCGATGGTGGGGGAAGATGCCAGAAAGACCTGGTAGACCCAAATGCATAACGAGGGTGTGCTGGAAGCATCTGGCAGAGGCCTCTGTCTGGGAGATCGTCAGCTCACACCTCTGGCAGAACTACTCCTGCATCCCAAGGGAGTCAGGGAATATTAGCCTGAATGGGCAATGTTCCGGGATTCCATTGCTGAGGCAGCTCTGTGGAGCTGTGGCTGTAAAGTTGTTAATGCCTATCGCAGTGGCAATCCCCAAACCCAATTGTGGACACCAGCAGTTAATGGAGCTGTCAGGCTGAAGAAGGAGGCCTCCTGAGCTTGATTGTCTGGTAGAACTCATGAATCAACTGACTTTCGGTCGACCACGAAAAGATTCTGACAAACAGTGAGGCGACTCAGGAGGGAGAAGCAAGGCTTTATCCACACTGCAGGGATGGTGAACTGTTGACCTCGGGCAGTGGAAGTAGTATTTCCACGATCTCTTGAATCCCACTGATTTGCCTTTCTTGTAGGCAGTAGTGCTGGCAGAGTCAGAGGGTGACTTACTCATCTCTAGGGCTCAGGTCATTGAAGTAGTCAAAAAATTCTTTGGTAGTAAGGCTCCAGGGGTGGATGAGATTCGCCCTGAGTTTCTGAAAGCTCTTTATGTTGTTAGGCTGTCTTGGGTGACACATCTCTTAAACATTGCATTGAGGTTGGGGATTGTGCCTTTGGATTGGCTTTAAGAAGGAAGACTGAAGAATGTGTTCCAGCTTCAGGGGGATCATGCTCCTTAGCCTCCCTAATAATAAATTATTATTATTATTATTATTATTATTATTATTATTAGTAGTAGTAGTAGTAGTAGTAGTAATAATAATAATAAATTATTATTATTATTATTCACGCTCCTCAGTCTCCCTGGGAGGATCTTTGCCGAGATACTGGAGAAAAGGTTCGAACCTTGTTGGTTGACCTTTGGATACAGTAGAATCCATGTGGAGAAGGCAAGATTCAACATGGCGGCATACACCTGCTGACAAGCGCAGCGACATTGGATTAAAAAGAGAAGACTTCTTAAATTATAATTTATTATTAATAATTATAAGGAAAAGGAAAAGAGATAAGAGAAAAAAAAACTCCCGTTTTATTTGGATTACTGCAATAACGAAACGGATGGACTATAAATACTGGAGGATCTAACTGAACTGGAGGCTTTCATTGATCATTACCACCTGCTAATGGACATGGACTCGGACGAAGAATCCTCCAATTTCAAAAAGAGGAAAATGGATTCCGCAACAGACACGGATGACCTGCAAACCACCGAAGTTAGTGTGTTGACAACCATAAACCAAAAACTGGACTTGCTAGTTTCAATGCATGAGGAAATAAAAGAAATGCGTAACAGTTTGGAATTCGCACATAACCAAATTGGAACTCTGCAAACCTCAAATGAGGAGCTACAAGCGTCGGTTAAAACTCTCACTCAGCAAATAGAAAAAATCATCATCGAGAATAAACAGATGAAAGAAACTATCTTGGATATTCAAACTCATTCGATGCGAAAATCTTATCTTCAGCAGGAAGAGCTTGTTCAAAGTAAAGGGAGATTATTGAAAAATACCGGTTAAGGAATGAATAATCAGCTTCCACGGGAGATAAACGGACGAAGGAAAGTCCTCTATCCGATTCTAAAAGAAAAACGAGCCAGTAACAAGCAGGCTGTATTGGTAGTGGACAAATTCTACGTGGACGGACAGTTATTCCAAAGTTCAGAAATTACACCGTGGATATTCTAATAGTGAATTGTCTGTATTGCTGCAGCAATCATTCCAGCCCTGATAGACACCTCTGACTCCCTTTCTTTAGTAGATTTAGGCCTGCTCTCTCTCCTCGGTCTCTTTCTCTCTCCCTTTCTCTCTTTCTACATCATGTATTTGGTTTACTCGTGTCTCTTGTCTGTGTTATATGTTTGTGTGTGTTATCGTCTCTTGCATGTACCATGGTTTTCGGTCTATGGTCTATCAATTTTTAGTCCATGTCTGATGTCTCTATTACCCCCCAGTTCAATCACATTTACATTTTATAACACACATGACACAAGATACATTCACCTAATTCAAATAACCAAAACATATGTATCACATTCTTCCAACACCCCTCTTTCTACCCACTTACCCCTTTTCACACTAAAATTATGGTATTACTTTGCATACCCTTTAATACATACTTGCACACAGCTGATCTATAATTTAGACACATTTGATATGTATAAATGCAAACATTCAACCTAATAACATGGAATATACACAGTTTCCGTACCCAATCCAAAAGAGGGCTGTCATATGCTTCTTACAGGAAACGCATCTAACGGATGTCAAACTGCAATATCTTAGGTGTAAACAGTTTGACAGAATATATTCATCGATGTACAACATTGAGGAGTCTCAATTTTAATAAACGAAAACATTCAATTTTCGCTTAACCAATCAAGCATTGACCCAGAAGGAAGATATATTATCATTACTGCATCTATTAATCATACAACATTTACACTTCCAAATGTATATGCCCCAAACAGCGATGATACTGCTTTTTTGCATAACTTTTTTTCTTTACTATCCAATTCAAACAACCTCATTATAGCGGGTGATTTCAATACAGTTATCAACCCAGCAATTGACTGCTCAAGCCCCTCCGGCAACTCAAGGATCTGGCACTCTAACAGTATAATAAAACAATACATGGAGGACTATGGCCTTGTTGACAGCTGGAGATTGAGGAACCCGTCTTTAAGGGAATATTCATATTTCTCCTCAGTTCACCAATGCTCATTTAGAATTTTGACCTATTTCTTCTTAGTAACTTGCTTAAAATCTAACATTTTAGATAACACAATTCACCCAATTGTGATTAGCGATCATGCCCCCGTCTCTCTATTGATAGGCACTCAAACACATACTAAGATCCCAACAAGATGGAACCTCAATACCTCATTATTAGAAGACCCTGACTTCATAACAATAATAAGGCGAGAATGGGCATTTTATCTGGAGATGAATGGCTCTCCAGACATCTCAGCTTCACTGTTATGGGAGGCTGAGAAGGCATTCATTAGAGGTAAAATCATTTCATATTCCTCATACAGGAAAAAGCAGCAACAACATCTGGAAAATACAATAGAACAGAAAATTAAATATTTAACAAAAGAATTATCATGTAATTCCAGTGAATCAAAACAGAGTGAGTTAAAAGAACTTAAAGTACAACTCGAAAGTATAATACATAAAAAACTAAATTTATTATTCAACAATTGAAATACAATGACTTTCACTATAGTAACAAAGCTACCAATAAATATTTGGCAAACATACTTCAACATAAAAAAGAAAAATCAATCATCTCTTCAATTATGGACTTTACAGGAACAATAACTCAAAATCCACAAGATATAAACAAAATCTTCCAAAATTTCTACAATGATCTTTATTCCTCCTCTTATCAACCCACACACTCTGACATTGACGCTTTCCTTCACAATTTGGATCTCCCTAAATTAACTACAGAACAAGTAGCATTTCTGGATGCACCCTCAACAAACTCACTTTAGCTTTAAATAAGATACCCAATAACAAATCCCCCAGACCAGATGGATTACCAGCTGAATTCTATAGATATTTTTGGGACATATTATCGCCACTATTTCACAGGGTAATTACAGAGATTAGGGCCACTTCGACTATACCCACACATATGAATACTGCCGCCATGATACTACTGTTAAAACCTAATAATGATCCCACTCAACCTTCTAGCTACCGCCCACTCTCATGTATCAATACCGATTTGAAAATTTTAACCAAAGCACTAGCATCTACAATAGAAAAAGTCACCCCCACAATTATTCACCCAGATCAGACAGGCTTTATTAAAAATAGACTGGCTATAGACAATGTATGTAGACTCTTTAATCTTATTAATATATCACAACAAACCCAATGGAAAACTGTCATCGTCTCACTCGATGCAGAAAAAGCTTTTGACAAGGTAAACTGGTCTTTCTTATTCAACACTCTTCACAAATTTGGGCTTGGAGAGTTGTTCATTCACAAGATTAAGATACTGTACACATTACCAAGGGCCACTATTACTACTAATGGAATCACTTCACCGAGTCTTACATTGCATCAGGGGACCAGACAAGGATGTCCACTCTTGCCTTCCCTTTTTGCCCTTTTTATTGAGCCTCTCGCAGCAGCAATACGCCAAAACAATGAAATTCAAGGAATACAGGCCATGGATAGACAACACAAAATTAGTCTATATGCAGATGATTTATTACTTTATTTACAGAACCCATACATATCTCTCCAGGAAACCTTTCATATTATTAACAAATTCTCCCAAAAATCACATTACACAATTAACTGGAATAAATCAATAGTCTTACCCCTCTCAGATGATGCCGGGAATTCTGGAACTCAGGATTTCCCTCTCCCCCTTCACATTGGCAACATCAAATATTTGCGTGTCAATATTTCCTCCAGGCTGTCAGAACTGTTTAACCTCAACTACACTCCTCTTCTTAGGAAAATCGAAGATGACTATAAACGCTGGTCAAAGCTCCCTCTTACACTCCCACTCCCACTGGGACGAATTGCAGCAGTAAAAGTGAAAACCTTACCTCAAATCAATTATTTATTCTCTATGGTCCCCACTACACCCACAGATAATTGGTTCAGAACACTTAACTCATTAACAATGCATATCTATTGGAGAAATAAAAAACCTATAATTTCACTGACAACATTACAAAATAAAAAATCACTTGGTGGACTCGTGGCACCAAATTTTCTTCTCTACTTCCTCACAAATCAGTTACAGTACTTCGTTAAATGGATTCACAAACAGAACTACAGTTAACCCTGTCTTGAATTGGAACAACATCAGTGTAAAAATATCTCAGTCGTAGATCTCCCCTCCCTTCTACAGTCAATCATTAGATCAAACATGGGTAAGGTTAACACTATCTCTACAACTCTGTCAGCCTGGTGGAAAACAAACCGAATCACTAAGTCATCACTAGCTTTGAATAAATTCACCCC
>JAODLD010000144.1:23179879-23194136 GCA_026781065.1 Mormyrops boulengeri | reverse complement strand
AGGCACACCCCCAGAAAGAGGGGGGTTGCTCCCTTTGGCTGGCTTTTGGCAGGCAGTCGGCTGGCAGCCGGCAGTCAACCTGCTTGGAGGGGAAAATTGAAGTGGCTACATCTGTATAGGAGTCTAAGCTCTTTTACTCTCTCACTGTTCCTCTCAAATGGAACCTTGTACAGCTGTCTTGTAGACATAGCATGTCTTTTCAGGATCCTGTCCAGGAAAGGTGAATGGTGGGTGCAGAATCCTGCCTACTACTTATCTGCTTAACAAATGGGGGGCGTAAATAAATGTCTGTATAGTACCGAAAAGCTGGCATCTAAAGCCCTGGTGATTATTGCGCATGTGGGATATAAGATCGATATGATTTCGCCTAGCCCTAGCTGGAATGTTGTTGGCTGGGAAGGGGAAATAACACAATAAGCACTCACTTTCCTATTATACTACTATGCATGATTTCTGATGTTTTGCAAAAAGCGTGTTTTTCTACTTCATTTTGATGTGCCGATTTCAAAAATAACATATCTGCAATATTAACATTAATGTTGGCTGCACATTAAACTGTACTGCGTTGCATATTTCAACTGAAATATACTCAAATGTCTTATTGTCAGAACATGTGTTGACACATAAATGGACAAGTATAGTAGATTAAAATAACATATACAGCAGCACCAGCAGCCATAGTTACGGTGTGTTAGGTTGCAGGTAAGCTAAACTGTAGTAATAGGTCTTCAGTCGATATTTAAAGACTGAGACCGAATCAGCATCCTGAACATACAGTAGGCTGGTAAACCATTCCACAATATAGGGGTCCTATAGCAGAATGCTTTACCACCCACTGTCACTTCATTCATACACTGTATGTGCAACGACAAGGAAACCTGCATTCTGTGATCTGAGTGGATGATGCAGCTTATAAACTTGAAGTAATTCTGTCAGGTAGGCAGGAGCTAGACCTTTAAGTGCCATGTATGTAAGTAGGAGAACCTTGAAGTCAGCTCTTAACCTAACAGGAAGCTAATTCAGGGAACTAAGAACAGGGGTTATGTGTTCAAACTTCCTGTTCCTGGTGACAATTCGAGCTGCTACATTTTGAGTATGCTGAAAGATATTTAATGTGCAGTGTGTGCTCCCAGATAACAGAGCATTACAGTAGACCTACTGTGTACAAAGGCACATCAATTTCCCAGTGTCTTGAATAGTAAGAAATTCTCGCAGTTTGGCGATGTGGCATAGCTGTAGGAAGCCTTAGATACTACACTTACATGTGATTTGAATGAGAGGCTTGTATCTAAGATAACACCTAGGTTATGGGCTGAACTTATATGTCCTTATAACATCTTCAAGCTCACTTTTTGGTGTGAGGTTGACTGTTGACTGTTAAGGCACTATCAAAGAAGAGCTGATGTTGCATATTGTCTTATTCAATCCATACAATTTCAGTCAGTACTGAGAAATATTTGCATAGATTGCTTGCCCTTTTCACAGTGCCTGCATTGTTATTTAACTAAAAAGAGCTTGGAGTAATTTGGAAATGCATTGATTGTAAATTTTCTGACATAGATTAATGTATTGTTTGGTGTGGATATAAAGGAAATTTTTGGATCTAAATGAGAGATAAAAATGATAAAAGGTACTTTAATGGGAAACAAATCAACAGTCTCATATAGCCTTCACATCTGTGCACTCAGGACAGTTTTGAATATTTACTCTTCAGGTACAAAGATAAGACTGATGACTTCAACCAAAATAATTTGATAAGCTTTTCCACAAAGTGAGATGATTGATTCTAGTTCTTTCATTTGAACTATGGTGGGATCAAATGTTGCCTGTGAAATCTCAGCTGTAACCTCTCCCCTACTGGCCTTTGATACTCCTTTGAAATTTCATGTCAAAGGAACAGCAACAGCTTATTTAGCTAATGGGACTTATCACAGGGGTTGCTGAAGAGTTAGGGTAGGTATTTGCAATATCTAGTGCTTTGGAGAGGTCAGAAAGGGTGGGATTGCTAGGTCTTTCTAGCCAATGTCCTTTAAGCAGATATAGTCCATGTTTGACATATGGAGTTTTCTTTCTTATTTGTCAAGAGTGCAGAGAACAGTAAGACCTTGTCTTTATTTGGCTGTTTTTGTCTCTTTTTTGTTTTGGTTTGAGGATTTTTATAACCTATTATCTGTATCAATTTAATACAGTCTAAAAGTTTCTTTGCTGCTCTTAGTGCAGTAGAATGTATTGGACTACAGTGTGGGGGATGGCTTTTCATATACAATATGAATATGTATTTGTGTGCTCTCTCAATTCAAAAGTCCTGATTTCTTTTAATTTGAGATTAAATTTTGTAATCTGAAGCATCATATGAATAGTGTATGGCTGGCTGATCAATGCTCTTGTTTCACAGTGAGTAAATCTTGTAGCAGCTCAAAATCTGTAATTAAGCTCTGTGAGGGTTTGTGAGCCAATTTCACAATTTTCCACGAATAAACTATGTTAATTTGTTTACTGGTAATAGTTAAAGCTTTTGGCTACTTATGTTAATATGGGCAGGGTGTTGAACGGATGTCAGTCTAAAATTTAAATATTAACTTAGTAGTTGTGTGGCATTTTTAACTAAAAAAATGTTATTGAGCAGAAAGACGGTGTTGGCATATTGTGTTTGCCATGCCTAAAGACACTCTCTTAGTCGCACATATATTAAAAATAGGAATACGTAGTAAAATATCAAACTACAGCAATGCACACACTTTAGAATATCCAAACCAGATTTGTACATTTGTAAAATCGCTGATGTTCTGCTGTTTTGATATTTGCATTTAGTTTTTTGCCTTTAGCTGTTTGTTAAAACGTGGGAGCCTTATGTATTGCAGAATTGATTTGTCAATATATCAATATACTTCTCAGTCACCATCAGCCCATCATAATTTGAATACTAGTTGTTTCTAATCGAATTCATGAAGCAATATTATTATATTGGGTGATTTTTAAAATTTTACATTCTAGAATATGGATCAAAGTGGGGGTTGCCAGTTTTTAGCTTTGAACATTTTGGCTCATCTAGTCTTCTCTCTTAGCATTTGCAGCTCATGCTTGTGAATTTTATTGTTCTACTTCCTTTGAGATGTTTTTTATATCATGGTACATACATTGGCCACTGTTTGATTTCAAATTACTTATAATAATGTCTTGCTGGTTTTTCATCTGAAAAATCAGTTTTTATATACGTATATGTATGTATAATTAATTCACAAACATCCAGGAATTAGTTCTTTCTAGCAGTTTACATTAGTGTTTTTAACAATTAATTTCATCTATAATTCTGACAAACAAGAGGGCCCGTTTTAATGTTTTACAGAAGTTTTCCATAGCTCATCCTAAACAAAAAGAAAAGTATTTACTTCTAAAGTAGCCAGCTTTATTGTTTTTCTTTTTATATATTTGCACCTTTAGTATTTGTAATGCCATCATGGGGCAAATATTTTTTTTAATTAGTTTGTGACACATTTATTGATCAGCAGTTTACACACTAGACTTATTTGTCTTTCATCCACAAATTCTTATCATCCAGATGCCCCAGTTCAAGAAGTCTACTGTTCATATGAAGGACCCACAGCATGTGGAGGAGATTATCTGCAACCTGATTCGGGGTGGCGCCTCCAAACTCCAGGTATATGAACCACAGCTTGTATTAGCATGATATCCTGCTTCTCTGTCCGTTAATCTTACGAGTAGATGTGTTTTGCTTTCCAGATTATCACTGACTTTGACAGGACATTAAGCAGGTTTTCAAACAATGGCAAACAATGCCCTACTTGTCACAGTAAGTTAACCAAGTGATCTTTCTTTAATAGAACATGTCAATAACACACATATCAGTGACTGATTGGATTAAGATTTATAAACCAAACATTTTCCTGATTTACAGACATCATTGACAACTGCAAACTGGTTACAGCGGACTGCAAAAAGAAGGTATGTGCATTATTTTAACAGGGTTATTGTGTCGTGTATACTCCTATAATCCTACAAGATGTAGATAATGTAAAAGTCATATCAAAGTGGCACCTATGTCATATCCTTTAATGTGTGTATCTTCTGTAGCTTCACAAGCTTAAGGACACATATTATCCAATTGAGATCAACCCACATCTTTCAGTGCAAGAGAAATATCCATTTATAGTGGAGTGGTGAGTATTTAAGATATAAATAGCTACACATGCAGATGTTTTTACAAAGTGACAAAACAATACTACAATATATACATTTGTTCTTTTGATTTAGTATGTCAAATGTCAAAATTTGGTAAAAAAAAAAGTTGATAGCACTTTAAAAACTGCCCATTGTAACAATTAATATTTCAACGATGAGATGCTAAGTTCACCATCGTTTCTAGCTTTTTCTGTTTATCTGAGCAGTGTTTCTCTACATTGTGCTCCCTTTGGTGCAATAGACATTCTACTGGCAGACAAACCTGCTGATGCCATCTGAGACAAATGAGAACAAATGATAGCTCACCCAAGAAAGATGACAGGAGTCAGGTTGAAACACTTTATAGATTTTAATAAAATTAAATCTCAATTTCAGGTATTTTAAATCACACACATTACTGGTGGAACAGCGACTGCAAAAGGACAAGCTGCCGGAAGTAGTAAGAGAATCAGATGCATGCTTAAGGTAAGATAAAAACGATGTAAGGTCATTATTGGTAAAAATTGCATTGGATAAATTGCAAGATAAGAGTATTACATATTATAAAGATTTCTTATTTAATTTACTCAATATTTATATTAAACAATCCAAAACCTATTTAAATTTATATATTCACAGGGATGGGTACAAGCAGTTCTTTGACCAACTGCAACAGCGAAATGTGCCTGTGTTCATTTTCTCTGCTGGACTCGGAGATGTACTTGAGGAGATTATACATCAAGCAGGAGTCTATCACCCCAACGTCAAAGTGGTCTCCAACTTTATGGACTTTGATGAGAATGTGAGCTTATTAACCTTAGATGCTTCATTTTTTTTCAGTATTCATTGTTGAGAATGTTTAAGTAATACCTATTATTTTTCAGGGCATTCTGAGAGGATTCAAAGGTGAACTAATTCATGTATACAACAAACACGATGGTGCACTTAAGAATACAGAGTACTTTGATCTGCTGAAGGACAACTGCAACATTATTCTTTTGGGGGATTCACTGGGTGATCTCCACATGGCAGATGGTGTAGCCAATGTAGAAAACATTCTCAAAATCGGCTTCTTGAATGATAAGGTATTTAGTGTCATTATAAGTTTTTATTTTTCAACTAAAATTGATTTTTAGAAGATGATATTTTATTCAAAACAAACTATACCTTCACAGGTGGAGGAACTGCTGCAGAAGTATCTGGAATCATATGATATTGTATTGGTGCAGGATGAAACATTAGAGGTGCCAAACTCCATCATCCAGAAGATCATCTGACTCAGATCCCATATGTTTTTTTTTTTGCCCGGAGTTTGTCTCTTTTGGATTTTGTTCTTACATAAGTATTACTGGTAACGAAAAAAATGGCGGTGATTGTTCAATTGTGCCTTGAAATGATTTTGGGATAATTTGTGTGGATTTTTTCTTATTTTTTATTGACTAGAAAATTTACTTAAATTCACATTAATTAAGTTTTACTCTTTTTATCATTGTGAATAGTGTCACAAAAGGACTACAATAAAATGAGGCATAACTAACTAATAAAATTTCAGTCTTTCCTAATTTATACAACTGTACCTGTTAGAAAGCAATACAGTAATATAGACTATAAAAAGTGCATTTTTTAATGAAAAGAATACATTATATTCTATATTATGCTGTTTGCATTATTGCAGCATTGCATTTTTCATTTAATTTGAATATATACAGTTGTCAAGTTTCAATTTGCTTAATCTATTGAAAATCATATTCAATTTTTAAATAAAAAGAATTAATCTTTAAATGTTGTCTCCCATCATTCTAAACTGATTTCTCTAAAAAATCAAAAGGTCTTTCTGTCCTTCTGTTTTGAACTTATGTAGATGAATCAGTAGTTCTCAAATTATGGTATGTGTACACATGGTCCCTCCTTGTTGTATGAGAAGGTATTAGTGTATCAGTGGGATGTGGCAAGGGTCAACAGCTTATTTCATGACCAGTGGTACTGTACATGGGGTTTGAGAACCACTGGACCAGATGATTTCAGTATGTCTTAAAAAAAATGAGAGAAGTCTGCCAATCCTTTTGGCATCCAGTTTCATTTTGGGATTTTTGTAAACCTCCTTACATGTCTCCATGCAAACAGTTTATACCACAAAACTGTGAGTTAAAGATAAACCCTCAACAATGTTTTGAATTAAGAGGGGCCATTAGCAATCATGGAGGCATATGAAAGATTCTGTGCTGACCAATTGTGAATTACCTCTATTCAAAAACTAATTCTGTAATCAACTGTCTATGTGAAATATATATTTAAATATAATTATCAACATAAATTTAAATTGTTATGGTCATTGTATTTTTTTTTCTATTTGTTACCTTGATTTTAACCTTGTTCTACTAAAAATACACTGCTCAAAAAAAATTAAAGGAACACTTTTTATTCAGAGAATAGTATCAAGTCAGTTAGAATTCTGGGATACTGATCTGGGGTGAGTTTCTCGAAGACTTCTTAATGCTACTGTACGTCTTTCGTTAGTTCTATCTTTTAACACAGAACTTACGAATGACGTAGCGTTAAGAAGGCTTCGTGAAACTCACCCCTGGTCAGTTAAGTAGCAGAGGGGGTTGTTAATCAGTTTCAGCTACTTTCGTGTTAATGAAATCAGGTGCACTAGAGGGGCAACAATGAGATGACCCCTGTGGTAGATAAATTAAAAATCAGTCTCTCTGGTAACTCAGAGAGTCACTTACAATAAAAGTCCGGACCTCTCAGTTGGTGAGTAAAGGAATCTCTTTTTATTCGAGCAATTCAGCAAGGCGCTCTCATCACACTCAGGCACTCAGTACCAAGCCCCCCTGAGCACAAAGAGTAACTAGTTAATAAGCTAATTCTACACCCACACTCCCCCCTTTTGAACATGCGAAACCCGCAATGTTCACAAATAATCAGAGTCCACTGCGTAGTAGTCCTCCGGAAGGAAGCGCGACTTGACGAAGCGGGCCGGTGGCGGTTGTATGGAGCATGTGTTACCACCAGAACTGGCATTGCTTGCCACATTGATGACAACTGGGGGCTGCGTGTCGAAGAGCCAGGCAGGGAGGAAAGGCTCGTCCATGTGAACAGCAGGGGGAGCCCGCAGGAACATAACAGACTTTGCCTGTGAAGACAGAATACTACAACAACACCTAGACAGCAATATGATTAGCAGCAACACTGCGAGCAAAATCAATATACTAAACACTAACGGTTTGAAAACCCCGGACAATTCAGGAACTAGTGAGGAGAACCAATTGTCCCAGCTGTATTCAAACAGGCCATGTTCTTTATGTATTTCAGACATCCCTTTGTACACCACGTTCTCCAGATCTTGCACAGCCTGAGAGGAATCAGGGACGTACGTGCAACATTCTTTCCCAACTATAGCACAAACGCCACCTTTCTCAGCTAATAGGAGATCCAATGCCATACGGTTTTGCAGAGCTACCTGCTTAACCGCAGATAATTCACCCTTAACTGCCTCCACAGTATCAAGTGTCTGATTTGCTACCTTTTCAACAGCAGTTTGTAGGGCAGCCACCTCTGTCTGAAGATCTGCCACTCCAAGGGATGGAATAAACACCCCAAACCATTGCTCAGTCCGACTAAGAGACCATATGCTGCATGAATATGCACGCACAGTCCAAGACATCTGCGCCTTGGGCACCACGCGTATAGGAGGGACAAGATAAGCTAGATAACAATACCAACCAACAGTCACCCTTGTAAGAGACAAAACAGTATAACCTTGAAGGGAGTCTTTGCGACCACAGACAAATGCAGAACATGGCAGTGCCATCAGCAGGAAATAACCAAGAAAAAAAAGTAAAACATAAGCCTTACATTGTGTAGGCGGGGAGGAAAGGGCTAGATGCTGGGTTGAATTAAGGAGTCGGAAACACACGGTCTCATTCACTGGGATGACAGCCAAGCCAGCCTCAGGCACGGTCACCACTTTTGCCATCACGTTCGTGTCCAATGGACAGGACCCAGTAGAATAAGTACAGTTATCAGGGTTCCGTCGGCACCGCATAGCAGTTACAGTCAGTTCCTGCACCCGCGCCCCATAGCGCTCTGGATCCTCAGCCTTCCATGCTTCACCAACAGCCCATGTAATTATTACCTGGGCCGAGCAAACCCAACTGTTCTATTCATGCCTATCAGTAAACAAACCGTGGTGAAACCCCAGTGATTTGACTCATCCGCCTGAGTCAGATGGAGGATAGGATTGCAGTCAGTATACTGCTGTTTTAATCGGGCATGTGTGGCCTTAAAGGTCTCCTCTATTGCTTGCGACTTCACAGCAATATTAGAAGTGCGACATATAGGTGGTGGCGGAGTTGAGTTCGATGACTCTAGCTCGCGAGACATAAGCCCAGCCATGACAGACAAAGGACCTGCACAGGTTTGGTTCAGGACTGCCATATCATGATGGGTGTACGGGATCCCGTAGAAGGGCCATGCCGCAGATGTATGGGGCATATAATGACAAACCCAACAGTCTCACACATTAAGCTCAGCAGTCACCGCTCGGGCCAAAAGCTCCACAGCATTGGCATCCATCACCTCCCTTTTCCAATGATCCAGAATCTGTCGCGGGTTTGGCTCTGTTGGAGTACAGCGTGCGACACAGCTGGAAAAAGCGGTTCTCCAAAATATTATAGCCTCGACCCCAAATACAACTGACACAATCACAATTGTTATCACGAAAAGGCAACACAGTTGTGACCCGCTCAGGGGCCAGTCTTGAAAGAGCCACCAGGGTCGGACACGCGTCTGCAGTGGACCCAGGCGTCGATCCCTTCCAACTTCACAGCATGAGGGGTCACCATTAGGACCTGGTGTGGTCCCCTCCATCTTAGTGTGTTCCATCTCTTCCTCCTCAAGTCACGAACCAACACCCAGTCTCCCAGGTCTAAGGATGTCACAGCTCGTAGCGGCTCTCCCTCCGGATTCCTCCAATTGGCACGCATCTGGTCCTAGGCTGCACCTATCGCTTGCCGCATTCCTGTAAGATAAGTCAGCAAATCTCCATCCACGGTTTCCAGTGTAACATATCGTGAGGGAGACAAAACACGCATCGGCCTTCCTGTCAACAGTTCAAAAGGAGCCAACCCTGTCTGGCGATGTGTCCTGGCTTGCATGAATAACAAAGCCAGGGGCAGGGCATCAACCCAGGGCAGGCCCGTCATCTCTGATATTTTGGCCAATTTCAGTTTCAGTGTTTGATTTGCCCTCTCTACCATCCCTCCACCCGAGGGGTGATAGGCGCAATAATGCTTCAAATCAATTTGCATCCAATGGGACAATTTAGCCAGGGCCTCTGCAACAAACGCAGGACCATTGTCTGTGGTGATTTTAGATGGAATGCCCCATCGAGGAATCACCTCCTTTAGCAGACATTTAGCCACACTCAGTGCATCAGGGCAGCGGCAAGGGAATGCCTCCACCCATCTGGAAAACAGATCCACAATCACCAAACAATACTCGTATATCTTGCATGGTGTTAGCTCAATAAAGTCCATCTGCAGGTGATCAAACGGGCTTTGGGGACTCGGGGTTACTGCAGGGCCGGTTGGAATGCCCTTTCCCACATTGAATTTCATGCACACCATACACTTCCCACAGAATTTGGCAGCGGCTGTGGCAAACCCAGGGGCATGCCACACCTGAGTCACAGCTGACACCATCCCATCACGGAACACATGATCCAGGCCATGAACGGCTTTAGCCATCCCTGGATACGCAGACCTAGGGAGATAAGGCCGGTTAGTCCCAGAATGCTGCCACACGCCTTCCCCATCACACCGTGCTCCGTTCCTTTTCTATCTGCGGAGCTCGACCTCTGTTGCACCTGTTTGAATCAAAACAAGGTCATTTTCAGCGCATGGTTTATCAACATTCTTTGCCAGCAAAACCTTATCCCCAAACCCAGTGGCGTCTTTAGCTAAACTTTTAGCCCACTGGTCAGCGAGGTCACCCATTGGATGCAAATTGATTTGAAGCGTTATTGCGCCTATCACTCCTCGAGTGGAGGGATGGTAGAGAGGGCAAATCAAACACTGAAACTGAAATTGGCCAAAAGATCAGAGACGACGGGCCTGCCCTGGGTTGATGCCCTGCCCCTGGCTTTGTTATTCTTGCGAGCCCGGACACATCACCAGACAGGGTTGGATCCTGATCCTGGACGCTGATGGGAAATGCCATGTAGGATTGGTGGCGAGCAAGGTTAGACTTGCTCCGCGCCCAGATCATACCATACCACGACTGGAGCTTTGTGCAGCAGTTATGTCAGTAAATCTGGCTGATGTTGCAATATCTGAATTGGACATTTCATTCGACGCAGTCACATTCTATACGGTCAGCAAGACCGTCCTAGGGTACATCTATAATAAGAAGAGGAGATTCTATGTATATGTACAGAATCAAGTCCAAAGGATTATGCAAAGCTCGCTTCCACAACAGTGCCGGTATGTGCATACAGCAAATAATCCTGCAGACATCACAACACAACCTATTTCAGCAGGTCATCTGCAAAATACAATATGGTTCTCTGGGCCAGCATTTCTATCACAGCCCGAAAACACGTCGCCTGCGGTAGAGGCTTTCGAACTCTTTGAGCCCAATATAGATACTGAGATCCGACCTCAAGTGGGAACTCTGTCAACCACAGTGCTAAATCATTTAGGGTCTCATCGTTTTAAACGTTTCTCGCGATGGAGTTCTCTCCTGAGAGCTGTGGGCACTCTGATTCATATTGTTAGATGTTACAAAAGGAGGGGGGCAATACTTCAGAGAAATGTAAGGGATGGCATTGGTGTCACACTCCCTTGGCTGTAGACGTCAGAGATCAGAGTGCGACAGTCATAATCAGGACAGTGCAGCATGAGACTTATGCAAAGGAGTTAGAATGTCTTGCCTCCAATACCGACATCCCAAAAGGTAGTCCGCTGTGGTCTCTTGATCCCTTTATTGACCAGAATGGCCTTCTGAGGGTTGGAGGGCGTCTTCTGGAATCAAGCTTGGAACCCTGCGAAAAAAGACCACTGATCCTACCTGGGCAGCACCATGTATCTGGTCTCCTGGTGCGTCTCTTCCATGAGCAGACAAAGCACCAGGGACGTCACTTTACCGAAGGAGCTATCCAATCTGCAGGATACTGGCTTATCGGTCGCAAGAGGATTGTGAGCAGATTGATCTTTGAGTGTGTCATATGTCGGAGGCTTAGAGGGCGGTGTGAGGTTCTGAAAATGGCTGATTTACCATCGGACAGGCTCAGTATGGAGCCACCTTTCACCAATGTTGGTGTAGATATTTTTGGCCCCTGGTTTGTATCAGCACGCCGTATGAGAGGGGGCCATGCTGAAAGCAAGAGATGGGCAGTTCTTTTCACCTGCTTGTGCGTCAGAGCCATTCATATTGAAGTTATTGAGTCCTTGGACTCTTCTGGTTTCATAAATACATTTCGTAGGTTTGTGGCGATCCAAGGCCAAGTGAAGCATATACGTTCGGACAGAGGCACCAACTTCATCGGCGCTGCCAAAGACCTGAGATTTCCTTCTAATGCCGATGATCGAGCAATCGAGAGGTTTCTTTAAGATCATTTGGACCTTCAATCCCCCACACTCCTCACATATGGGAGGAGTTTGGGAGAGGATGATAGGTGATACACGCCGCATCTTGGATTCCATATTCCTTCAGATGGGACCTTCTAGACTCACACATGAGATGCTTACGACACTCCTAGCCGAGGTCTCTGCAATTGTGGCGCAGAGTCCAGAGCTCAACACATTTTGGGGCAGGTGGCGCAAACAATATTTGTCAACGCTACAGACCCAGAGGAAGTGGACGTCAGAACGTCCTAGCCTTGAATGTGGCAGTGTGGTCCTCCTCAAGGACAATCAATGCAGTAGAAATCACTGGCCAATAGGCGTAGTCACTGATGTGTATCCCAGTTAGGATGGAAAGGTGCGTGAGGTGCAAGTAAGGATCAACAGGAAGGAGGGACCGAAGTTATTCCTCAGACCAGTACATGAGGTGGTCCTGCTTATTCCCCCAGATGCCTAGAACTGTTAATTACTTGTCATTTTATTGTTATCGCGAAATCCTTTGGGTTTCAGACAGGGAGTGTTCTGTAACCATTTATTTGGTGGTGGGGTAAAATTACAGATATATTGATCTTTGATGCCATCTACTGGTAGTTTAAGGATCAACAACCATGTTTGTTAATGTGTCTATATTTAATGATGTCATCAGCAAGCGTCCTCGGTTGTTCGGATGAGCGAGCATTGTTTTTCTCCCACATTTTCAGCTACTCTAATTTTCATGCGAGCTTTAGGAGGCATCGTTGGTATGTCATTTACTTTACAATGCATATTTATGTTAATTAGAAGCATTACCCAAAAAACGTTTGATGTGAATGTTTCTAAAAGGAACTAATTAGGAAAAATCTTGGTGAACGTAAATTATCAGTAATGTAAAGGTGGAAGCTAATCCTTGTTTATTTACTTCTAATGGCATCATATGTTTATTTTTTAGTTTTACCCTACTTCAAATGGCTACGATAAAGAGTGAACTTGGAATCACTTGTCTGCGTGGTATTTGGAGAGGAGTTTATTCTAGCTGTCGACTTCAGCAAGGACAGCATATTCAATGAGTCGGGTTAGCAAGCATGGAAAGTCCATGCTAACAACTTCTTAGAGCACTAACTTTAACTGAGCCATCCATACCATTGGACTCATGAAGCCTGTACACATCAGTAGATGGAACATGTATATATACAAAGCATGTTTGCCTAACACAGGTGGATGTGGGAAGCTTTTTCCTATATCAGCTTTCTTCAGAAACATGCTCCTCCTGTACCTGTATCTGATGCTCTGCTGTAACTGATTTATGACCAGGCAACATGTCCAATGCAGATTGATCATGGGGCTTATCTCTTTGAAGCCATGACAAAAATGAATAACTCTGACACTAAAAGGTAACTTTGAGAAAACCTGAATAGTGATGTTTTTTTCTATCCACCATTTTACCTCAAGAGGAAGTTGGGTTGAGACTGATGCCAAAATGTATAACTTTAGCTATGAGGGCGAGTCAGAAATGAGACTTAACTATGATTTATGTCAAGTTATAGCTGGTTACAATAAAATTCATTAGAGACATTCACCCTCCATCCACCTGAAGACAGGCGAACAGAACACAGAGAACAGAGAACACAGACAGATCTCTCATAGAACAGATGAAAACATCTCCCGATTTCCAGTGTTAAAATCAGAACAACATAAATCCCTTACACGGCCCTTCAACCCAAGAGAAGCAGAGTTGTCGGTGACAGAGATGACAGCACACGCAAAAGAGGAGAAAAAAAGAAAGACACCTCACATAGCGATACCTAGTCAACTCACAACCTGCTGCAAGGCATGAAACCATTTTTGAATGTTAAGGAGGAAAAGTTGTTATTCCATGATGCAGACAACTCCAGCAATATCAGATTACAGAAAGTGGACTTCCAGGCAGATGGAATTGCAAGGTCCAGAGATTTTCAGCAGGAGACTAATAGTAGCTTAGCTGCAATGGAGACCAGCTGGATGTGAGAGAAAGAGAGGAGAGATCCAGAAGAAGAAGGATTTCAGGGGATAGAGGAATGGGGGAGAAATGAACAGTGGAGAGTGATCTAGCCACAAAGTTCCCAATGGTTGTAGTCAGAGGGCAGTCCCAACACATGTGAAGAAAGGTGCCAAGGACATGAAGGTGACAGAGATGAGTGGGTCAGGCTCAAAACCTCTGGTGTTTCCCGGCAGTGGGGTATGAACAATTTTAAATTGTGATTGCTGTTGATTGGGAATTTTGGAACAGTGTTAAATATTTTGAAAGGTGACATTCCAGGATAACATCAGGGTTGGGGAATCTGTCTGCCAATTTGATGTAATTAAGAACATAAGAACATAAGAACATAAGAAATTTACAAACGAGAGGAGGCCATCCGGCCCATCAAGCTCGTTTGGGGAGAACCTAACTAATAGCTCAGAGTTGTTAAAATCTTATCTAGCTCAGATTTAAA
>JAODLD010000144.1:23154004-23165213 GCA_026781065.1 Mormyrops boulengeri | reverse complement strand
AGCTGCGGCGCATAGATTAAAAGTGTAGATTAAGTTAAGATTTGAGTCGGATTATATATTTTATTTATATATTTATTTACTATTATAAATATATGACCGAATAAGTGAAATTAAACGTACGGTGTATGACTCACTAGCACAAGGAATTATTACTTATGTACTGATGCCATTCTCATTTTTGTTCACCCTCTTCACCCGCGGTCTTATTTTTTTCTCCAAAATGTTCGCATGCATGAGTCAGAGTTAGCGTACATATGTGCACATTCTGCCATCAAGTTTGTTTCTAAAGATCACAACGTTTGCATAGAAAGAGGCGTACGCATCTTTTAGGTCCTGTTTTGTGTGTACGCAATGGTTATAAATGAGACCCCAGGACTCTAAAGACTTGGACCTTCATCCTCTTGCAAAGATATCAGGAGCGCCACACACCCCATTTCCAGTGACCTCATGACCCCCTGTGCCCTTCCAATCCGTCTGCTGACTTCAGGAAGAGTCATCAGAGACATGAATGTCGCTGCCGAGGTAGGTAAATCTCTTGACAAGGTCGACATTCTCCCCGCCTACAGACACACTACTGATGGTTGTGCCTAAGAAGTCATTAAATGCCTGGATGTTAGAAGATGGTCGTCTTGCCGGAGAGACAAGACATTCCACGTGCCTACCCGGATGGGCCGCCTCAAACTGGGACCCAAGTGCCTCCATGCAGCAGGTGATGCCTCAGCAGTACACAAGGTCTGATTCCCATCAGGCCTAACCCTATTAGTTCTCCGACGATTTCGACTCGTCCGAGGATGAGGCTTCCGATGGCTTTCTCTCATCCCCTTCATAGATATCGGGAGCACCACACACCCATTCCCAGTGACCTCATGACCCCCCATGCTCTCCTTCTCTTCTGCTAACATGAATATCACTGCCAAGGTAAGTAAATCTCTTGACGAGGTCGACATTCTCCCCGCAGACAGACAAACTAGTGATGGCTGTGCCTAGGAAGTCATTAAAGGTCTGGATCTTGGTCTTTATCCAGGACACTCACAATCCCAGACATTCAGACTCACTCTCGAGAGCCTCGATCAGAGCCTCAATTGACTCCGGGAAGATCACAGCATTGTAGGCAAAGTCAAGATCAGTAAATCTTTCTACACCAACATATGCCTCACAACTGCTGGACCCCACGACCCTACCCAACACCCAGTCCATACAAGCATTGAACAGAGTAGGAGCAAGAACACACCCCTGGTGAACCCTGGAAACTAGGAAGGACGTGGAGGTTCTCCCTCCACTCTGTACAGCACCCACAGTACCAGTATACAGGCCGGCCATGACGTCCAGCAACTTCGGGGGGATCCCGTAAAGTCTCAGGATGTCCCACAGGGCAACTTGACCAACAGAATCAAACACTTTACGAAAATTGCTAAAAGATGCAAAGAACTTCTGCCAAAATTCATGCTTGTGCTTGATGAGAACCCTCAGCGCCAGGATGGCGTCGATGCCGTAAAACCTAACTGCCCCGGTTGCTGACAGACGAACAAGTGATATCACAGATCCTGTTAAGGATGACCCTAGCAAGGACCTAACCCGGCATTGAGGACAGTGTTATCCCCCTGTAGTTGCCACAATCCAGGCGATCACCCATCCCTATCCAGATAGAAACTACAAGTCCTGTTTTCCAGTCAGTTGGGATGATGCCTGACTACCAAATGGAAGCAAAGATTGCCTGCAATGCCAGGAGGACAGCCTTACCACCAACATGGAGAAGTTCACCCTGCATACCACAGATCCCTGCGGCCTTCCCTACCCCCAAGTGATTCACCACCTGTGCATTCTGAGTGTGATTGGGTGGTTCACAGCTGATTGGAGGATCAGCCTCACGAACTATGGACCCAGAATTGTCCAAGTCCTAGCTGGGGGGTCAGCTTTAACCAACTGCTCAAAGTAGCCAGCCCAGCAGGTCACAACTGCAGTGTCATCTGTAAGGACCATTCCATCACTGGCCCTGACTTCAATTCTCCGAGGATCAGATTCAGATGTGATTAATGCTTCGATTCCTCTGTAAGCAGGACGTGTGTCACTAGAGCACAGATGGTGTGTCACCTGCTCACAGGTTCATCTAACAAACGCCTCCTTGTCTGTCCTCAGAGCCCTCACAGCCATCCTCCTCAGTTCCTGGTACAGACTGGAGTTGCTACCAAGTTGTGCACTGTGACTCCTCTCGATAACATCCAGGGTGCCCTGTGAGATGAAACACCTCCTTCTGGGAACATTTACAACACCAATACAACCCTCAGAAACCTTCAGGGCCTTATCATGGAAGGTCTCCCACATCACATTAGAGTCAGCAATCGCACCCAAGTCTGCAAGTTCCTCACACAAACTGAGTGCAAACTCATCAGAAACAGCTTGACCTTGGAGTCTGACTAAGTCCAGCCTCATTCTCCTAGTAGGTGGTAGCCTACTGGATCTAAACTGAATTTTCAGAGTAGCAGCAACAAGTCTGTGGTCAGAATAAACAATCTGGGCACTTCTGTAGACCCTGCAGTTCTGCAGTAGCCTCCTGCATCTGGCCATGAGGATGTGATTGATCTACTTTGTCACACCACCAGTATTGGAGTACCAAGTCCAACGATGTAGCTCAGGGCGTTGGAACCAGGATCCAGCGACTCGCAGCCCCTGACCTTTCGCAAAGTCGAGCAACATGGCGCCACTCTCATCCCGGTCTACAGACCCACCAGTGGGCCAACACAATCGTTGTAGCCAGCCCTGTCAGTACCAATGGTTACATTGAAGTAACCCATTACCAAAGGAGTGTCACCTCGTAGGCACCCATCAACCACCGAGCGAAGTTGAATGTCTGAAGTAAAATGTCTCTCTCAATGAGACACCACTCACTTCGGTCGGAGCATACGCTGTGACAACAGACAAATTACCCAAGGAGTAGCCTAAGTCTCGTAATACACTTGTTGAAAGCCGATTCGCTACAGCAACAGCTACTCCCTGAGTTTGGCAGCCATCACACCCATCAGACCAAAAGTAGGTATACCGACCTACAGAGATCTAGCCACTCCCCAGTCTGCGTACCTCAGAGAGTGCTGCCAACGAAATGCGGAGTTTACAAAGCTCCCCCTACAGCAGAGAAAGAGACAAAACATTCCATGTGCCTATCCAGATGGGCTTCCTCGAACTGCAACCCAAGTGCTGCCATGCAGCAGGTGACACCTTAGCACTACAACAGCCCCGATCCCCAACAGGCCTGACCTTATTAGCTCTCTGACAGTTTCAACTCTTCCAGGGATGAGGCTCCCAAAGGCCCCCATCCGCTTCATGATGCATGGAGCCTTCCTGACATTAAAAGTTTCTTCCAATATTTTAACTCCAAAAAGAGCTCTAAAAGCTGAAATCACTAATTTGGAGGATAGTAAGGGCCTTATAATTGAAAATGAAATTGATATAGTAAAGGAGTTTAATGATTATTTTACACGGTTGTTCACAGTAGAGAACACGAGTAACTTACCACTATTTAGTACAAATACAGCATTGTCTATGGCAAATATATGTATAACTCAGGCTGATGTGGTACAAAGCCTAGCTAAGTTCAAAATAAATAAATCACAGGGCCCTGATTGCATCTTACCTATAGTTTTAAAAGAGATGAGGGATGTTATTAGCCAACCTTGAACTTTACTATTCCAGAAATCCTTATCTGCTGGTGTGGTACCTTCTGATTGGAAGCATGCTAATATTACGCCCATATTCAAAAAAGGGGATAGAAGTAATCCAGCAAGCTGTAGGTCAGTCAGTTTACCTTGCATAACTAGAAAAGTAATGGAATCTATAATCCAAGTGAAAATGGTAGATTACCTGGATTCAAATAACATTCTAAGAGATTTAAGGGATTTAAGAGAGGTAGATCCTGTTTAACTAATTTACTTGAGTTCTTTGAGGAAGCTACTAGGGAAATTGATCACAAAAAGGCCTACGATGTGATCTACTTAGATTTCCAGAAGGCCTTTGATGTTGGATCGAAAACTGGTTAACAGACAGCAAGTAGTTATTAGTTATTAGAGGCACAATGTCACAATGTGGGCCTGCGTTAATAGTGGGTTACCGCAGGGTTCAATTTTAGGACCACTATTGTTCCTAATTTACATTAATGATATTGACACCAATACATACAGTAAACTCGTTAAATTTGCAGACGACACCAAGGTGGGTGGTGTAGCAGATTGCCTCTCTGTCCCTCCTCCTCTCCACCTGCCACTTCTAATATTCTATCCACTCACCTCCATTTGGGGAAAAGTGTTCACAAATTGTCATTTATTTCATATGTCTTGCTTGTTTATGTGTGCCTTTTTCTTGTGTGTTCAGGCATTGCCCGTTTAATGTCCCTATTATGTTCTGTATAACAGGTCATTAAATGATTTGGACGTTGATCAAATTAACATAAAAAACTTGGTTGGTTAACTAGAGTGGTCAAATATGGTTAACTAGAGTTCATTTCAATACTGTAATTATACATCAGACTGCGCTGTACAGTATAATGTCTTTGTTGGCTGACAACGCTACCTACCGTATGCCCTCACATTTTAAAAATCAGTGCTGCTGCATCTGGCATTAAAACAATGATTTTATTTTTTATTGTAAATTTTTTGACCATGGTCATTAATATGAACGGATGATGATCGAATCAACGTTAAACAGGGAATACCAGTATTAGTTTTGTACTGATTGTTAATACTTTTTATCATTAGTTAGGTAGGTAAATTGGTTTAAATCGACAATCATTTGGGGTTCTGGAATGGATTAAATTAATTTACATTATTTCTTATATGGGAAAATTCGACTTGAACCTAGACCAAATCACCTTCTGGAATGAATTAAATTTGTGTTCCAAGGTATCATTGTGGGCAGTGGTATCTTAATGGTTAGGGAAGTGCACTTGTAATTGAAAGATTGCTGGTTCGAATCCCCGACCAGCAAGGCACCACTGAGGTACCCTGAGCAAGGTACTACCCCGAAGCACTGCTCCCTGGGCACTGAATTAGCTGCCCCCTGCTAGGAAAAGGAATGCGTGACTTTTGTATGTGATAGAGTAAACCAATAAAATTGTGAAAAGAAATTATTTGTTCTTTATTTTATAAAGAAATGCTAAAATAATATGGACAAATTTGTTGGTACCCCTAAAGAGACTATTTATCCGTGCATCATAGTCATGTTTAGTTTCAAACTAAGTGTTTAACCGTAATCCAGGTGCCTTCAAGCTTTTCATCAGCCATTCTGCCTATTTAAAGGGAAAGAACATGCTCCTGTTTTGTCTGGTGCACCATACTGAACATGGACCAGAGAAAGCAAAGGAGAGAGCTGTCTGAGGAGCTCAGAAAGAAGATGATAGATAACCATGTTAAAGGTAAAGGCTATAAGACCCAAGCAGCTTCGTGTTCCTGTGACCACATTTGCCAATATTATTAAAAAGTAAAAGGTTTATGGGACTGTAGATGCAAGAGGAAATGAAAGGTTGATTAGTAGCATAGTGTGAATGGTAGATAAAGAGCCAAGGAAACCATCCAAAACCATTCAAACTGAGCTCCAAGATCAAGGTACGTCACTTTCTGATCACACCATCCATCAACAATAATGGGCTTCATTTTCAACAATAATGGGCTCCATGGAAGAAGACCCAGGAGGACTCCACTATTGACATAAAAACACGAAATAGCCAGAGTGGAATTTGCCAAAATGCATGTTGACAAGCCGCAACGTTTCTGAGAGAACATCCTTTGGACTGATGAGGTAGAACTGGAGCTTTTTGGCCAATCACATCAGCTCCATGTTTACAGAAGGAAAAATGAGGCTTTAAAAGAAAAGAACACCATACTTACTGTGAAACATGGAGGGGGCTCAGTTTTGTTTTGGGGCACAGGGATCCTTGAATCTGCAGGGCACAATGAAGTCTCCAGACTAACAAGGCATCCTGGAGCGAAATATACTTACCAGTGTCAGAAAGCTCAGCCTCAGTCGCAGGTCATAGGTCCTCCAACAGGATAATGACCCAGACATACAGCTAGAACCACTCAAGAATGGCTGAGAAAAAAACATTGGACTATTCTTAAATGGCCCTCCATGAGCCCAGATATTAATCCTATTGAACATCTATGGAAGGATCTGAAAATTGCAGTGTGGAAATGCCACCCTTCAAACCTGAGACAGCTTGAGCAGTTTCAGGAAGAGTGGGCCAAATTACCTGTTGGTAAATGCAAACGTCTCATTGTGAGATCGCTGGCAGTGATTGCTGCAAAAGGTGATGCCACAAAATACCATCTATTTTGACAGCCATTTTCATTTGTTTAATTATATAAAATATTCAACTGAATCAATAATCAAAAGCAAAGTCTGATTTGTGTTAAATATGGAATTAACAATAAGGGATGCAATTAAACTTTTGTCCGTTCCAAGATATTTCAAAGATGTGTGCTTATTGGTTTTTATTTTTTTTGGAAGGGTACCAACATATTTGTCCACGTCTGTAGACTTTAGTTGGGTGGGCTGTCGAGGTATATTAATGGGTGCCAAAGTATATTTTAACATTTTATAGGTTTTTAATGTATATTTTCAAACGAGAGAATGATCCACATGACATTTGCGAGAAGAGTACTGACAATCGCATGTGACTTCTGCAGAGAAACCGAGACAGACATTCTCTGGAATTATGGCAGAAGATACGGTGGATATGCTAGTATGCAGCAGTGGGTGACATGGCAAAAATATCATATCACAATGTCAAAGCTGACCTGAGAAACAGATTAAATGGGGAACACCAGGTTGCATGTCTGAGAATATTAATAGCATCAGCACCAGGGGGTTCCCAAATGTACAGGCTTTGGAGCTCTTTGAAAAAGCCAGAAAGATTAAGTGCTCTGACAAACAGTGCCATCTTTGTACACTACAGAATGCTCCCGTTCTTATTTATCTTCCTCTTTTCCTATTTTTTATTTCCTTTGATTTCCACGTGGGTAGATGGAGGACATGATTGGGGGGTTGAATCTGTGAAATATGTGGGATTAATAAAAAAATACAATAAATCAAAATATTGTGACTGATGATGACCACATGTATTTGTTGTCACATGAATTGGAATTTGATGTCAGTATAGTCGTGGGAATGTGATATGGCAAAATGGCTTTTTTGCTAGTGAGTACTTAAAAGGAAATGTTAAAAAGAAGTTTTATGGACCACCAAGATGATTTTTACTTATTTGTTTACTGCACCTCAAAGCACATCAAAGTGAATGTATTAAATGCACAGCAGTACAGCATACAGCAGTAGACAGACAATGAAATCACTGATAATTAAGATACTTTTGTCAATTAAAAGTCATATCATTATGCACAAGTCATCTGTGATGCCGACGTGACAATGACATTATGATTTGTTCATTTTGAGTTAAGGATGAGCCGATCCACATATTTTTCAGTTCCAATCCGATGCACAACTGCCAATACCGATACAGATTCTGATACAAGAGCTCTTTTTACTTTAATATATTAGTAGAATGAATGTTATATATAAATTCCTATACTTTATACATTATTAATATTTTTTAACCTGGTAAATACAAATGAAAAAAGTGTATGCCAAAAAGCTTTGTTAATTAGGCTAGTAGAAACATACATAACATACTGTTCCACCTCGTTTGTACATCTTGCTTTAAGCATTTTTGTGGCATTTGCTGTTCAATTTAAATATCTTTCAAGAGAGTATACGCAAATGGTGAATGCTTACAATGCCCCGCAATTTTTCTCACAGCGACAACAGCATCACTTTCACCATTTGTATATATACATATATATATGTATATATATTTATATATATAAACCCACCTTATCTCTCGATGTCTGCACCAACCACCATGGCAAATTCCTTGTATGTGTGAACGCACTTGGCAATAAACTCTATTCTGATTCTGATTCTGATTCACTTCATTGCGAAAGCAGCCCTTTGTGTATCACAAGCTGTAGCGAATGTGTAAAATAGATGATTTGGCCACTCCCAAATCATCCATTGCTTTTTCAATGCCTAATTTATGTTTACATTTATAGGTAAATAACAGGATAGGCTTTTTTTCTGTCAACCGATCACCACCTGGTGGTGGGTTGGTTCCACTGGTGGGGGAGGAAGCCGGTCAGGCCTGGCAGGCCCAAGCGTATAGTGAGGGTCTGCTGGGAACGTCTGGTGGAATCCCCTGTCAGAAGGAGCTTCAACTCCTACCTCCGGCAGAACTTCTCCCCTGTCCCAGGGGAGGCAGGGGACATTGAGTCCGAATGGGCCATGTTCCGCGCCTCCATTATGGAGGTGGCTGACTGGAGCTGTGACTGTAAGATGGTTGGTGCCTGTCACGGCGGCAATCCCTGAACCCACTGGTGGACACCGGCCTATCGGGAGAGGCAGCTGATTAGTACCGGCAGGCCAAGCGGAACGTGGCTTCGGCGGTTGCTGAGGCAAAAACTCGGGTGTGGGAGGAGTTTGGCAAGGCCATGGAGGCCATGGTATGTGGGCGTTTGCCCAACCAGTCTACATGTGCTTTGTGGACTTGGAGAAGACATTCAACTGTGTCCTTTGGGGAGTCTTGTGGGGAGTGCTCCGGGAGTATGGGGTGCTGGGCTTCCTTATAAGGGCTGTTTGGTCCCTGTACGACTGGTGTCAGAGCTCGGTCTGCATTGTTGGCAATAAGTTGGACTTGTATCCGTTGAGGGTTGGACTCCAGCCAGGGCTGCCTGTTGTCACCGATTCTGTTCATGACTTTTATGGACAGAATTTCTAGGTGCACCCAGGGCATTGAGGGTGTCCGGTTTGGTAACCTCAGGATAAGGTCTCTGCTTTTTGCAGATGATGTGGTTCTGTTGGCTTCATCGGACTGTGACCTTCGGCTCTCACTGGAGCAGTTCGCAGCCAGGTTTGAAGCGGCTGGGATGAAATTCAGTACCTCCAAATCCGAGACCATGGTCCTCAGCCGGAAAATGGTGGAGTGCTCTCTCCGGGTCGGGGAGGAGGTCCTTCCCCAATTGGAGGAGTTCAAGTATCTTGGGGTCTTGTTCACGAGTGAGGGAAGGATGGAACAGGAGATCGAGAGGCGGATTGTATGGCGTCAGCAGTGATGTGGCCGCTGCTTCGTTCTGTCATGGTGAAGAAGGAGCTGAGCCAAAAGGCAAAGCTCTCGATTTACCAGTCGATCTACGTTCCTACCCTCACCTATGGTCACGAGCTGTGGGTATTGACCGAAAGAACGAGATCGCGAATACAAGCAGCCAAAATGGGTTTCCTCCGCAGGGGAGCTGGGCTCTCCCTTAGAGATAGGTTGAGGAGCTCGGTCATTCCGGAGGGACTCAGAGTAGAGCCGCTGCTCCTCCACATTGAGAGGAGCTAGATCAGGTGGCTTGGGCATCTGGTCAGGATGCCTCCCTGGTGAGGTGTTCCGGGCATGCCCCACTGGGAGGAGACCCCAGGGAAGACCCAGGACATGCTTGAGAGACTGTTCACCCAGAGGAGCTGGACAAAGTGGCCACGGATAGGGAAGTCTGGGTTTCCCTGCTTAAACTGCTGCCCCCGTGACCCGACCTGGAAAAGCAGTAGAAGATGGATGGATGGATGGAAGTTACTTAATGTAATTAGATCAGACACTTACTGTGAGCTCTTTTAGAAGTATAATTTGGTTTTCAATTTATAACTACTCGTTGTTTCAAATGTAATATTTTGTTTGTAAACATTAAAATGAATCAAGTAATGATTTTTGTTATAAAAACAATACATTTCTGACATTATTACTGAATTAAAAAAGTGTCTCAAGACTTTCTGTGAGCACTGTAAGTCAAGACATATAACAAGACAGAAAAGATTTAACAAGATAGAAATAGATAATGATTGATGTCCTTTATGGACTACGGTATGATGCAGAGCTGCCATGAAAAGATACAGACAAAGCAGTTATGTGTTCACCTGAACAGGACACGATAAAAGTTCCTTGCTTTACATGTTCTTTAAGTTCTTCAAGTAATAAAAGGAAAGCAAAACAAAATATGTGTGTATATATATATATCTATATATAATTTTTTTTGCTGAAAAAATGATCTGATTCATGACTCAAAACCATCATATGATCCAAACTGTGACTTTTGTGATATGTTGCACCCCTTTTGATTAAGCTGTTTTCATAAAAACTTACGTAGCAAGTTCACCAATCAAAGCAGCTGTTCATTGCACTGTTCTTACTCATGCAGATAAGATTGTTGTGGGGAGCTACATGGGCCTGCTCAGGATTTACACCCCCCACCCTCTTAAGCCTGGGGAAACAATTAATGCTGAAGACCTGCTTCTTGAAGTGCAGCTCCAGGATCCCGTCATCCAGCTGGATTTGGGCAAGTTTGTCTCGTAAGTAATATGTCACTATGGGTGGGGGGGATTGATTCTGTTACAAATCATGATTCTTCAAGTTGACGATTTTACTATCGCAGTGCGAGTTAAAAAATCGACTTCTAAACATCAATATAAACATGGATTACTGAAATCATGTTGTTCACATTTGGTATTGCTAATATATTTGTCCAGTTGCACACAGCCCGATTTTCATTGAAAATCTCTATACCTCTTCCCTGAACACTGAGAAGAATTTCTAAGCATACTGAACTATTTGCACCCTTTTTTAAACTCCCCCCTTGGGTTTCACCTCACCCCGTGTCCTGCGCTTTCATTGGCTGTAGCTCGCCGCTGCACTCATTGCCAAGCGCAACTCTTGAACACTACAAGATTTTGGAGTTGCTGATGGCTCCAGATATTTAGCTTGCTAGATATCTGATGGGCATCTGCAATGCACTGGTGACTCTGTCCAGTCGCATCTTTGAACTAATAGTGATCGAGCATCGATGTACCTGCGGCAAGCAAATACTGATTTGCCTTCGATCAAGAGCAAGTGGAAAACTTGAGCTAAAATTGTGAAGTGTGAACTTAGTATTAGTTATTTTTTTTAGGCTCATCTGAATTTTCTGGGAAAAGCGCACACTCAATTCATGTAATCTAAAATGAGTTAGCATGTTGGATGTGTTTCCAGAAAAATATTCAAGTTCGGTATACTGGAGCCGACAACATTCTTGTCACGCCCAGCCCCGATCGCCCTCATGTGGACCACACCTCCTTGTTAACCCCGTGTGGAATCCTTCCGTTTGCC
>JAODLD010000144.1:23129005-23143063 GCA_026781065.1 Mormyrops boulengeri | reverse complement strand
TGGGTTCCACTGAAATAAAGGTAGCTGATTACGAGAAAGACCTCGGTGTATATGTTGATGCTTCCATGTCCTACTCTTGCCAGTGTGAGGAAGCAATAAAAAAGGCGAATAGGATGTTGGGTTACATCTCTAGGTGTGTGGAGTGTAAGTCAAGGGAGGTGATGCTACCATTATATAACTCCTTGGTAAGACCTCACCTAGAATATTGTGTGCAGGCTTGGTCACCATACCTTAAGAAGGACATTGCTGCCTTGGAAAGGGTTCAGTGTAAGGCTACGAGAATGATTCCTGGTCTTAGAGGAATGTCGTATGAGGAGAGGTTAGCTGAGCTGAATATGTGTAGCTTTGAGCAAAGGAGACTAAGGGGGGACATGATCCAGGTATATAGGATTCTAACAGGTCGGGATGCTGTTCAGCTAAATACTTAGTACTGCTTCACAAAAACATTATATGGATGAAGATCTACACCTGCTTCATTTTCAGGAAGGAAAGAGCAGCCGTGGAAGACACTTGTGAACACAGTGACACAAGTGGATCTTTTTAAAACTTCCTAGGCATATTGCAGAGGTAGTTTCAGATTTTACCACACTTTGGGGATATTTTGGTGCCCAAATGTAATTTATGCAAACAGACACACACACGCGCGCACACACACACACACATACACACACACACACAAATATGCGTTTTGTGTATATACTTACAAACTTTCAGACATACGAACGAAGAGGACTGTAAGTCCAAATTGTGTTCACTGGGCTCCCGTTTCCTGTCCGCAACATCAAATTTTTTTTTGTGCACTCCAGTTCCACCTAGTACAACTTTTAGGCAGCGTAGCCTGTGTTCTTCCAGCATCCTAGTTCTTTGTACTTGCGTATACCCTTAAAATCATGTTGATTAACGACTTACGAGCAAGTTGCGAATGGCTGTTCGGGACGTATCTTAGTGTCTGTATATATATATATATATATATATTTAATAGCAGTAAGATTAGGCGAGGTCTAATTTTTATACTGTCCAGACATTACGCTGGCGTGCACAGTATTTTGTCTGCAGTGTAAAAAAACAACTCTACTCCGGTGGAATCCCCCACAATACAGTTTTACTGTAAGGAAATAGCGCAACATGCCTTTTGCCATTATACCACCCAAGTCTAAATAGTAGTTCTGCTAATAAGTGCATTTTCGGTTCATAAACATGAAAATTATGTCTAATTATGTCAAATGTATAAGTGGAGTTGTCGTGCATTAAACCTTACATAGTTCATTAAAAATGTGCGTGTAGGAATTGATAAGTGGAACTGTAATTCAAATATCTTTCCAAATTCCGGGTTCTTAGAAATTAAGAACCAGTTCTAATATGGAACTATTTCTCAATACCCAACCCTAGTCTTTATTGACCTTGGGACAGTGCCAACCAGCAAAGAAACAGTGTGTGAAAGCTTACATTTGATTCACCTTAGAAGGGGCATTTTTTTTTCAGAAATGAATTGCTGGAGCAGTTTGCTAGAAGCTTCAATGGTCGTCTCCCTGTGGTATCTTCCCCAAGTAGCCTATTATTCTTAGAAAAACCTTTTCCATGCTTCACCGAAGGTGTTGTGTGGTGTAGTGGGTTAAACCTCTGTTCCTGTGACTAGGGCTGAATGATTTATTGATTTTAAATCAAAATCGTGATTTGAAACAATGTGTTTAGAAATTGCAAAGGCTGCGATTTACGCTATGCAATATAGAGCACGTCTGACCCAGGGTTTAAAACTCGTGAAACAGTTTCACAAATTCGTGCCATTCTCCTTGTGTGACAGTCTTACCAATCAGAAGTGCCGTGCTATTCGCACTAGTTGTCCTCACCAATCAGAAGTGGCCCAAAGAGACTGTGTGTATGCCTACAAACAGCAAACACGTGAAACCCAAGGAAAACGTTACCATTCTACTTTACACACTGCAACCCAACCCCTTTATTGGCTTAAATGAAATTGGCACTTCACACCTTAAATTGACATTTGCATTCAGCTATTTAATCTCCTTGGCGTTAACCTTGAGCTCAGTATTTTATGTAAAAATGGTTTACCCTGAGTGAGATTCAGGGTAAACTGGTTTGATTCCCCATACACAGCATTAAGCACGAATAATGCTCAGGGTAGGATTCTGCTGCCATCTAGTGGCTGACATAAATTTTACAGCATGTGCTAAGAAGCACTCTTCTAGGGACCGGATTGCATGGTTGGACTGTGCATTGGTGATTGTTTTAAAACATGTCACATTGAGGACAGGTCCTAAATCTGCATCAGTACAGCACTGGACAATAGACATACCATTCCTGCTGTAATGTAATGTAATATTGTTATTTTGGTTTTAACAAGTTTCTGAGGCATGGAATCAAATTTTTTCCTGTTGAAAAAAATACACCTTTTTTGCACATTTTCCCAGGGGGAAGTGTAATGCTAAGCAGGTTTAGAGTTGCTTGTGTGTTTTATCTTGATCTTAAATCTGCATTTGGAGGTCATGACGTAAGTGTATTTCCCTTTAGTTGTGGTTTTAGGTGAAGATTCTCTTCCCTCAGATTTACATTCCAACATCACATTAAATACTTGTTAAGAAAAAAGACAACACTTGAAAAGAGACAGTTGTTTTTCAAAGTCACCGAGATCTTTAATTCTAGCTGAAATGATGGGAAACTGCTCCTGCCAAAGCTTTTGTATCTCAGCCTATGTACAAAGTAACTGATAGGTGGAAACCTTCACATTTTGGTGGGAACATTAAACTTCCACACACAAAGTGTGGGGTAGCATTCAACATTTCCAACATTGGGATTGTGAATTGACTGTGCTGCCTGAAGTGCAGGAATAATATTTTTTTTCAGTTGATGGCCTCTGTTGGCACTGCATTAATAAATGAAGGTTGCATACGGATGTTGTATCAGACGGTGTTGGCGAGTGTCGTTTTTTACGCGGTGGTATGCTAGGGAGCCAGCATGAAAAGGAGGGATGCGTTACGCCTGGATAAACTTGTGGGGAAGGCAGGCTCTATTGTAGGCATGGAGCTGGACAGTTTGCCATCTGTGGCGGAGCGAAGGGCGCTGAATAGACTCCTGTCAATTATGGAGAATCCTCTGCACTCATTGAATAGTATCATTTCCAGACATAGGAGTAGCTAAAGCAACAGATTGTTGTCACTGTCTTGTTCCACCGAAAGACTGAGAAGATCGTTTCTCCCCCATACGGTGCGACTCTATAATTCCAGTAGTGGGTGTAAACGGGTGTAAACGTTAATACTATGCAATGTTATTGATTGTTATACCTGTTTTATTACTTTTAAATTATTTGTTAATTATTTATAAATTATTGTTTCTTATTAGTATTCATTATTAGTATGCTGCTGCTGGAGTACCCGAATTTCCCCTTGGGGATTAAAAAAGTATGTACAGCATGTATCTATCTATCATGGCCTGCATCTAGCACTGGCGACTAATGATTGCAATTAGTGCTCATTTGGCACAGGGTTGCCAGGTCATTGTACTGAGTAACTTGAGGTTCTTTTCCTCCTGTTCTTTACAGGGATCTGAAGGGTGTAGTGGTGACACTAAGTGAAGAGGGCCATCTGCAGTGCTCCTATATGGGTAGCGACCCATCCTTTTTTATCGCTCCGAAAGCAGAAGCACGGGAAATCAACTATGATGATGTGGATAATGAAATGAAGACCTTGCAGAAGACAATCAAGGAGGCTACCAAGATGCAAGGTGATCAGCAGCGTTTCTGGATGGCATGGAGGGGGAATTCTGCCCGCCCTATAACAGCTTCCTGTGAATGCACCTTGCACGAGATCAGTCTCCCGAGGACTAAGCAGTTCTGCAATCACAGTATTTCATGCAAAGTGAAGTAAACCACACAATATTTGCAAGAGCTTGCAGTTTTTCAAATTTACCACAGTTTTTCTGCAAGAAATGGCCGAATCCAGACATTTGCATATATAGACGCTTGCATATACTGTATGTATGTGTGTGTGTGTGTGTGTGTGTAAGACTGGGCCCAACATTACATTTGTCTCCTGAACTCGCAACTTGCCAATTGTTGGCATTTTCAGAAAACACACACACACAGACACACACACACACACACACAGATGTTGGTGTACCTATCTAAATGGGGACCGTCCATTAATTTCTATGGGAAAAACCCTAATCCCAATTGCGACACCCTTAACCTCTACCCATCCCTAACCTTAACCATAAGTAACCAACCCAAATACAAGACTTGGCATTTTTACTTTTTTAATTGCATTTGCAGATTTTTATAAAAATTAGGTTTTCCTAATGGGGACCTCAAAAGATGTCCCCAAAAGCAGGAAAATTTCAGGTTTTACTACACTTTGGGGACAATTTGGTCCTCAGATGTGATCTATGCAAACACGCACACACGCACACGCACACACACACACAGAACTCCGCAAATTGCATTGCAAATTTTAAGAAATGCTGTAATAATTCCAAAAATTTCAGCAAAATTCCTTAGGGACTGACAGGATATACTAACCATGCTCAGTTTTGCATATTTTGTTTCCAAAGTAGTTTGCCTCATTCAACTTTTTTTCTCAGTACATCTTAAGTACCCCGTCATCCATACCACACCAATATGATTCCAAATATGTTAATTTCAACCAACATTAAATGGAATATTCTGAAAACAATACTAATACATATAATATTAGGGCTGCCAGGTGACTCATTTTGTTAGTTGTGATTATTTGCATAAACAATAGTTAATCGTATATTCAGTCACATTATAATTAGTTGAATGTTAGGGCTGTGAGTTGAATTAGTAATCACACAGTTTTCTATGATTGATCGCACCTATCATTCAAAGTTATAATCATAAATATGTACACATTGAATTCCCAAATTAATGTGGAATTAACACAAAGGGAGTTTTTGGCCATTCTCCCAACCGTATCAATATTCTCTCATTTTTAAAAGTTAGTTTGAAACACACAACTATAAAAACCTAATTTTCGAAATTGTCAATTTGTATTACACCAAATAAGCAAAAGGATTTCATCAAATCCACGTCAAGAGTTACTGAGATGCCTTTGACCAATGTCTGAAATATTAGGTTGTGATACACAGATGCCATCTTAGTACTGCATCCAGTTTTGGGGAAAAGAATGTTCCAGGTTATGACTATACCATGCAATGATCTCAGGGGTAGCCGGGCCGAAGTAGCCTATATACTCAAACTGGTGATGCTGGAGTCTTTAATAATGAAAGATAGGATGCAGCTAAGGGCTGAGCACAGTTTTCTACTTTAGACCAAGGGCTGGCGATGGGTCAGCAGGTATTGCAGATTTTAACTTTTGCTCTAGCAGGCCAAAGTTAACTTTTGAAGTATTTGTATATAGCTATTACGTCTATCGATTGTTACTGGGGAAAAGGTGTAAAGATAGGTGTAAAAGTGTAATGCAATGCTAATAATAGTGATTACAGTCCCCTGAGGTATCCTCTTTTCAAAATTAGTGACATCTGCACGTTCTTAGGTTTGACACTCCCATCGCAACAAACCAGGATAAGAGACCAACATGATGTTTTGCGATTACAATACAACGCTAATATAATTAATTTTCAAAGCGATTCTCTCTCTGCCTATTTGCAGACATCCTTCCCAAGACAAGCCTGGAGAATGAGCTGAAAGTCACAGCCTCAGTCTCTGCCAGCATGGATGCCATGTCTGTATGTGAACCGTTCGTTGCAGCAGACAAACACACCAACACAGTTCTCTTTCTCTTACTCAGCTTTTCACACTGCATGTGAGCAGCTGTCACCTCTCGCACTACTGCTAGTGTTCTGCAGCTGCCCACTGTAACTACAAGTTTGAGTAATATTTTAGAGCATCTGAAATATACATAAATTGCAGAAAACCATAAGATTGCATAAAGAAAAGCCAATTCTTTTGTTCTTGTTATTTTGGGGGGTATATTCTGGTCCACACAACTTAAATGAAATTAAATAATGAATTATAAATAAATTGGCTCTCCCCATCATAGTTACTTTATAAAAAAACAAGCATGCTAAATTAAAACAGGTAGGTTGTTACATAAATAAATAACTAGTAAGGTGGATTTTGAGCCCATTTAGGTTCAACTGTGGAACTGGATGTGTTTTTGAACCTTGGAAGACCCTAAATTCTTTGTTGTTCTCTGAAATCACCACATTTGGGATGAACAGTGAACAGATATGTTTAGTTTTGTCTGATGTCTCATCTAGTTGTGGCTCAGTGGCTCAGTAGCAGCAAACCACCTCACACCTCTGTGTTTTGTGGTTTGAGCCCTGCCCCTGCTCACTGAACATTCAGGTATGCAAATTGACATTTATGAATTGTGGCAGTGTGTGCACCCTGTAAGGTACGGTCAGATTGATCGGAAATTTCCTAAGTTTAACCATTTTTAGATGCAAAAAGAGTTTATTTTTGGAAATTAAGCAGCCCTCCTCAAAACAGTGTTGGGTGGCTTTGTACCCTACCGTAATGGACTGATATTACATCCAGAGTGGTTTCCTGCTTCCCGCCCTCCAACTCTGTGCTACAGTAGGAGTTTAAAAGGCATTCTAACAGGCAGTCAAATATTAATTTAGCACTTTTACAGGAATCTTGGCATTGTTGTAAAATTTAGAGACATTTACATATCATAATTGATTAATTAAGTCTCTAATCATTTAGTATTGGTGAATTACCATCAGAGTTAATTTTATGTTAGTATTAATATTATGTTGGCTAAAATGTAATGTTTATAAAGGTGCCTTTCTATAATATGAGATTGAAAAACAGCTTCTTCATTTTATTAGTTCCTAGAGACACACCAAGAAGCTTTCTATAGTGAATCTCACAATGATTCAGTGTGCCACCTGGTATCAACTGCTTAAAATCATTTCTGTGTTTTTTCACCTGGTAAATATTTCACAAAATCAGCCAGATAGTAGGCTAACAAATTGTGTAACATGAACAGTAATATTTATTCATGTTACGTGGAAATTACTCATAGAATGGTTGCTGTGTAAAGTTCAGAGATGTTTTGGAACACTTTGGATAAGTCATCAATCATGTTAATGTAACCATGTACTGTAAATTTGAACTTTTTTCACGCAATATTATTTTCTTCTTCTTCACACCACTTTTCTTTGTTAAGTCACATTGACAGCATGCCATGCACAAGACCTCCCTTACTGGAAATCCCTAGACATTCCCAGACTGACTGGTAGAGAGAAACCATGCAGAGTGTCCCAGGACTGCCTTGGGGCCTCTGCCCAATGGGATGCCCCCACAAGAGCTTCCTTGGGAGTTGTCCTGGTGGTGTCCTTGTAAGATTCCTGCATTACCTCAACCAGCTCCTCTTGATCCAAAGAAGCAACAGCCCAAGGTTTCTCTGGGTAGAAGCCCAACATCAGAAAATAGCACGGATAACCCCCAGCCCTCCAAACCAGATGTCCTTCCAGCCACAGCTATGCCTTGATATGTTCTTCATTAAAATCACGAACAGGTCTGGAGGCAAGTCTAACATGCATGGTCATATGTCCAAAAAGAGCATGTAGATGTAGACTACACTGGCATGTTCTCACTTTCTCGTGGAAGAGCATGAGGAGTTAGTCCGCTATTCTACAGCCAGTCCCAAATCCACATTGCTCCAGCCAAATTCTTGGGTCAGGCACTGGGTGGAGTTTTCCTCCTTTCCAATGCTCGACATGCAGGGGTGTGTCAAAATATCATAAATTTGATTAATTGTTTTTTAAAATTTGTCTTATTTGATATTGATCTGTAAAATGTATTGATCTTTTAAGCTAATATGCATTTTTCCCCCAGTTTTCTTGGTTCATTTCCACAATGGTTAACCTTAGGGTGTACTGGACCATAATGCAATTCAGATTTCGGTGCCTTATTTTGGTGCCACTTCAGTGCCTGAGCTGCCGATTGAAATATTTGTACTCTAGTGCTCTGGCAACAGAAGCATCACTGCACCTCACATGTCACTCGTTAGTTAACATTACACTTGCACTGATGTCAGCAGATGTTATCTTATGTTATCTAGTAGCTACCTTAAACACAGCTAGGATGCCTGAAACTTAGCGGTCTGTGGTGTGGCTGTATTTCACTCAAGATTGTTTAAAATTATTGTTTTATTGCCAGGTATTTTCCAAAATTGCTAGCAATTTTAGGCATATGAAAATAATGTACAGTATAATTTAAAAGAATACTGTATTGTTTTTGACTGTTACTCAGTCTTTTAATGCTAATTGTTTTGTGGTTCTTTTACGTATTTTGGCGTCTTTCGAGTTAAGGTTATTTTAATTTAAGTTTATATTCTTGGTCACAGAAAAACATAAAAAATTGAAAAAATTCAGTGTTTCTGAGGTTTGAACAAATTATTTGTGTTTACATTATTTTAAATGGGAAAAACTGATTCAGGTCGTGAACTTTTCGGGTCGAGAACTGAGTCCTAGAACGCATTAAGTTCGCGAACCGAGGTACCACTGTATATGTCTTTTTAAAGTACTGTGTTTATAAACATTTCCATTGAAATGATTCATCTCGAAATTAGAGAACTACCTGTAATTTATTCAAAAATCCCCAAATCCCCTAAATTCAATTGCAATTTTCGACTTTGAGGTTCTTTCTCCCCCTCCTGAATGATAATTGCTAAGTCATCTTTGGAGCCACCCGATAGTCCTTCTCCATGCTCTCAGTGTCAATCTTTTACCTTTGGCATGGGGTGCTCTTGTACTACTTTCACTCATGAGCATCCTTGTCTGGTGTGGCTTGCCCGGAAGCCCAAAAACAATTCACTCCTTGGGTTTCTATATAGGAGGGCATTCTTCCCAGTCCTGCCCCCCCAGCTATCACCATTGTTCCCCACATGTGTGATGAAGTATCACAGTAGGGGAATCCATGGGGGGTAATCTTCCCGAGCACCTCTCCCATTTTCTCCAAGGCTATGTCCACACTAATGTTTAAAAAAAAAAATACGGGAGTGTATTTATTAAATAATTAAATTAGGGCTGTCAATAGATAAAATATTTCATCGTGATTAATCGCACATAATTATCCATAGTTAATCACGAATTAATTGCAAATTAAATCATGAATTTATTCAACATTTACCATTAAGGGATTTTTTCAGGTGTTAATATTCTTATCAATATTAGAGTTTGCAAGGGATGATTGCTTTATGCAAGTGTATGCATTTATTACTGGAAATCAATTACCAACAATAAACAATAACAAAGATTGTCCAAAGGTCATCAGAAAGCCTTCATCACCTAAGAAAAACCCAAGCCCAACAACAGATCGGCACATTGACCTGCTAAATATTACATATTACTTAGTCATATAACGTATAAGTATAGATCAGAGGTCGGCAACGTTTTTAAAGCAAAAAGCCATTTTATCCTAAATGTCTGACCCAAGATTTACAAAGAGCCCCAATGAATAGAGAAGAGGGTTTGAGATACGATTTTAAATTCAGTATCGGTATATATGCATTTAACACAAAACAAAACTTCAAGTAGTTACGAAAAATAAAGAAATACAATTCCGGGGGGGGCGTGTAACACGGACGTGTAACAGCGCAAAGGTGACTAATATCACTATATTGTTCAGTTCTGTGGCGATAGTCTTCACCCTCACCCAAGTTCGTTTGGCTCTGCAGTTGTCTGCCCTTCAATCTCCACTTCACTACTTGTAACTGTGCTGACCGAGCAGTGCCAAATGTCCTCACCACTACGAACTCAGCTGGCTATAGTATGTAAATCGGACAAAATATAATAATTTTACAAAGATCTGGGAAGGTGTGGTGACGATTTACTACGAAAAGTATATGAAAGAATTAGGAATCCCAATAGCTTAATAAGCCTGAATCCAATCTCGGACACTGAAGAAAACTCCGGAAAACATACCATTTGATTATCTATTTTTGGGGGCAAAATTCTCCTTAAAGTTAGTCCTGCTTCCAGGTTGCGTGCTCTTATACCTTCCACCCTACATTTTCGAAATCTGTGCTCACATGCTGCAGTTAGATGCATTAGTATTACTACTCTTTTTTTAGCACTAAATGGTTTGTTGAACTACGGTAATAATGGTCAATACTGTGAGGCAGCTAACTAGCAAATTAAGTAAAAATTAGACATGTGCAATATACTGCTTAACATATCAGTATCGACTGATATTTGTTAAAAGGATATCAACATTGATCTGATGAGTCAGTTTTGGCGGGACAATATTGAAACTTTCATTAACTCATTCACCACTTATAAAAGACCTCAAAGTACTGGCCCTAAGTTTATAATCAATTATTAAATCTGGCCCATAGATTGCTTATTTATTTTCTATGAAATAAAATACAATTTAACATTCTTCCACTAATCTGGGTTTGCACTTATCGGCGATATTAAACAAAAATATATCAGTAATCACTATTGCTCAAAATTTCTAGATCAGTGCACCACTAATTACCCTAGGTGAAAGTGGTCAATCAGGTGGTGCTCTCTTAATTTGTTTGTTTCTGTCGTTGGTCTTTTTGATAGTTTACACTGGCTTGTTCTTCCTGTTTAATAATATGAATTAAAAATAGTGTTCTGAGATTCTACTTTCTTTGTATTCATCTTTGTATTGCTAAACCTTTTCAGGATGGGAAATCAAACAAAAGTTTGGCCTCTCTTTCCAAATTTTAAGCTCATGTTCAGTGTGTCATCCTGCAAGGTTCTTATTTAACAGACCTTTGTTACACTTTCCATTAAATCTTTCCGCAACAAGATCCTCCATTTTTATTAACAACAACAAACGTTATTAATCAATCAGTCAGTTGTTTGGTAGCCAAGTGCCTGAGTGAACAGAATCGGCTTAAAGGATAATTTACAGAGCCATGGAAACAATGTGCTTTCCATGATGGTTATTTATCCTACTGCCCTTTTCTACTTGAGCTCTGAATCAGTATCTGATAGTCTAATAATAGAACTGACTCTAACAACAGTTTTCATCTTGTCCACAGCGTGCCTTGCTTCCAGAAATAGATGGCATCCCAGTGCCCTCGGTTACTGTGAAGGTAGGGCTGCTGGGGTCTTCTACTCTTCCTCTTTTTTTAGGTAATAGGCTTCATACCAGCATCTATACTTTGAGTATCCCTTAAAATGAACATGAAGTTTCTGTTCTTCATTTTCCAGATCCAGTTGATGAGCCATTTGTCAGTGCAGAGCCCCAAGCTGAGTGTGTGTGTGCAACCTCCTTTGGCAGTGACCCAGGAGCAGTTTGTACTGGATTCCATGGGTGAGTGTCTACGTGTCTGTCAGTCTATGTCCTGCCAGTGACTGTGCATATACACTCCTGGGCAAAAGAATTGACCAGGGATTATTGTTGAGCAATTTGGGTTTGGCCTATTTTTTGTACTAATTGCTGTATGGATCAGGACTGGACTCAATAGAAACCTCAGTTTTGGGTTTATGGTTCAGTGCAATTTTGTTGCAGCAGGAAAAAAAATGTTTTGAAATTAGGTATCATTAAAATTGCAAACACAAATGCACTTAGAATCAGTTGTTAACCAAAGTCAATGCATCTGTCGACATGTCTGACTAACAAAACTTGAGACACTTATTTGCACATTGCATAAATAAATATGTAAATGAATTAATCAGAAATATAACAATCATAATGAACTAAATCCTGTGTTCACCACCACAAAGTATTGTTGCATGTTGCGTGTTAATAATGATACATGTTTTAGCCCGATCTGGATTTCTTGGCAGAAGTACCTCAAATGCACTAGGGAGAGTAGCGTGCATCAGTCATATGCACACCTGGATGTTGTTGTCTCAAATGAGCTACCCACCCTCCCGGACCATTTGAGGGCACCACAAACTACTGAGATTTTTAAAAAGGACTTAAAACATTTCTTTTTAGCAGAACTGATGGCTTTTAATTAACCTTGCAGGTTGAAGATATTTTATGTTGTTTTTTGCTATGATGTTTTTAATTTGTTTTATTTAGATTTCTTTCAATTGTAAAGTGTGTTACAAATAAAATGTATTATTATTATTGTGGTTAGTAGTAGCAGTAGTAGTAGTAAGCATGTTGGCTGTTTTTCAGCAACATATCCGAGTTTGATATCACAGAGCTGACAGGGGCTCCGTTTTAAAAGCATAAAGTGCAAAGCGGAACTAACAGTTATGGCTGTGTCCAAATCCATTTAGCTATTTTCACGGTGGAAAAAACTGACTTTGTGCTAGCTCAAGGCGCAAAAAGGGAGTCCTAACTCTCTTAATCATTCAGAGGCATGTTTTGGGGCGTAACATGCAAATAACCAATCAGAATGGTGCGTCGCCTCACCTTTAAAAGGCAGCAGCGCATGATCTACTGTACATTGCTATTAAAATGGTGTGTTTGCCTGGCAAGCCAGATTGCTTTTCGGCCAAGGAAACGGATGTGTTCATGTGATAATTGAAAATGTGCGAACACATCATCTATGGGAGCGGCAAGAGGCATCGGGGTGCAGAAGGAATGCCGAAAGGGTCAAAACTTATTGTATTTTTAACTAGCTGAAAACTGACATCTTGGCGCAAACATTTTGTGTGACACTTATTTACTAGTCAGTTAGTTTAGACTTAGTTTTAGTCAGTTGGTTTAGAAAAGTGTGCTCATACCAACTCTGTGAAGGAATATTCTGCAGAGGAACAGAATTGTTTAATATGAGATCTATTTATATGACCTACAACTACACACACTTATTTTAAGGCAATGACCTGCATTACAATGTAATAATTGATTTAGAAATTAAGCCAGACCTCAAACACGCAAAAAGAATTACTGGTATAGTAGCAAAATGTAAACAGCAGATCCTGTCGTAATGTCAACGTCTTTGGGAATGACTTTTTGGGGCTTGAGGGTGGAACACATGGTTTCAGGCCCATCCTGTAGCCAGGAACTTGTGGGTTCCGCCAAAGCCTTTTGAGGTGAAGCAGGTGTGGGTTGAGGTAGCAGCGAGCATATCCTCATTTTCTGGCATCACCAGATCATCCATGCAATGGCAAAAGTGGTGTAATGATATCAGAAGACGGGGAAGCTTGCTGCTGAACGCTCACATCAGCTGGGTAACAGGGGACTTAATTATGGTTGTTTGTTTTTTTTATTTTAATTTTGGGTCTGCAGTTCGCAAAATAAAACTGCAATCTTTTTTTTTTTTTTTAAAAAAAACAACCTTCAGTTCATATAAAATGCAATAGGGCTGTTATTTTTCTGCAGATCAATTTAGATTACTTACCAGACTACAGACAATTCAGCTCTTCTGCCAGCTGATCCCATCTTACCCGCACTGCTGCCATGCAGTGTACATTCCTGTGTTGGCATCAGCACATGCAGTTAAGCATCACGCCTTCTAAATTCAATTAAATTAAGTTCAATTTTATTTATAAAGTGCTTTTAACAACAGTCATTGTCACAAAGCACTTTACATATAACTGGGCCTATCCCCAACCAAGCAAGCCTGAGGCGACAGTGGCAAGGAAAAACTCCCCTCTAGCAGGAAGAAACCTTGAGAAGAAAGTAGACTCGGAAGGGGACCCCATCCTCCTCTGGGCGACCGGGGAGCATGAAATTGTATTCACATTGACATTAATTCAAGTCCCAGTTGGTTCCATGCAATTATATCCAAGGTGTCCAGGTGAGGGTTCAAGCGGTGTAGTGTCGGCTTGGGATCAGCTCAGGATCAGCTCGGTAAAGAGAAGATGGAGAAGAGTGTTATTGCCCTACACCTAACCTCTGGCAGTACTAAAGTAACTATGGCAGCCTGGCTAAAAGAGAGACCTGGAAAGAAGCACAGACATGGGGGTTTCCAGGGGTTTTGGCGTCAACAACTACCAACCAAACTACCGTCAACAACTTGAGTGATCGGCGAGAGTGGCAGGATGACAGCACCAATTCCCCCATTCACCTTTAATCTCAAATGACCATCACCTCCATATCTCCCATTCACCTTAGAAAAGGGGGTTTTAATATCCAAAAGACTGACTAAAGAGGTAAGTCTTAAGCCTTGACTT
>JAODLD010000144.1:23099642-23113579 GCA_026781065.1 Mormyrops boulengeri | reverse complement strand
CGTTCGTTAGTTCTATCTTTTAACACAGAACTTACGAACGACGTAGCGTTAAGAAGGCTTCGGGAAACTCACCCTTGTACAGTATCCCTGGGAAGTTTGCAAAAAAGATCCACAGAATATGTTTAGATGGCAGATCCATGCCTCCATTTTTGCTCTCAGCTGCTCTCTATCTTGTAGTTCCAATTTTTTGGTCCCCTCTGTCATTTCAGTTACAGTTTTGAATCTGATCAAGTGTCCATTTTTATTAGAGTTGGCACAATCCTACTATCGGTATTGGACCAATAAAAGCAAAAAAATTCTGGATCAGACATTGGGAGTAAAAAAACCGATCTGATTTTCCATCAGACGTATACTGTATGGACAAAAGTACTGGGACACTTGGCCATTACATCTACAAGAACTTTTATGACATCACATTCCAAATCTATAGGCATCGATGTGGAGTTGGTCCCCCTTTGCAGCTATAACAGCTGGGAAAGCTTTCGAAGTTCACGGAGTGTGTATGGAAATTTTTGCCCATTCATCCAGAAGAGCATTTGTGAGGTCAGGCACTGGTGTTGGATGTGAAGGCCAGGCTTGTAATCTCCATTCTAGTTCATACCAAAGGTGTTTGAAGGGGTTGAGGTCAGAGGTCTGTGTGGGACAGTCAAATTCTTCCACACCAAACCCATCCAACCATATATCTATGGACCTTGCTTTGTGCACTGGAGCACAGTCATGCTGGAAGAGAAAAGGGCCTTCCCAAAACTGTTCACACAGATTTGGAAGCATAGAATTGTCCAAAATGTCATGGCATGCTGAAACATTAAGAGTTCCCTGTTTTTACAGGCCCATTTACAATCCTGTTATTTGGCCCTAGATTGAAACAAGTTGTTTTCCATTTTTTGGTGGGCACATTAATATGCTGATGAGCTCTGCTCTGGCTGGTTTACAGTGAGGCATTGAGATGGCTCACACAGAACCAATATCTCTACAGTAATATGCCGCATAACAACATTTCTGTGAATGACAGACTGCATTTATGACAGTGATTCCATAAGATTATACTGGAGCTGAAAAATCCCTATTGCCAGACTTCTGGTCGCCAGCCACATGGAGTAGAAGTGTCATATAGGCTCTCCCTCTTACTTTTTTCCCCTCTCCTTTGTCTATTTGTTTTGCAACCAAAATTCTAAACATCTTCTATTTTTTCTTTTGGTAATGGCTTCCAAGAGTGACAAAATGGTTTCAAAGAAGGGCAAATTGGGGAAAAAGGGCAATTCAGTGACTAGCTTAACAACGGAGGCAATCTTCGCATTTAAAAATTATTTTAGCCTGTAGCGCAGCCTTTATCCAGGGGGTGGGCAGCATGGGGCTCAGTGGGCTAATCCTGTGTGCCTGTAATCACAAGGTCGCCAGTTCAAACCCAGCCTCAACATGTCTGCAGGCATAGAGACAATTAATAAAGTTTCAATTATTATTATTATTATTATGGAAAATAAACTTGCCCAAGTCAAATCTGCGGTGGAAGACCACGGCCAACGGCTGGGATATCTCAAGTTCACTTCAGATGATCTCGGCTAGCATGCTAGAGATCTAGAGAATGTCTGCTGTAGCCTCAGTGAGAACAACTCCAAGCTAAGGGCTAAAGTTACCAATTTAGAAGGCAGGAGCAAACGGCAAGATTTGCACATCTTGTTCTTGGAGGAATCTATTGATGGTTTGTGTCGTACAAAATTCTTTTCAGGTCTGTTATGTGAGGTTTTTGGGAAGGAGACGCTCCCAGCCCTGCTGGAGATCGACAGGGCCCATTGTTCACTGACAGCCAAGCCAGCCCCGGGGCATATACCAATCATTATTCATTTACACTACTATCAGATAAATAGATGATAAATAGATATCTGATGCTATCAGATAAATTGATCCGAGAGGCTTGGCGGAGAGGGAAGTTGAATTCCCATGGTCAACAGATCCGCATCATGGATGATTGCTGCCCCAAAGTTCTGAGTCAGCGATTCAAGCACAGGGATGGCAGAGCTATATAAAAAAGGACTCAAGCCCTCTCTACTGTATCCCACATGGCTTTGCATCACACTTCCCAGTGGAGATAAAAAGTAGCTTCGTTCAGCCGACGAGGCAAGGAGCTATGTCACTGGCCTCCCTGCTACATGCTAGCTATCATGAATGTCTATTTGGGGATTGCAACTGACTGATTATTATCAGTTTTAATCTTTTTTTGCCTGCATTGTACAATATTTGGGTGACTTGGATTTAATTGGGTAGTGCTGCAAAGGTTGATAGGTTAATTTGCTCACATAAGCAGCAATCCAGTGAGAGCCCTCCCTACCCTAAACCTGGTGATCTATTCAAATTAAGTTAGAAGGACACAAAAGTAAATCTCCCAAAGGCTGTTTTGTTTTGGTTTTGATGTGGTTGTGTTTCCAATAAGCTAGATCATTAACTTGGGAGTGCTGTTTATTTCAAATAACATTAACGGAGGTCAAGATTTTTTTGAGTCTTTTTTGGGGTACACAAAGAGTGTTTTAGCGAGCTTGCTGCTATGTTCCTTGGCAGCTATTTTTCAGTGCCAATGAGTTTTTAGGAGTCTGCATAAGCTCTGATTATGTAGGGACTGTCCTAAATCTTGCTATAGGTTCGTACTTTATGATGAACTTCTGGAGCTCTGTCACCATTGGTGCTTACAACCCACAGTGAAGGAAAATGGGTAGTCATTTGAGTTTTGGGGGCTGGAGAGTCAAGGGTTTAAATCATCCCAATAAAAGAAGGAAAGTGTTCTCACACATCAACAGCAGTTGCCTTTTTACAAAAAAGGCATAATCGGGAATTCTGATTACTCTTACCTCATGTCATGGTGGGTGGAGCAGCATTTTCACCTCACTTTTCAGCCCAAAGCCAGAGGGGTCTCGGTACTCATAAATCAAAATGTCTCCTTTGAGCAACACAATGTAATCTGATACAATGTGTATCAGATACAATGTTGACAATATGGGTTTTTTTTAATGTTTTTTCTCTTCATTACCGGTTTTTGGCTGTATCCTATTTGATCTTCTCTTCACCCTGGTAAATCTGCCTCTCTTATTCAGTCCTATCTGTCTAATTCTGGGGTCTCTGATGTGTGGTACTGTCTCCACCATAACAGGAGAAAGTATTCCTATTTTCACAGGTTCATCATACTTTCTTTAGGATTGATTACTTTCTTGTTGATAATCAATTGATCCCATTGGTCTGCTCCTGTGAATATCAGAGCATAGTGATTTTGGACCATATGTTGACCTTTCCTGATGTTCCTTAATCGAAAAGACACTGGTGTTTTATTTCAACCCTCTTGTCAGATAATAACTTTGTGAAATTCACTGAGTACCAAAAACCTTTATTCTGTACAAACTGACTGTTTGGGATGCTTTAAAAGCCTTCCTTAGGGGACAAATTATTTCTTTTAATGCTGTGTATATGAATTTCTGATTTTCCAACGATAGTACTTTTATGGAAAACTTTTAAAACCATTTACATGTTCCTATGCTCTCTCCTGATAATAAAAGGAGACTAGATGAGCCTATATCAGAAGAGGAAATTCCATATTACTCCATATTAAAGCCTATATATTAAGAATGGGATGTCATTAAAGTTCATGTATGTGTAAAGCCAGGTGTCCCAATATTTTTGGAAATATAGTGTATGTCGGCTACTTAACACTTTGTACACCGGTCAGGCTCCTGAATGTATCCTTTGCCTGCATGCGGAGAATGCATTCAGCTGAGTGGAATGTATTTACATATTTGCAATCTTAAAAAAACTTAACTTTGGACCAAGCCTTACCCCATGCATAAAATTATTATACTCGTGCCTCATGCTTCAATTCTTGCTAACACTCAACAGTCACAACCCTTCAATCTCCAATTGGAAACTCATCTAAAATGTCCACTATTGTCCACTACTTTTTGACCAAGCCATAGAGTCACTTGCCGTCGCACTCTGTAGTCGAGAGGATATCTCAGGGATCTGGAGGATGGGAGTTGATCATAAAGTGACTATATTTCCTGACGATCTGTTGATTTTTGCATCTAAGTCAAATACTTCTTTTCCGCCCGTGTTATTACTAATTGCTCAGTTCAGTTAGTTTTCAGGATAAAATCTAAAGTGCATAAAAGTGAGCTCTTCCCTCTGGGGGGGGAGGCACAGGTATCAGAATATACTAACTTCCCCTTTACCACTGCAAAAAATCAGTTCACTTATCTAGGTATTAGAGTCACAAGAAATCACAAATTTGTCTTTTTTTTTTTTTTTTAATTCCTCACAACACAGTTGTCACCTCTCTCCACAACTCCGCAGAATTAGCTGTCAGAATGAACATCTTCCCTAATTTTTTCTTTAAAGTTTAATTCTGCTAAAGAATTTTCAATTCTGTCACTACTTGGATCCTCAATCCCTCTCCCCCCTAACTAATTAATTGACAAACTGGTTGTTTGGCACACTGTGAGGGTGTGGGCTCAGATGACAACATTCTTTGGTTTGTAGGATTTCTCTCTTTTAAGTTTAATTTTATCCAAATGTCTTATTCAGAAGAGGCATTGTGTGCTTTAAATATATTTTCATTGTTAACAGCTTTGCATCATTTGAACAACTTACTGAAAAGTTTAATCTCCCAAATACACATTTTCTTCAGATACTTGCAGACCAGACGTTTTCTCCAGTCTCCAAATACCAAATTTCCCTAGGTCACTGGATACAAATACAGCTGAAATGTTTCTTAGTCTGCACCCAACACCTTTTTTTTTTTTTTTTTTAACATATGTGAGATTTATATTTGAAAGTCGGAACAACAGTGTTTGAGACTCATGGTGTGTCATTCCATGTGCTGAACGGTCTTTATTCAGTTATACAAAGGTGAAGTCAGATTTTCATTCTATGGCATCTTTAAAACATGGACATTATGACACACAAAGAAATGCTATTAACTACTTGTTTGGTGGGGAGCTATTCTGCAAATTGGCATGTCAGTAGAATGTGCAAAAAATAAATAGGTTTTGTTCAGAGTTATACACTGTATGGACAAAAGCATTGGGCTACACCTCTCAGTCATTGAATTCATGTGTTTCATTAAGCCCCATTGCCACGGGTATATAAAATCAAGCAACTAGCAATGCAGTCAGGTTTACAAACATATTTGATAGAATGAGTCTTTCTGAAGAGTTCAGTGAATTCAAGCATGGTGTTGTCACAGGATGCCAACTTTGCACTAACCAGTATGTGAAATTTTTACTCTGCTAGATATTCCACAGTCAACTGTAAGTGGTATTATTGTAAAGTGGAAGCATTTAGTAACAATGAACACTCAGCCCTGTAGTGCCAGACCATGTAAAATAACAGTGCGGGGTCGCTGAGGCGCGTAGTGCGTGACAGTCGCCAATGTTCTACAGACTCAATAACTGCAAGTTCCAAACAACCTCTGGCTTTAACCCCAGCATAAAAACTGTGTGCCAGGAGCTTCATGGAATGGGCTTACATGGTTGAACAGCTGCATGCAAACATCACAACACCTAGCACAATGCCAAACTTCGGATGGAGCAGTGTGAAGCACGTTGCCACTGACAGCCTGAGGGGCGACTCTACATTTGGCAAATGCCACGAGAACGTCACCAGCCTGTCTGCGTTGTGCCAACTTTAAAGTTTGGTTGAGGAGGGATAATAGTATGCGGTTGTTTTTCAGGGGTTGGACTGTACCCCTTAGTGCTACCGTTTTATTTATTCTGTGGAAAACAATCTGTTGGCTAGATTTAATAATCAATTATAAATATGTCGTAAGTAAAAAAAATATTGTGATGCTTGAGTGGCAAAGAGATCATGACGTGGACAGCAAAGTTCAATTTTTAGCAGAACAAGAATTAACTGACTGACACACACAGATAAGGGAGAAATACAGCTTTTAAGCAGACAAGTGGATACAAGTAATAGAGACATTACAAAACAAATCCAAAAACACATAATTTATATTAGCCTTTACTTGACTCTTCTGCCTACGGAACACTGCCCTTTTCTGTTCTAGCATGACTGTGCCCCAGTGCGCAAAGCAAGGTTCATAAAGAAAAGGTTGGGTGAGTCTGTTGTGGAAGAACTTGACTGGCCCACACAGAGCCCTGACCCCAACCCCATCAAAAAACCTTTGGGACGAACTAGAAAGGAGATTGTGAGCCAGGCCTTCACATCCAACATCAGTACCTGACCTAACCCTCTCATAAGAGTGGCAGCTGTTATAGCTGCAATGGGGCGTGCCAGCTCTTTATCGATGCCTATGGTTTTAGAATGGGATGTCATATAAGATCCTGTAGGTGTAATGGCCAGGTGTCCCAAAACTTTTGTTCATATAGTGTATGTCACGACTAGGACTCAGAGCATCCAGGTAAAAACACCTTTTTTGGCTTTTATATTTCCAGGTGATCCATCCAGTATTTCTATAAACTGTAGAGGTTGGTTAAAGTGTGAGGAGGATGTTCAGACCAAATAACAGAGCTGCCTGTGGAATACAATGCTGTCATTTCCAAAAGCCCTAAATTTAGTTGGGGTTTTTATTAGATGTGGGGCAGGGATCACTGGAATGGCTGGGGAATATATCGCTGTTGTCCTATCAGCATCTTTTCTAGTTCACTAAATTGTGTTTCTTCAGTATCAAGCGCAGAAGTGGCAGCTGTTCCTGACTGCTCTTCTAAAGTTAACTTTGCATGGGTTACCATACTCCTTCCAGAAACAGCCACACATACTTTAGGCTTATTTAGTGGTCTGCATTAAATTTGAATAAGACGTCAGTGTGAAATTACCCCAAAGACAAAAATTACCTTCTCCACGGGGAGAGTGCATTGCAGTCGAATTACTGGATCTAACTCTCGTGCAGAAATTTATGTACAAGCACTTAATAGGCCAGACTGAGAAAAAAAATGAGAATGAACGAATTGTGGCTGCTGAAGAAAAGCTGAGCACAGGAATCACTTGCACTGAGTTGTTACTGAGGATAGAATGTGATTTACTGTATATGATCTACTTTATATAATGTAGATTGCCATACAGTATGGACTTGTAGACTGTTCAGTATATGTCAGTTTTCTGTGTCAGACTCTGTTGTATTTATGTATTTCACGATAAGCACTTTGTGTGCCATTTGTCAGTGTATACCCATGCTTTATTTGTTCAAAGTTTTTTCCAATTCCTTGTCCCTTAGATTTATTGAATGTTTTGTTTTTATCTGACCAGTGCTATATGTACCTCAGCAGCTTTGCTAGCTATAATCTGAGGTTGCAGTAACATTCTATTGAATACTGTATTGCTTACATTGCAGCTGCGTGTAAATGCAGGGAAGTATCATGATTTGTTGTCGGAGAGGGCAGGGCAGTTTCGCGCCATCCAGCGGCGGCTGCTGACTCGCTTTAAAGACAAGACCCCAGCTCCACTGCAGAACCTGGATACCTTGATGGAAGGAACCTACCGACAAGTAAGGGTTTACTACTGTACATACAGGTGTGTAGCCACAGGGTCACAGTACAGAGAAAGGCTTCACACAATGACAAAGTACCAAACTACGTCACAGGTGGGATTCTGTCCCTCTTCTGTTTCTTTATCTTAATATCTCCTATCTCCTAATATCTCATAGTTATACATTTTTATCAAGTCTTGATGCAATGATATGCATCATGAATTCTTACAGGTATGAAATAGTTTGGTGTTTAGTTTTTACAGGAAGTACTGTGTAAGGTAACATCAGTTATGTCACGCCCAGCCCCGATCACCCTCCTGTGGACCACGCCTCCTCATTAACCTCGTGTGGAATCCTCCCGTTTACCTGCTGTTTTCCGTTTCCTGCTCGTTACCCTATGTATTTAGTCCGCGTTCTAGTCAGTCTTCCCCAGATCTGTCATTGTAGTGTTATCGATGTGCGTGCCTGGTGTTCCCTGTCTGCTTAATTCCCCCTGGAATAAACCCCGTTTGCCCCGCAAAACCTTGGAGTGCTCGCTTCTTCCCTGCTCGCCGGACGCTTACCGTGACAAGTTACTTGCTACATCAGTTTTTAGTTGCATTTGAAATCAAGGATTCTTCTAATTAGTAACATATTTTCACTGTAATCACCTGATTTTGTCTATGTATAACACTACATATACTTTTGAGTGTGGGATGTGTTGTGTTTCTTCTCCTGTCATCCTTTATGTTACAGTATACTTTCTGTTATTAACTTTACCTAAAACCACAGGAAAATTCAATGTAGATTCACAGGGCAAACTTTGATATTGTATGTCCAGGTGATATAATAGAGCCACAATGACATTTGTTCAGTCTCACCAGGTACTCCAGCTTACTGGAAATTGTCATGATTGGTTAGTGGCTTTCATCACATTTGAAGATGCAAGCTAAAGTAAACACAATCTGTAATCGTATTTCCTGGATGGGGACTGGATCCGTTTGGGACTGGATCACCAGCAACGCAGACACTTGTTGCTTGTTGAGACAATAACTCAAAAATTGTTTGATGAGTCTTTTTCAAACTTTTTGCAGGCATTGTATATGTGATGAATTCAGTTATGACACCTGATCTTCTTAGAATGGTAACTATAAAAATTATTTGAAGGATCCTTTTCAAACTTGGTAGATACATTGCATGTGTAAGTAATTGGAGCTGATTAAATTTTGAGACAAACCTGAAGTTCCAAAACTGAAGCAGCACTGCACAGTAATAGTGAAAAAGAGCAGTTTTGACACTTGATCTCAATGACATAAAAAAAGTTTGTGATGGATGAACATTTTACAGAGGCATTGTTTGGGTGCCGAACTGGAACTTATTGCACGATAGATCACCCCAAAACTGAAGTGACACCACTTAGTGGCAGCAAAGGGAAGGGTGAAAGCAGATGACATTTGACCTTATGAATGTGATAAGTCAAAAAGTATTTGTTGGGTCTTATTACTGCTACACAGTTTTAACAATATATAGATTTGCAGAATTAATTTTCAGACAAATTGCCCCAAAAATTAAACAGCAGCGTTGTGTGGCATTAAATGAAGGAAACAACAGCTCACACTTAGTCTTGAGAGCACAGTAACTCTAGAAGTATTTCATGAATCTTCTTCAAATTTTGCAGGCGAATTGTAGGAGTGACAGTCTGGAATTGAACAAATATTGAGACAAATCACTCCAAAATTGACACTTGATATTGTAAGCATGATAACTCCAAAACTATTTGTATGTTTTCGTAACTTTACTAGTTGTATGGATGAATTTCTGGACCTTGTGTGTATGGTGGCCTTGTACCTGGCTAAATTTATTGTAGGGGAATTTAATCTGGTGAACCTAATTACATTAAAAGTAAAGTAAAACAGTCCCACAAAGTACTTTAGGGTCGCTGAATAAATGGCTTAATCTTGCACTTGGACCCAAAGCTTTGCTCTTAACTGTGTGTGTGTGTCTATGTGTGTGTGAGCACACATCTGAGTAAGTCTCAAAAGGAGAACAATGACCACATTTAACCATTCGTACTGTGAGACCAGACATCAGTAATTTGTTTTCCAATATTTCTTGTTGTTTTGAAGGCAAAGAATCGCTATACTCCAAGTGAAAGAGCTAAGAGTTAAACATGCTTTTATATACTGTATATAAAAAATAAGAAATTATTTTTGGTATTTTTTATTGTGCAGAAAGAGCATATCAGTGTAGTCATGAAAATAAGGGGGATTAAAGTTTGCACCCGTCCCGCATACACATAAATTGTATCCCTTTCCGCCACAGAAAGTGTTTTTGGATAAAAATGTCAGTTAAATGTAAATGAATGAAATGTACATTGTGCACATGGGGTTTAAAAAAAAAAACATCCATCGCCCTTCTACAGCTCCATATATACCATAGTGTATGTTTTAAAGTTATTACTTTTATGTTGTGGAAAATGTTAGTCATAATACAGAAAAAGACATTAATGGAATATAAATATTTAAACATATAAAAAATATAAACAGTAAAAAATTACTTTTTCAGACATGGACATTACAACATACACAAAGGAATGCACATAACCACCTAATTGGGGAAAGATTCTACAAGCTGTAATATAAGTGGAATGTGTAAATAAAAAAAATAATTAAAAGTGTAGTTGCACACTTTTTTCAATTGTGTATATTCTCCCTTCAAATTGAGTCTGGGGTTTATGCAGAATTAAGTCAAATATGCATTTGGGTGGAGAAAACTAAATATGGTTGTATCACATGCAAATGACTCTTCTGCATATTCTGCCACTGACTTTTTATTACACTCTTTTAATTGCATTTCTCGTCGTGTACTCTGGAGGACTGTACAGACGCTCCTCTACTTACGATTGAGTTACGTTCCGAACGGTCGTTCGTAAATTGAAATGTTCGTAAGTTGTTATTCAACATCATTCTAAGGGTATATGCAAGAACAAAGAACTAGGATGCTGGGAGTACGCACGCTACGCTGCTGGGAGTAGCAGCCAGAAGTTGTATTAGACAGTATTAGACAGAAAATAAAATTGATGTTGAGGACAGGAAACGGGAGCCCAAGGAACACAATTTGGGCTTACAGTCCTCTTCGTTCGTTGTCTGAAAGTTCGTAAGTTGAAAGTTCGTAAGTAGAGGAGCGTCTGTATTAAGTTGCATGCCACTGCAGTGTTCTGGAGGGAAGTGTGGGTATGGGGACTGGCAGATTTCACAATGTTACAATATATACTACTCACTTGACATATGGTGTGAAACTTATGAACTGTTTGTTTCTGGAAATTTCCAATTTTTTTTTCAAACCACAGATAACTGAAATCACACTGCATGTACTTGTGCTCCTGTAGGAGTAGGACAGATAGAGACACCCTCGTCTTGATGTATTTCATACGGGATACGATTTGTCATTGTTTGGACTGATTGTATAATTATTTTATCAGCAAAGCATTCTAAACTTTTATTCCATGCTACTAATAATACTTTCAGGTACACCATATCTATTGGTTAGGCATATTTTCTTGTTTACAGAATTCTTCTGAATGAAGAGGGGAAAAAAGCACATGTACATGGACTAGTTTTTAAACACAATATGTAGCTGTTGCATAAATATAGTATTAATGCTTTCATGTGTTTTTCCTGTGGCTTCATGCAACATTGTGGCAATCTAGCGTAATATCATTCATGACTATTGCAAGGGCACACAAAAAAGGGGATGCAAACGTTTTGCAATAGAACCTAAACAGAAACATGCACACAAAAAAATGCTTGGGAATGTAAACATGTAAGTAATTGGAACCCTCCTGGGTCTGTCTATACACAGGAACCCCTAAGCATGGCAGAGTTGCTTTACTAGCATGCCATCAGTTATGGCTTTTGTACCCACAAAGAATGCTGTCTTTCCCTCCTTATGTGCAACTTCTACTTTTGGCCACAGTTTATTGCGGCCTTTTTTTTCCTCTCGTAATGAGAACTTTAGCAAAACGCAACTTTCTGGATTTAAGAAATTTGAATCCTTTGGCATCCTTCCATACCCTTACTGATCTCAGAGAAAGCCAGGTAACACTGGGCAGGTCTTTCCTTCTTTCCTGCCCAGTCTGTAGTTGATGTCTAACAGGATATGTAGTGGTTTCCAGCTTCTGGGAGGAGAATTCAGCAGACATCTATGACTCGCAACATCATGTCCTCTCCCCCCTCTGTCAGTCCATATAATCCACCTCCTCTGATACTGCTTAGCTTCATTAAGCTGGTCTTCAGCTGCTGACATTGTAGTTTCATGATTGGGTTTGCTGTCATCACTGTGAGAACATCACTTGATTATTTAAAAAAACTCAGAAAACTCTTTTAAAGCTTCACTGGTATCAGTATTCTTCTTAATTACGTGGGCAAGGTTCTCTGTGCTCTCTATGATTCTTTCCATCACTAATGTTACAGTGTCGTTATGCAGCTCTGACAAGCTTAGCTCAATCTTCCCTTTTTTGGGATTGGGGTGTTAGGGATAGAGTCTGGTAATGGGACAACCTCCACACAGGACTTCGTATAATTATGAATGTCCAACACAGTGTTATTTCCAATTTCCCAGATGACTCACTAAGCAGCTGCCTGTTCAGCTTCTCTTTTCTTTTTACTGTACTCTTGTTCTCTTCTCCTACATCAATGTGCTTGATAGGATTTAGTCACAGATGACAGTTTCGTATTGAATCTTAATTTTTCAGCTTCAGGTATACCATAGTGTTATATAGTCACTTCAGCTCAGGATTGCTAAACTTTAATAAGTTAATAGATGAGAAAATATGCTTTCAGCCATGTGGAAAAAAAAGACTACATTGGTCGCCATCTTCAACCTCCCCAAGGAATATTGCAGGTCACTAGAAAAAACTTTGCTCATAGTGTACATTTCTATATCAAAATACTGCACATGTTAAAGTGACTAAGAAATGATAACATGTTTTGACTTGCATAAACTTTCCCTATTTATTTAAATTGCTTTTCGTATAATAATTTCTAACAAGAACATATTTTACATCAGTAGTGGTTCTGTTTAATTGAAGTTGTTCTTTCTATATGGAAGATATCTACAAATTTAAGGGTCCAAAGTTATCTCTGGATCACTATCAGTGTATTTGATCCTAAAGTTATGTTACAGTCAGTAAGCGATGCAGTGTGAAATGTCCGGAGTTTACCAGAGCCACTTTAAAAAAAGAGTTTGGCTGCAGTAATTAATAAGCCTAGTCATTTTTATTTATTTTTCTTACACGCTAAACATCCAGTTAGTACTCAAAACGTGGCTGGATTGATTTTGATTTCTTTTCCTCAGTTCAACTTTCAGCAGAGGAGTAGCTATTATTTCCAAAAAACATTCCATTGTATTCAGTTCATCTGTATTCAGATGAATTTGGCACATTTACCTTAAAGACATTCACTACGCCCCCCCCCCCATTTCTCTAATTTCTCACAGGATTTTCTGGTCTTCAGTAAATTCTTGGATACTTCTAGTCGGAGGAACAGTGTCATGAACATCCTATTAGACAGCCATATTTACACTAAATAGTCAAAGGAATTAGTAGCCATTTGCAAACAGCTAAGGTACTTGGAAACTTGGCATACTTTCTGTAACTTTTTTTATTCTTCGCGGCTCAGTTTTACTATATCATTCAATTCAATTTACTTACAGTAATACAGAATAAGACTCATCAATTTTTTCACTATTATGCCGGTGTCAGTTTCTAATCATAAGATACATAATATTGTGATATCAGATCATGCTAGAGTGTATTTAGATATTCTTGTCGGTGGACCACTTAAATGCTCATGAAAATGGAGGTTTAACACTTCACCTGTTTTCACACAGAATAATTAAATAATCCTTTCTATTAGCAATTCCACAGATGATCCATTTTTGCTTTAGGAAACTTGTCTGATACAAGTTACACAAGCAGCAACAAATGGAACAAGCTGGAAATGCAAAGACGACTCAACCTCAATGACGATGAAAACTCAGCTTCGATCAGTTTAAGGAAGAATTGCCTTCTACACTGTATCTGGCTGTGCTTGATGACATATGTAACATTCTTCCTTATTGCAGTTGAATAAACCTCTCTCCAGTATTATCTATCTCCAGTTCAGAAAAGGCCCTGGTTTAAGTTGTTAAACATACAAACCATTTTGGCATTTGATCCTTGACCCTTTTCTTGAAATGATAATCCATTCATTTACAAAGGAATGCTATCTACTTCCCTTAGAGGAGTTGACATTGTGGGATAATAAGTAAGTAAGTAGAGCTTTATTTTCATCCCAAACAATACACAATAAAGAATACAGTGAGATGAAATATCGTTCTCCAAGACCACGAGTGCAACATAAAACACAAACAACACACAAGACAGATCACAATGAGGGTGAGATGGGCAATCATTTTTACACTACACCTATATACATATAAATATCTGAATGTGATT
>JAODLD010000144.1:23075265-23092635 GCA_026781065.1 Mormyrops boulengeri | reverse complement strand
ATTTCTGTCTGATTGTTGCGTTTCAAAATCATACTGCAGAGGAAACCTCTGCTTTTCTCAGACATGTCCTGGAAATTTTAGCTTTTGTGGACGCTACGTCGCTACTTGATCAAAAAAATAACGTAACAACTGGAAAGTTATTTGATTCAGAAATCAGCGACGCTACAGACAAGCTACTAGAAAATATAGTTAAACTAATAGCTTCGCTACATGGAGCAGCGCTACCGCCCATCACTGTCTATCTGGCTCCTTCCCACTCATGCCTGCCGCTCCAATGGCACTTTACCTAACCCTCACCTTTCATTTTGCGGGGTGGCAAGCCCACAAGATGGCTCCAACCATTTCGATCTCGGCTGGGTAACGTGGGTGGCCCAGCCACTAGGCCTTCACCAGTGAACACCACCCCCTGGCTTTGTTCCAGGGGTGGGACCTGATAACCATATTCTGGGCACATTACACTTGTTCTGTTTGGTACCTTTCATTGGTTCCAAATAACACACCTCTGTGGATCATTAAAGCACATTCCTCTCCACCACACTAAGGTCATGATACTCATATTTCCTCATACAGTCATTTTTTTTGACCTTTTAGTATCTTACTTAAATCATTTTAAAGACCTTTTTGACAGAAATCAGGATGAAAAGTACATTTTTTCTGTCTTAACCAGCCAAACATCCATGTTGTTTTTGTTTTTCCACAAATTAACTTTACTAAAGGATTTTTGAAATTAGAAAAATAGGAGAAAATCAGCTCTTCTTTAGGCAGTGGCCGGAAATGCCATGGCCTTTTGATGGCTAACGAAGCCGTTGCTGACTTCACTGATGCAATATTGCTGCAAAAACAACCTTACACTGCAACTCAAAGCCTGCAATCAACTTCTGTAGCTTATTTAATATATTATGTTGTATTTATCGATAAAAACAAATCTTAGTAGATGCAAAGGTTTAAAGCTAATGAGAACAATTTCATCAACTGAAGAAGTTTCTTTAAATTTTTTTTCGCCAATTCAGGAAAACCCTGTTAGGAACACTGATTGTGCTGTCTCAGTACCAAGCAGCTGTTTGGAATTTAGGTCATTTTAAGCAAGAGCAGAGTGAATTTTCCCTATTTCATTGTTTTGTTAAGTTATTTGCAGTATCCAGGTATTTTCATATGTGCTTTGAGATTTCGCACATACTGTACTTACATAGGTTGGTAGCTGTTGCCCTTAAGCCTGAAGTGACTGACACGTTTTTCTGGAATATTTTCCCCAAAATTAATAAGCTCTGTATTGTTCTTATTATTTGTGTGAGGTCACCTGAATTTCATGGTTTATATAAATAAATGAAAGGTGACTGAGGCTGATTTCGGGCGGCACAGTGGGTAGCACTGTTGCCAAATGTCACCATCGTTGTGGGGGGGCAGTGGTTTGAATCCACACCCTGCTCTGTGTGTGAAGTTTGCCTGTTTTTCCCATGTCGCATGGGTATTTACCCAGAATCCACAGGCTCCAGTTCCATCTTAATTAAACTACGACAGCATCATTTTCGTATTTCAAAAATACGCTTCTATCGCAGGTCTATTTTTAGCCGCAGATGTGAGTGAACCACACGCGCTTACCCTTCATTGATGTGCTATTGTGGTAAGCTAATTCGGTTTTACAATGGACACACTGTACAGTATTTTCGCTTTTCTTTTGTTTGAAATGGTCCCAAACTTTAGACATTTTTCGTCTTTTTCTCTGACTTTCCTCGCTATTTTCCCTGTCTTCCTCCATTGCGCCATCAAATCAAACCTGCTACACGTAATGCAGCATAAGCACACTGTGTAACACTAATAATCATCTGAGTGAAACACGGTGATCACTAAGCAGTACATAGTCGTGCGGATTACACGAAGCATTGAAGCAAAGAATTTGCATCGAGGATTTTTTGTAATCAAGTTATTCGAGTTACTCGATGAATTGTTGCAGCCCTACACTTTAGTGTGCGCCCGCATGCCTGTGTGCACCATGTCAAGATACAGAATCCCGTATTTATATATAAAATGTTGGAAGCGCTAGAAATTAATTTATCTAGGCCATGGTGCCGATTGGCAATGCAGAGTAGGTCCTTCCCCAAGCTGTGGGTATCCAGATGAAAAAAGTCCATCACCACCAGGTAATTAAGGACATGGGGGCCCTAGGAAACTGATACATCAGCAGGTCACTTGGGGGAACAGAGGGTGAAGTGTCTTCCTAGCAGAAAATAGCTGAGATCTACCCTTTTAATGGCAAGACAAGCCCATTTGTTTCTGGTGCACTTCTTGTAGGTTGTCTTCAGTTAAAGTATGGCATGGATATTCCTCCTTTTCACTTCCACATACCACCAAATTACATAAAACTTTCCTGCATTCTGGCCATAGCCAGTAAATGGACAGCAAATGTAAAATCAGAACGCAATTAGAGGACAGAGTATAAACATTATACATTAAATTTAAGCGCAGAACCCATACTAGTTTAGAAACTGATCCAGCACATCTCATAGATAGCACTAAGATTACCCAGGTCCGTTTTGTCCTTATGGCTTGTTAAGATATCATACACTTTTCAGGAATTATTGGATTTTTTTCTCTTGCATGTTAGGGTATAATTGGGTGTACAATTGGGTATAATTTTGGACTGAAATACCTGACTGTGGTCATGTAAATAGGAAGTTCTTCTTTTTTTTATTTAGATGAAAAATTTCTCCCATGACCCATCTGAATCATTAGCACTTCAAGCTGGCACCTCTCTATATACCAACCAGGAATTTGTACCTACAGTACCTGATGTAGGACAGATGTTTCGAAACTTCACTATCTGCTATTCTTTCTAATACACAGAATCAGTGAGATGTTCTCTTTGCTGTTTGCACAGGTTCCTCATTCAATTAACAAGTATTTTCTTGTAATAAAACTTGTGCTTCCCAGGAGGAAATAAAATAACTATCCATAGCAGTTATGACAAGTGTTGGTCATATTAGGGTTATTACTATATTTTCAGTATATGTCAGCAATAGAAGAGGTCTGTCAGTATTCTGTCGACTTTACATACAGCATAAAGCATCTAACAGAATTCCAAGGAGGCCAGACAGTTGGTGCCTGAATTGCAGGTGCTTTGGTTAAAAAAATTATAAACAACCTCAGAAATAATGACACTTGGTGCTGAACACAAACAAACTTCATGATCGATGGATGAATGGAACTCAATGAGGGACTCATGAGCCAAATATTGTGTGCTAATGGTTGAGTCAAATAGATGGGTATATTGGATTGTATCTGCAAATACTGAGGTGACATTAGGAGAGATTTTGAAAGTTATAGCATTCTGGCAGACATAAAATCTTTTCACACCAACATGAAGATTATTTAAATGTTCTTTACTGCCAAACACTTTTGCACAGTAATGTATATCCTGACACCTTTAGATTTGGAGAAAGCCAAAGGATGCCTCTGACCCACAGTGTCTGTTGGATTGGGCAGCAGTTGTTGGAGTCTTTTGATCAAATCATTACCATGCAAGTCTGTGTACATATGAGGTCATCTTGTAGGACAATATGCACCCTGTGGCGCAAACACTACTCCCTCAAGATTTTCCCATATTCCATGATGATAATATTCCCATACACACTGCAAAACAAAGTCAGGAATGGATTCACAGAAGCCAGGATGATGACAACACCTTTACTGGACACCCCAAGCATCAAATCTCAACATCATTGAGCCTTTATGGGAAGTTCTGCAAAATTACACTTCCACCTCTTTATCACTCAAGGAAGTGGGGGGTTATCTTGTAGAATTGTGGTTCCCAACCTCTGGTCCACGTACTTGTACCAGTACCAGTATTCCACCCAGTTACGGAACGCTGGAGATTTTGTGGAGGGGTGGGTTAGTTTCCAAAAATAGACTATACATTTTCAACTTTTTCTGACCCGTCATGTTTACGTGTCCTGTTCCCATGTAAAATAAATGGAAACATTTAAAATTATGAAATCAGCGATCAATCCATGACAGTTCAGTATGACGTAAATCAATCCACGCACACCAAAAGATTGGGAACCCCTATTCTAGAAGAATGGTCCAATATCTCAATACATAGAAACACAGTGTTCAAGATTTGTATGACAGCATTCTGAGATGGATCGAAGCAGTTTTGAATATTAAGGCTGACTATACTTCTTATTTAATGCTTGGTAGTAATGTATTGTTAGCTTGTTATTATTTTTTCTAACCCCATAATTATTTTAAAAAAGAAAAACTGTAACTTTGTAAAAGGTAGAGCTAAAGTAAAACAGTAATTTTGCTAGTGTGTTGTTTTTGCTTTTTTAAACTGCAAAAATACAGTTGTTTTTCTTTTTCTGTATTAAGTACAGAGTGAGGCATTGTGGATGATGGAAGTTAATGTCATTCCATGCAATTCTTCTTTATGATGCAGGTGCTGGCTTTAGTATGGTGTCAAAGCAGTGATATTACTTTTAAGAGCTGTGGCCAGAGAAAAAGTTGACTCATTTTTAAATTATAGCAGGATGGGAGGCAAGTTTGAAGAGTGGTCAGTTTGTTAATTAAAGGGTCTATATATGTATTGCTAAAATTACATTGACTTTCTTTGCTAATTAAAGGGCCAGGAAGGCAACCCGGCTTCTAAATATGGAAACATGACTGCAGTATAAATAATTATGCAAACACAGTGCATTCGTCCATCTGCCTTGGTGTATTTTATGTATTACAGTTATCAACCGTCTTAAAATTCATCCGTCCATCCATCTTCCAACCTCTTATCCTGAACTGGGTTATGGGGCAGTCTGCACAGGGCACAAGGCTGGGGAATACCCTCAGTGGGATGGAAGTCCATTTCAGGGCACATACTGTACCTGCACAACCATGCACTAGCAGCACTTTACAGATGGCAGTTAAGTGCTTCTAAACAGTTCTTATATGTATCAGTTAACTTGCTGCACTTTGTCACTGAAAATGGCAGACCTAAATTAGGACATCTTCTAATTCTTCTTAGTTAAAAGGACACTTTCATCCCAGTGCTTTTTTCAGGGCTCACTATGGTTTTACACACTTTTGATTAGACACCCAGTGTGCTGGGAAATAACCTTTAGACTGCATGAGACCATGGAGTTCTGCATGTCTGTATCATAATGCTTAGTGTACATGTAGAAAATGACATGGGAGGATAATTAACCTTAATTCCAGGTGCATAATACCTCTTAGGTAGATGGATATTAAAATGAAATTTACTGTGATGTATCAACTCTTTTCCATTACAGCATATAAAAAAGTCTTCAGAGCATTAATTATCTTGAAATACATAGCATAAAAGGAGGAGTGAAATGAAGGAACATTGAAATGCATTTATATGCTTGCATATTCAGGTACACTAAAATTACCGGGGAGTGACCCATTTTAAATGATTATGTGTAAGCTGTGTAGTATACACCAAATAATTTTGTTTACTCTTGCACTTCCACTGTTCATACAAGAACAGAAACTGCCTATATGCATGAAAATATATTGTTTCCCTGACTCTCAAAAGCTAGCTCAACTTTATTGAAAGCCTTAAATCTGATAGATATACTTGTGCATCCTAAATTGATCATAGTTACATTTGTTTTTCTTTCTCTAGGTCTTGTGTATCTCCAGGCTCTCCTTCCATTTTCCATATGGGATCATTAATTTGAGCATGTGGATTTCAAAGTGAATGTTGGGAAGATTTTGCTATCCCACCAAAGGAGATTTTGTGTAACTCTTGCTAAGTATGTCCTGCTATCCCCACTGATATCTGCAGAAGCTCACCCCCGTGCAACCCAAGTAGTAAAGCATAGCCTTGCGTAGGCATATTAACTTTTTTTAAAATAAATATAAAGACTGGCAACTTTACATTATAATGCTGTAAGTACTTTTAATGATACATTTAATAAGACATTTTTCTTTACTTGTCAGTAGTTCTCATTATTGTGCCAGCATTAACCAAGGCGAATAGAGATACTGGAATTACCACTCACGCTGTTAAGACAAACTGAAAAGGAATATATCAGGCAACAAACAGGAACAGGCTTGTTTATCCGATTGTGTGGTTTCAAGTTTTCCACCCAGGTAGATAAGCCATCTCTTGTTGCTTATAGAGGCTGACAGATGCTATCAGACACTTACATTTTTCCAGAATTTTCTTTAACCAATGAAGGATGTCATAAACAAGGACTGTTTTTTTCCAAGCACCCTAATTCTTATCAGGTCAGCTATTATCTCTGCACCTTGGCTAAAGACAAAAGGCAGATACTATCTAGGATTACTGGCGTGGCAAGGCGGCAATCTACCTTTTCATGCTCTCTCTTCCCTTGGAGATACTATTCTGTCCTTTTGAATATCGGCTCTAGAAAGATGCTGAGGATTGCGAGGTTGCCATTGTCTGTTTGTGCACGTTCTGTCAAAACATAACAATATACGGATCACTCCATGTGTATCTGTGCATTAGTTTGTGGATTTGCTTGTGTGTGACAAAACAGATGTACTACCTGTTAGCTGCCACTTCCACTGGGTTCAGCTTGTACATTAAGTGCTTGAGGAATCTATTTTCATTCCCCCATTTAATTGTAATAATCTTTTTGTTGGCTAAGAGGATTTCTGTGAATGATTTACATTGTACCATTTCCTTCTCTGTCTGCCTTTTTCAGTAGGTCGTCCCTGTTTTTTCCCCCCTTTAATGTTACTTCAGGCTGCTTATCATTTGGTTTTCTAAAGACCTCAATAACTATAATTCAATTGGTAATTTGCTCTGTACTTTTTGAATATTTCTCTTTTCCCCTCCATATTGCTTGCTTTAGGTGAAAGCAGGACTGTCACAGGCTTGATTATAGGTACAATACAATATCCGCCAACACAGGAATGTTTTACTTTCAGGCTTTAGGTTCCTATAACATGGGAGTCAGTGGCAATAGGGGTCCGTACCAATATACTCCCTACCATAATTCTACTGGAGTAACGTTATCATTGGAACATGGGAGTCAGGGATGATAGGGGTCAGTACCTATACTCTCTAACAGGATCCTTACAGAGTAACATTATTATTATTGTAACATGGGAGTCAGGGATGATGGAGGTCAGTACCTATGTTCTCTAGCATGATCCTTAGAGTAACATTATCAATTCTGTATTATAGCTCAGGGTAATGCAGCTTACTAATACACTATATTGAATGTGATTTTGGCAGAGGTATCCACCAACCAGTTGAACATAAAGGGTCACAGTCACAAGGTATTCAACTGGTTGTGTTGAAACAAAATCTTGGTCTGGACTTTTACTTTCTGGACCTGAAATGTCCACCTCTGGATTTTACCAACCACACGTTACTGTCAATAACCATTTTAGCTAGGGAAAGGAAATTTCTCCCAGTAGGGTAAACCTTTATTCCTCTTTAACCTGGGAACATTGCTCAGTAGTAAATTCTCCTGTAAAGGTTTTCAAGAAAGTACTTAACATGTTTTATGCATATGGAGGGTGTGTGTACATGTCTGGCTGGCTCTGTACCAAGGCAGTCTTGCATGTCCCAGCACAGTAAACCACAGTCTGCAGGAATGTGTTGGAGTGCTGCCTTGGCAGTATGGACATACAGTAGAGATATTTATAATATGTATGCAATGTGGCAGGCATTGATGCTTGGGAGGCAATGTCATTCTAGGGGTGAGCTTTATTGAAGGAATGAGGGAACACTATACAACAAAGGTGATGGTCCCTTCAGGGGAGTCATCCTCCAGTGTCTACAGGCAGAAAGCATGTATGCATGAACAACTTAACCTTTCCCCTCTCCCCTGCCTTTGCTTACAAGTGTGATTGGCTTCCTTTTCACTTCTCACCTGGCTTTTTGTGTGTGACTGGCTTCCCTTTGCCTTCTTACCTGGATTTCATGTAAGGGCCACAATATACTTCATGCGTGGCAACACATATGCTACGTGACGCATACACAATGCAAGCAGTGTACTGACTGTACTTGCACACGTAGTTTACATCTAATTGGGGGATTAAAGGTCATGTCCACCAGGGGGCAGTATGAGAAAACCATCTTTGTTGGCTCCTTCGTTTCTGGTCTTATTTGTTTTGTATGAAATTGTGACGGGAAATGATGTACACTTCCTGTCTCCACAGTGATCGAGTTGCTAATTTTTTAATACTGCCGCAGCATTCACTGTATTCTAACCACTGCTCAACATTGTACTTCGCTCTGCCACTTATCACTTTACTACCTTATGTTGAATGTTGCATTGTATGTTGTTAGATATTTCATAGTAGTTAGTGTGTCGTAATTAGGCTGCACGACACTGGAAAATATCAATTTCTGCATTACTAATTGCTGTATTAATAAATAAAAAATAGTTCAAAATAAATCAATTTCCCACAAACATCTATTCATGAGTGATTTAAACAGCAAGGATGAAAATGATTAGAAATGGCTAATGGATTAGGAATGGCTCTGCACGCGAAAAAACCATTAATGTTAAACATATACTATATTCCTTAAAAAGAGTGGTCATTAAAATTGCATAGCTTGCAAAGTTTTGTTTCCTATAACAATATAAATGTTCTAGCGAATTGTAGACCCCACACTCTCAGTGAATTTTATAACAAAGATTTATAAATACCACAAATGTATTGAAATATAACGTTGCTTATGAAAGTAGGCAAGTCAGAATTTCAAGTTCATAGACATGATACTGCTTTCTTAGAAACTTAAACTGCCATTACATTTTGAAGACGGGACAGGCACAGAGGGACACAGTAGTGCTCGTAATATTTTGTCTTTTGCCTCTGAAAATATACAGTTCTTCCAGCCATTCATTCTTAAAAAAATCACATGTCACTTTACTACAGTACTAACTACCATATATAAACACAAAAGGTGACCGTACTGCTACCCCAATTTTTGGTGGTGCTGCATAAACATCGTGTTACAGTAACTCCTTGTGTAGGTGCACCAACGACATGTAGAATGAACCCAGGAAACGCGTGGCTGCCGTGATGCGTACGCGTATGCATTGTGAGCGTCGACTATAAATCAGCCCTAAGTGTGACCGGCTTCCCTTTCCCCCCTCTCCCGGCATTGCATGTCAGTGTCACTGGCTTCCCTTTCCCCTCTGTCCTGGCATTGCACATCAGTGTGACTGGCTTCCCTTTCCCCTCGGTCCTGGCATTGCATGTCAGTGTGACTGGCTTCCCTTTGCCCTCTCTCCCAGCATTGCACATCAGTGTGACTGGCTTCCCTTTCCCCTCTGTCCTGGCATTGCATGTGAGTGTGACTAGCTTCCCTTTCCCCTCTCCCCCGGCATTGCATGTCAGTGTGACTGGCTTCCCTTTCCCCTCTCCCTCGGCATTGCATGTCAGTATGACTGGCTTCCCTTTCCTCTCTCCCCCGGCATTGCATGTCAGTGTGACTGGCTTCCCTTTCCTCTCTCCCCCGGCATTGCATGTCAGTGTGACTGGCTTCCCTTTCCCCTCTGTCCCGGCATTGCATGTCAGTGTGAATGGCTTCCCTTTCCCCTCTCTCCTGTCATTTCATGTCAGTTTGACTGGCTTCCCTTTCCCCTCTCCCCTGGCTTTGCATTTATGTGTGATTGGTTTCCCTTACCCTTCGCGCCTGGCTTTGTGTGCAAGTGTGACCAACTTCCCTTGCTCTTCTCCCCTTGCTTCATTCCAGCACAAGCTTTATTCCCTCCAAGGAAAGACTGTCCCGCCCCCTGTGTGGGGCAATCCTTGGTTGTTAGCCATGTACCATTGGTAATTCTTGGGGCTGACCTAACAGGAACTGCCAACATGCCTATAAAATCCACATACTGTACAGGTCACAAGCTCTTTATTTTTTCTTATTTTTCAAGATTCAAAGCATTTATTGTCATATGTACAGTAGAAAAGTACATTTCTCTGTGCAATGAAATTCTTACTTTGCTGTCCACACACAAATGCAGAGGTACAACATAATAGAAAAATAAATAATTTTATGGGTAATGTGCAAAAGAGCTTAATGTGCAAAAAAATACAATATGAGGTAGTATGGTATGGTATGGTAGTATGATGTCATACTCCTGTCGGCTGTTAAGGAGTTTGATGGCAGTGGGGAAGAAGGAGTTGTTAAGTCAGGAGGTTCTAGATTTCACACTTCTGTACCTCCATCCTGAGGGCAGAAGTGTGAACAGTCCGTGTTGGGTCTTTGAGGATGGAGGCAGCTCTCCTCTGGACTCTGCGGTGGTAGCTGCTCTGCAAAGAGGGCAGAGGAATCCTGATGGTATTCTCCGCAGAAGATGATTTTCTCATTCACCATTAATTTTTCTGACATTTAGGGGTGTCATTTACATAATCTGTTTATCTGCCCATCTTCAACCCACCTTTCATGTTGAAGGATGTGGTGAAAACCTCCCTAGCAGGTTCTTGCTAGCTCTCTGTAAGGCCTTAGACCCAGGCGTTACCTCTCCTTAGTTCCCTGACTCTGCCTCACAGCCCCAATATGATTGGAACAGCTCACTTGTGAGCTGAACAAGTGACATCCTTGTGAGACACCCAGACCATCTCAGCTGGCTCCTCTACAACCAAATGAGCACTGATCTATTTCAGGGTTCTTCCAGGCCTCTGTACTTCTCACTGTACTTGTCACAGAGAGCCAATGTGGTGAGCCTTCAGAGGAACCTCATCTTGGCGGCTTATTCTTTCTTTCATGGTGCACAATTCATACCTTTAAATGGGCATGGGGAAGCAGACTGACCAGTAAACCATAAATCTTTTCTTACTTCTTATTTTATGTAGTGAAAATGCCAGAAACTAAATATTTGCTCTTGCTTACAAAGTAACCATAAATTAAATAAAGCTACTTTTTAAAAATTAAAATTTTATAAAGGCTGGTGTTGCTTTGTATATTCAGAAGTTGTTTTGGCATTCTAATATACTCAGCAACAGCTAGTGATGCAGAGCTTAGGAATATGGCACTGAAGTGTTCCAGGAAACAGCTTTAGTGCATTTGAACAGGGAACTCTGAATTGCTCCATTATTCAATTTATTACTTTCCAGTTTCTAGTTGTCTGCTAGTATCATGTGAAATAATTCAGTTTTAAAAAAAAATATTTCTTGTGCAGTTTTTCCTTTCGAAAATTAGTCCTTAGCCTCTGAAATAAATTGCTGTCACGCTGTTGCTTGCTGTTGGTAGTCTTGCTTTTCTTCACAACATAGAAGAATGGTCTGAAACTTTCCAAATAACTCTAAAATAACCTTCCAAATAACCACAAAATGGTATTTGGATATTTGTTGTTTGTTCAGGTTTTTGCCTCTTGGTTTGATGTTGTCTTAGTTACCTTAGCATATTTATTTTGCAAATGTTAAAATCAGACAGAATTCAAGGAAAGGTCTTGCTTCTTGTGTGTAGATATGTAACCTGGTACCCTTAACTCTATCTGTCTGTGAGATGTTCTTTTGAAGGGTAGATAGAGATAAGGAAGAAGGAAGAGGAGATGCAGCCCGGCCGGCAGAGCCTCCCAAGTAGCTCTGCTTTGGTTTTCATGGTTAATCCACTGTGTAGGAAACTTTTAGTACCAATATGAATGTACATTCAACAGTTTGGACCACACCCCCAGTGCGAGCAAAGGCACCTTTGTTCTCTTAGCTGGCATCAATCAGCTGCATGCGCCTTCTCACAAAGAATCCTTTAGAACTTTAAGTGTGATTCCATTTGGCTTGAATGCACAGAGCCACAGAGACTCGTGCTTTCTTCTGCATTGTTTAGTTGGCAGTCTAAGCATTGTGCAATTGCTGTGGTCAGTGTCTTAAGGTGTGTTCAGGGTCAGACCTGAAGGTTTGGAAACCAAACTGCTTTGGGCATCCTTTTGTGTTTTACACAGTGTGGACAGTGTAGACTGTCTTGTCATCACGCCAGAAAGTTTTCATTACAGCACAGCTGGACAATATTTTCGTACCAGAAAGACAAAATATCGCTTTGTGAAATACAGAACAAGCTGGATTGTTTTTTTTTTCAGATTATCTAGCTATTTCTTACTCATTGTACATCCTCCAGATGTTACAGTCACCTCTTTGGTGCCACTAGTAGAATCTAGGTTCTTGTTATTTCAGGGTCTAAGAGTTCAAAGATTAGCCTCTGTGCACATCAGTCGTCAATTAAAATGGCTTTCAACAGCACATCTGTTCGGAATAATGTGTTCAACATTATTCTCAACTCCGTAGTTAAGCAGTTCAATCTTTATATGGCCAAGATTAATGATGTTGGACTGCTATATTGTAGGTTACAGATCAGTAATAATAATAATAAAATTTCTTTATTTATTGCATTTCATTATAACAGAAAAGTTTATTATTAGTGCTGTCAAACGATAAAAATTTCGGTTTTCGATTAATCACGATTAAATATCATTAATTTTTAACCTATATAATCGCATTTCATTTTGCATGAGCAAACAGACTCAGTAAAAAAGGGAATATATATGCACTTAACATGTTTATTGAACATTTTGAACATTCATGTAAATCTGACTAATCATGAAATCCAATTCTAGCCCGGTTAATTGCCATTGTTACAATATCAGTTGATAACCCATTACGTGCAGTGCTTTACATATAAAACTCCATAGCAACACGTCCACAGATAAGTTGGATGGTATAGTGTGTGCGACTGATTTAATAAGCCACAAATGAGAAGTAAACAGTATAAAACTACAACTTCTGTTGATAATGGGCGCAGCCATCTTGGATTCTGAACTCGAGATGCTCTGTGCTGCTCCAAGATATTTCTTGGATCTTTGAGAAACGAGAGCGAGCATGTTGTCACTTCCGGCTTCAAAACTCGGAATACGAGTTCCGAGGGCAAATGGATCACACCAAAACTGCCCGTAATGCGTTGACAGAGACATTTCAGGGATTTTGAGTCATTCTGCGCTGCAGATGGGTTAATTGCGTTAAAAATTTTAATCAGATTAATGATGATGATAGATTAATCCGCGTTAACCCGTTAATTTTGACAGCCCTATTTATTATATATGAATTCCTCTGAAAATGAATTCTGACTTTAAAGAACGCACAGGACCATATTTGACATTCTTTCAGAGTTTTGTGATTTCATTTCTGAAATAGTTGTTCCTTGCATTCACAGATTTGTATTTGAAGATTTCATTGAATAAGAAGAGATGTGTTTTTTGTATTCACAGGCATAGCAGCACCAGCATAACACACTCAAATGATCATATGCTTCCATCCATCATCCATACCTGTTGAACTAGATGTAGGGCTGCACGATATCACATTGCAATATAATCGGGACTATATAGCGCATGCGCAATAATCACCAGGGTTTTAGATGACAAGTGCAAACATTTGACTGGGCACCGGCTTTTCAGTATCATACAGGCATTTACTTACGCCCACAATTTGATAAGCAGATTAGTAGTGTGCCTAAAATATTAGTGTGCGGAGTATTGTGACACCTAAAAGTTGGTAATCTTTGTATATTTGACTTATCCTTATATTTATTAAATGCGGTTAGCGAAGCACGCCACATACTACTGTTTTGGTATCAGTCAGTCAATACGTCTCAATCAATCTTTATTTTTATAGCACTGTTTTAACCATGACTTTAACTGCAATATATTCGCAATGTAATATAGAGCAGCCCTAACTAGAAGCATAGAGCACAATGCAGGAAACACATCCATCACTTAGCAAACACTATCACACTCTTTTGGGAACTCAGAGACACCAGTTCACCTTCTAAGTATCCAGCAGAAATCCATCTAGTACCGGGCAAACACAATCACATACTGTGGGCAACTCAGAGACACCAGTTCACCTTCTGAGTACCCAGCTGAAATCCATCTATCACCAGGCAAGCACAATCACACGCTATGGGCAACTAAGAGACGCTAGTTCACCTTCTGAGTACCCAGTCGAAGTCCATGCAAACAATGGGAAAACTTGCAAATTCCATAAACGGAGCTGGTGGCAGGTGTGAATCAATGTGTTGCAGTGGGCCAGCATCCCATCCAGGGTGTCCCCTACGATGCTCTGCCTGTGACAGGCTCCAGGTTCACTGTGACCTGGCACTGAATAAGTGGCTATAGAAAATCGATATACAATGACTAAGTAGTAGTCAGTCAAGTTATGGTAGACACTAGAGATGCACCGATCCGATATTCGGATCGGTATCGGCGCTGATCCAGACCAATTTGACGGATCAGGTACCAGCCATGCATGACCGATCCATGTCCTATACTTACTCATTTAGTTTTTGGCAGTCTCTAAAAAGATAGCTCCTATTTCGTGTTAAATCTATTTGCACAATCAATCGCACGGCAGCTCTTTCCCATTTTACATGTGTTTTTTTGCGGCATTCAAGTCGAACACTAATGCTGCCCCTCAGTCTTTTTTGCTACTCAGTGGGTGTGAGTGCAGTGACTTCCGCCTGCTGTGACGTCATCCGCATACCCTTCACAGTACGAGGAGTATTAGATAAGATGCGATGATCTGGGAGTATTTTACACTTTTAACAGAAACCAGCAGCACAGCGATTTGCAGTCTTTGTAAAATTAAGTTTTGAGAGGTGGGAATAGTGTTTAATGGACAATCCCATTTAGCAAAGCGCACGCAACTGTGCCAGACAAAAAAAGCAATGGATGATTTGGGAGTCGCTAACTTGGACTGCAGCTTGTGATACAAGATGGACTGCTATTGCAACAAAGTGTAACTGAGCTGACGCCAATGAGAGAAAAATTGCATTGCATTTTAAGCATTCGCCACTTGTGTATGCTTGCTCTGAAGATATTCATATTGAACTGCAAATGCCTCAAAAATCCTTAAAACAAGATGTACAAACGAGGTGGAACAGTACGTTATGTATCTTTGTAGTAGCCTAATGAAATATTTTTTGTCATTCATTTTTTTTCATCTGTATTTACTAGATTAAAAAATTAATATATAAAGTATAACAAATTAAAAAGAGCTCTTGTATCGGAATCTGTATCGGTATCGGCAGTTGTGTATCGGAATCTGAGATGCAGATCGGCCCATCCCTAGTAGACACCCTGCTTTTTATTTAGAAACGTATGAATGTCAACTCCCCAATGCTGTATACAGGGAGTCTTTTGTTTTTTTTCTGGCATATGGATGGTATTTCCTATGCATGTAAGATAAAGAAATAAAGTTCTGTTTCCAGTGAAAAAATCTTCACAGTGCAGTTATATTTTCCCATTACCCCATTCATCCCACAAATATTGTACTATAAATTTATACTTACGTATCCAGATTGTAAATTCTAAAAACTGCCTAAATTCCTTTGCATAATAAATTGTCATCATAAACCATTACTGTGCAGAAGAAAAATCTTATATTCAAATGCTACTATTATGTATTTTACAGCTGCCTAAATTGTTTTTTTGAATGTGACGGGTGGTGCTGGTAATTATGCCTCGAATTGAGTGAAGTAGCTACTAAATAAGAAATGCCACAAATATTTTTTCATTCCTGCAGTGCAGTGAGGCATTCTGGTGATTTACAGTATGGACTGTTGTGTATTTGTTAGTATTTTTAGTCTGCTGCTTTGGTTCTATGAGAAAGCTTTCTGTTGTGCCAACAGCAGCAGCAGCCTTGGGTCTTGGCTTTGCACTGAGTGTGGCAGGAGCTGGGCCCTAGCAGGCTTCCTTATGGTGTTTTCACACTTATAGTTTGTTTGTTCTGGTCAGAATCAGTTGATGAGTTTTTCCCCTTGGTTCGGTTTGTTTGTGCATAGATTAAAATCCAAACTAACCAAAATGCCCTACTACAAACCACATGAGAACATTCACTCAGCTTATTGGTCAGATGTGTCTATACTATTGTATATTACTATGCTGTGTGACATGGAGCAACAGCAGAAATGGGAATTTGTATAGCTGTGGTAATTCTCTGGGCAATATACCATACTGCACTATACCAGTAGAATGTTGAATACACTTCAAGGGCACATCTGGAAAATGCTGTACTGCTTCAAACTTTGAGAAGATGACGTGCCGCCTTCAGACGACTGAGCAGAGGAGGGGAGCTAATATTGAGCCACTTAGCTGAAACCTGCTGAGTTCACCTGGTAGTTGGGTCAGATTGAGGGCGAATCACAATCCTGCCACAGATGAACTGCATCACAGGTCGTTTAGGACTGGACCAAGACCACCTCTTCTTAAGGGTCTCGGTACGGTTATTTTGGTGTTCGTATCTGCCCAAACGAATTGCACCAAGATGAAAAATGTACCAGACTCCAGTTTAACCAGACTTAAAGGTTCAGGTGTGAAAGCAACCAACTAGCCTTCATCTTGGTTGTATTCCCTTCTTCAAGGTCATTGCCCTGGCAGATGCAGCAGAAGATAACCAGGCATTGCTGTGCCAGGCCTTTGCCCGCCTGTGCAGTGCCACTCACCTGCTCATCACGCTGATCTCGCTATGGCTGGGATTGAATGCCAGTCAGACAGCCATCCTGGAAGCTAGCCTGCTGCCCCTGCTGCCCGACACCCCACAGCTGGTGAGTATCTTCCCCGCCCTGAGCTCCCTGCTGCCTGACACCCCACAGCTGGTGAGTATCTGCCCCACTCTGTGTTCTCTGATGATACCTCCCATTAGCACGTGACTAGTAAGAGTATCACAGTCTCAGGATCTCTGCTTGTCATTGGCGTTCATCTTTTTTCTCATCTTATCGCTGGCCTCATTCTTAGGAGATAGCATAACAAAAGAATGTTGCCCTGTTGTCCATGCCCCCCACACAGGTATCAGACTGAGTCTCCCGCCTTCCGGGACCACATGCCATCCCAGCCCACTCCTGTCGCTTTGGTATTTTTTAACATTCCACTCACATAACCCAGTGAAATGCCCCTGATTGTTTGCACTTTAAGAAAACTTTTGCAACAATTAATTGGCTTTCTTGTACTTGCCCTTCACTAACATTCTGCACTATGCTTTTTTTAATCCTTCACCCATTTTTTCTTTGTGCAGCAACAAATATAAGGATATTTATATAATCACAAAACATTTCAAGCTAACTGGTATTCCTGAATCATAGCTTGAGGATGGATATTGAATGTTGCTTTGTTTTTATGCGTGTTAATCCATGCCTAATAACACAGGACAACAAATTTTTTTTAAAATTCTGCTACTCAGCAAAATTTATGTGTCTTATACTAAATCGAGTGCACTGATTCCAAATCTGAAGTCAGATTTATTGTAGCACGTAAGGATTTAAAGTTAAGTCAACTCGTTTAAAAATTAATCTGTACATTACGCAAACTAAAATTTGGTACATCATCAACATCCCATTGATGCATTCAGAGTAACAAAACTGCTAAAGATTCAACTTGGGCTTATTGAATA
>JAODLD010000144.1:23051109-23065975 GCA_026781065.1 Mormyrops boulengeri | reverse complement strand
GGTTCTCCCCAAACGAGCTTGATGGGCCGAATGGCCTCCTCTCGTTTGTAAATTTCTTATGTTCTTATGTTCTCTCTTCACATCTGGTCTATACTGATTTTACTGAAAATTATTCAAATTGATTAATAGCCTATTTAAATATTTTGAAATTGACACAGCTGAATTGCCGCTTTGGGGAAGGTGTGTGGCTCAGCGGGCGAAGCCTCTGTGCCTGTGATCAGTAGGTTGCTGGTTTGAGCCCCAGTCTCAGCAGAATAGTCACACATCTGTAGTCACACATTAACCCCCAGCTTTCTGCATGTTGCAAGGTGGCTACGCCTTCGCTGTGACCCACATGCTTGCTTTCACCTGTATGGAGAGCAAGATGGGAGAGAGCAAATTTCCCCACAGGGATTGTATTATTAAATTTTAAACAATGATGGATTTTTATAGCCCTACACTGTATAAATACAATTTTTACAAGCAATGTCTTGTCCCATATTTACACCTTATTTTGTTACAGAATCCCAAAGTGACTGGCTTCTTATTTAGCTATAAATACAGAGTGTTTACATTTCCTGCAGTGTCTTGATCCCAACATTGTACTTTCTCGTGAGGTGATAGGAAACCAAAAATGCTGACTTACTTCATACCACCAAGGGACCACTGAAGCAGGAACAAACTCTGATTTCCGTGCATCATGGGATGTTTCGTATCTAGTGTCATAATAGTATTAATTAAATTTCTACATTACCGAACATTCATCACTTTCAAGGGGACAAAACAGTTATAAGTATAGTAGTAACATTCTAAAAATGTATAGCTGTCAAACTGTGGTTGATAGCACGTGTATTGCTGATCTGCCATTTCAGATGAGCACTTTTTACCCTATTAGATTGTGAGATGGTTGGGCCTTCAGCCATCTAAAGTGCTGACCAGGGTTAATTGTATCATTTAGCTGCATGTTACCCTTAATCTCCATAACATGTATAGAGTGGGGTTAGACTTAGGGATAGGTATAGGTGGAGGTCTTCCATTTTGTTCCCCCACCAACAACCATGATACCAACTGATGATAGTCCCTAGACTTCCTGATTTCATGTTCCTTCTTAAGTCATAATGCTGTTTTATTTACCTTTTTTCTCTTTTGGCAGTCATGCACTCATCAGAAATGTATTTTAAAGGAAGCGGGAAAACATTCTTTGAGGGAAATTGCATTTACCTGCTGCTAATAAACAGTTTGCTTTTTTAGCGGCTACTTTAAGCATACATTATGGTCTGAAGCATATATTTTATTTTCTGAAATTATGGCCTACATAAAGTAATTTCCTCCCCTGAGGAATTGTGAAGTACTACACATCTTGATTAAAACTTCAGGTTTTTTAAATGTATATCCAAAGATCAACAAAAATCAAGTCAGCAATTTTTCCCATTTGTAACAGCACCTTGCAACCAAGAATATTCAATCAAATAGATCAGTGGTTGTGAACCTGTGGGCCATGGTGGTATGGCAAGGGGGGACACACCTGACCCCATAACCCACATCCTTTATTTTAATAAGACAATTTTTAATACAATTAAAAACAACAGTATTATTTCAGGAAGGTCTTATGTTTGTAATGTTCTCCATATATTGTGCACATTTCCTCCTGCAGTTTAAAAATGTGCTGTCACATCTCTCAGTTCCTTGTAATGTATGTGCCCTGTGATGGACTGGCATTCTATCCAGTGTGTGCGCCTGTTTTGTAATGTTTGCGGCCTGCACACTGGTTTAGAATGATTTTTCACATTTACTCCAGTGACAGATGAGAGATGCAACATTTTCATTTTGAGATGATGTTTTTTTTATGTAGTTTTATGAGATAAGATTAGCACTCTGAATTATGGGCACTGAGTTTTGAGCAGCTGGCAGGTACCGTCAGGCTAAGCTGAATGTGGCTTTGGCAGTTGTGGAAGCAAAACTTGGATGTGGAAAAGTTTTGTGACCAACCAAATGCAAACCATGGCAAATGATTTTCGGTCTGCCTCGAAGAGAATCTGACAAACCAGAGAAGGACTTGCCCATCACTTCAGGTCACTGAAGTATAGGGATGTCACCAAAACCAATACTTACAATACCAATCGATACCAAAATTCTAAAAATGTGATTGTACTTGTTTTTTTGGAGTACCATAGGTACTGTAGGCAGTGTATGTATCAAGGTTGTAATTCTTCCGGAACTGAACAGGGCAGCATATATGCTTACAAGTGTTTTAGTCTATCCTTATCGCTGAAGAAGAAGATGGACGCCCACAAGCATACGAAAAACTACACATGGCTAATCATTTACATTTGTTTTGATAGTACAACAGACATTGTATTAGGTTGTTAATGTACTTTTAGCTAATAGTTTTATCCTGTACTGCTGCACTTAATAATCAAATAAGATGTCGGTTGTACTTTCAAGCTAAATGCAAACGATTTCTTAATAATAATTACTAAAAACATACTTTTCAAAAAACATTTCCGAACATGTTTTATTGATGTCAACTCTTGCTGCAGCAATATATCAAACTGACGCCATAAGTATGGTGTATCCCCCCTAACTTCCCTTAGACAAGTTTGGAAAAATGTCGGGCCACTACAAAGTCACTTTTTATGCATTTTCCCTTCTAAAGTTTGTGTCTATACTACTTTTTAAAGTCTTGTAAGTACACATAAACTTAATGGAGGTATGTGAAATTAGCGCTGTCATCCTGAGTGTTTTGTAGACCTGTTGTCACGATGCTCAGGGTGGGTTATGTAATGGTAGATATAAATAGCTCTTCAGTTTTATTCAGCGTATAGGTACACCTGGGATGTACGCTTTTCTTCACCTCCATAAAAAATCAAATGCTACAGACCAATCACAGTTCTTGCAGTCTGCGTCGCCACGATGTGTAGTTACATTTCAGGGGAGGTGCACATCAGGCTATGGCGAGGGCCATTTTTGTCCATGACTACACCGTACTTATTGCGTCAGTTCGGTGCAGAAGTATAAACCAGCTTTTACTGGTTGAGCTACTTTCCAACCCTCACCTATGGTCACGAGCTATGGGTAGTGACCAAAATAATGAGATTGCGGACACAAGCGCCAATAATCAGCTTTCTTCACAGGGTGATTGGGCTTAAATTTAGAGATAGGGTGAGGAGCTTGGATATCTGGGCTAAGAGTAGAGCCATGGGTCCTCGGCATTGAAATGAACCAGATGAGGTGCTTTGGGCATCTGTCTAGGATGCCTCCTAGGTGCCTTTCTAGGTAGGAGCTCTGGGCATGTCCAACACCAGGAGGAGACCCCAGGGTAAACGCAGAGCACTCTGAAGGGATTTTACCTCTCTCCCAGCCTGGGAATGCCTTGGTATTCCCCTTGAGAAGGGAGAGAGGGAGGTCTGGGCCTCTCTGCTTAGACAGCTTTCTCCATGACTCAGACGCCAATAAGCAGTGGAAGGTGGATGGATGGAGTTTAGAGGGATGACTTTTTTGTGTAGTTCCAGTCTGGTGTTATGTGGATTCACAGATTATGATTCTGTTTACTTAGAATGTATTTCCTGATTTATGTCATATTTGTTTCGGATGTGTGGAATGCTCTTTTAGTATTTTTAAATGGGTTTTCTATCCAGATAGTGTAAGAGGAATTTCACACATATTTTGTCCATCCAAACTTTTGTAATTCAACATGGTATGAATTAAAGCTTAAAAGCAACACAACATGAAAATAATTTGAGGGTTTGAATGCTTTTCCTGGGCACTATTTCCTGTGCAGTGCTATTTTAGCAATAATAACATTGGTGGGTTTTCTCTCACCATCAGTAGTCTGAACATCTTTTTTTAAGATGCTTGAACACAATCCAATTTTTAGTGGTTTTGGCTCTGCTATTTCAATCTGAGATGCCAAAAGGGAGAAAGGAACATGTTTTTTGAAAGGAATATGTATCGGCTGGGATGAATTGTTCTGGTAGTTCAAATTAAAGCCATTATCACTTTGTGCTGTGTAATATTTCAGTGACCCACCTAATACTTACTATTTTATTCTTATTTGTTTAAGTCCATCCAACTTCCATACCATCTTATGCAGTACAGGCTGTCACAGATTATTTTTACTTCCTGAGCAGCCTGATTGTTTAGTGGTTAGCACTGTAGCCTTACGCCTCCACAGTTGGGAGTTTCAATTCCACCTCTTGTTCTGGGTGTGTGGAGTTCATATGTTCTCCCTGTGTTTGTACAGCTTTCCTCCCATCATTCCAAAATATGCTTCAGCTCACCACAGCCCTGTACTGGATAAGTGGTTATGGATGATGGATACATGAATCTTAAGGTAATAGGTTCCAGATTGGCATCACTGCACTATCATGTCAAGCTCTGAATAGAGGTCATTTAAATAGTATACAGGGGAGCTAAAGACTGCCTTTGGCTGCATAGTATATGAAGCAGGGCAACATCCTGAATGGGATGTAGTTTTATTTGTTTATAAATAATGTTATAAAGTGATTGTCAACTAACTGAGGCCTTAATTTTAACAAGTTATGCAATTCTAGACAAATTAATAGAACTAATTATTTTCTTCTATTGGTAAAAGTGATGATCTGGATTCAGTACTCCGAAGAAATGCATCACTTTTCAGTAGAATCTCAGGGAGTGAGTGCAGTGAAATTTAAGTCTTTGCATATCTTACCTTGCTCTTGGCATGTACAGGTTTGAGTAATGTTTGGGGTCAGAGCACAGGGTTAGCCAGTGTCCAGCACCCCTGGGGTTAGGGCCCTTGCTCAGGGCCCCATTAGTGATATGATTACTCTGCCGGCCATGGGACTCAAACTGGTACCCTTCCGATCACCAGCACAGAGCCATACACTGTTTCAGCTTCGACCCAATCACTTATAGTGGAACACTGGTCATTCACTTGATATGCCTGTATTAAAATGACATTGGTCTTGTTTATAGGGAGAAGATTTTTCATTCATTATTGTACAGTCCAATATATGTATTATATATTTCTATTTTTCCTAGGAGACTCTGAAGCTGTTTCTGAAGGAGAATTTGAGCCTACAGAGAGGCAGGTGTCAGCCACACAATTAGTGAAGAAGAGGCAATTTGCTAAGAAAAGCAATTCAGGTATGACTTTGTGAAAATCTCCATTCAAATTAAACCAGCAGTATAATTTGAGTTATATTAAGGTCAATATATTAGAAATATTTAAAAATAAATAAATAATAAGCCATTGGAAAGTTCAGTCCCAAACTAACTGTCAATCCAAACAAACTTAAGTGTCCAGTACCTTTCCCCGGGAGTGTGATTCTCTCAGACTTTCCCAATTAGTGTCATTTGGGTTTCATTAGCAATTGCTAATTGGAAAACCACACGAAAGATCAGCTAAACTCATACACAATTGAATTCTGTAATATTCTGTAATAATTCAAGATTCAAGAGGTTTATTTGTCACATACACAGTTGTACACATGCAACATGTGGTAAAATGTAACCAATATTATATATTACTATATTTATGATAATATAGAAACATTGTACAGGTCAGTGATTCTTAAACTGTGGGGTGCCAGATGATTTTCTGAATATTGCATAATAAGGTCTATATTGTTTTTTTTCTTGGTAGACTCCAACCTCATACCCCCCACCCCCCACCCCACCCCACACTAAATTTGTCGTAGGGTAATTTAACCATGTCACTTAGAACTAATATAAGTCAGTGGTGGCACAAGAAACAACAGGTGTGGTTCTGGTGAACCTAATTGCAGTATGAGACGTCACAAAAATTGCTTCAGGGCCACTGGGTAAATAGCCTGACCCTGCACACAGACCCCAGGCTTCACCCTCAACTCTATGTGTGTGTGCATGTGTGTCTTAAAAGGAGAGCAGTTCACCGTGTTTAACTATTCAGGTGTGGCTTTCCAGAAAGCTATTGATCTTAGTGAATAATGAACAAGATAATGAACAATGTAAGTAAAGAACGAGTCTATGTGCGTTTCCAGAAACCCTTTATTATTCCAGAATTAATGAACAAACTTTAAGCAGTACTTACAGACATATGCAAATGTAAAAAAAAACTAATTAGAAAATCAATGAAAAACATCAAAATAGCCATAATTAAGACCACAATAAATCAACCTATTTGTTGAAAATATAAAAATAGGCTTAAAAAGTAATGTTGCGTCCTCATTAAAAAAAGTGTAATAGAATAGGAAAAGGAAGTAACACTTCTAAATAGAAGCCTTAAAACAACTTATTGAGAAGGTGGTTAAAATATATTTTAATAAAATAATTACTGCAATGTTACATGTAACAAGAACAGTACAGCAGCATGCAGGGGGAAATCTTAGAGCTTCCAGGTACTTGTGTAGGCACAAGAATGACATCTTCCACATACCAAAAGCACCTTCTATAGCAGTTTGTGTTCTTTGGTGTACAGTGTTATACCTCTCCTCAGCCACCATTTGGGGGTTCAACACTGGAACCAGCAGGAACTAGCTAAGAGGATGTCTGATGTCTCCCAATAACCAGCCATCAACAAATGCAACATCCTTTGCAATTTGACACACTCCAAAGCTGGACCAGATCAGGTGCACTCCCAGGCCATATGCATCATGTGCACTCCAAGGCCACTTGCCAGCAATGTCTGCAGAATGTCCTTGATAGTTGCATATTACCTGGTAACATGCTGTGCAATTCATATTGAAATATTAAGCTGTATTGTTAAAGCTGCACTTACACTATGCATATGAATTTATGTAAATCAATTTCAATTCTACTTCCTTATATTCAAAGTCGAATTGTGATTCTGCACCATGTTTTCAACTGATTTATGAACTGAATTTGATTTTCAAGGTCATTAGCAAGTCAGTTCTGAATGGGGCACAACCCTGATATGTAGTCAAATTGCATACAGGTGTTCCAACAAGAAGCCTCTTTTGCACTATTTTACAGTCCATTATAGTTTTATGTCGCAGTATTAATCTCTTATTATATCATCAGCATTACTACATTGTCGAAAAAAGTGTCAATGTGTTTTTATCGTCTATTTTGGCTGATCTCTGTGTCTTTGTAACATGACAGCAAGCAAAAGTTCAAATAAAGAACGACATAGAAAATACAGAGTGAGTTGGAGCACCTGTAAATCTATGAACGAGGTAATAAAACTAATTTAGTTATGAAGGGTTTCTGGAAATGCAATCAGTCTTAAGTACGAGATAACTAACTACTTAGGATTTACAAACCTTTCTGGAAAACCACCCCTGAATGTGAGCTCGGCCATCACGCAAGATAAAGTCCTTCGGCCCTCCATCCAGACCATCAGTGTATTTGTTACAGTTCTTATTGTTATGTCACGGAAATGTTGGTCATAGTGCAAAAGAGAAATAAACAGAATATGAAAAGTATGAATAATATATATGACACTTTAACACATGGATCCTTCTCAAAGTTTTTAGAAGCACTGCATGGGTGCCATACTGGAACTGATGAAACTTGGAGACAGATTGCCCCAAAACTGAAGCGACATCACATAGTGATGGCAAAAAGGGCCGTTTCGACATGATTCCATTAAGAGGACTTTAAGACATGAACAAAAAAACTAAGACTAAATGAAGAAATACAGGTAGCCACCTAAATGGTGGGAAAAGATTCAGCAAATTGGCATGGAAGTGGTATGTGCAGTAAATTAATAGGTGTAGTTTCGGGGTTATATGTCACAACTAGGACTCAGAGCATTTAGGTAAAAACACATTTATTAACTTTCATATTTCCAGTTGATATATCCAGTACTGCTAGAAATTGTACAGGTTGGTTAGTGTGAGGGGAATATAGACTAGATTAACATAGAAGGTGACAGGCTGTTTGGGGAATACAACGTTGTCATTAACAACAGCCCCTTTTATTTCTAGGTCATTCATTGCATCTTTGCTAAGTGCCAGTCTGAAAGTTTCTTGGCATCGTTCGTTGATGTCTTCACTGTCAAAAGTGAGGAGTAAAGTTAGCTACCATTTATTTTGTCATACCCTTTACTTTTAGTCATAGCCATGGTCTTTTTCAGTCTGTTCTTTAACTCCCCAGTTCTTGCTAATTTCCTGCTATGTGTGGTGTTGGCATATCAAATGTTGTTGATGTTTCTTTCACCATCTTGTGTTCACAGTGTCTTCTTCCAATTCCACTTAGTATGCAGTCTTGTCTAATGCCTTTAACAATCTGTTATCAATCGATTATCCATATTCAGTCCTGTGTGTCTCTTCTTGTCCAGTGTAGAACTTTTTCAAAAGAAGAATGAGATGCTTGGTCACACACATTTTCTCCTGGTATTCCATATTCTTTTCAGTTTGTGAAAAGTAGGTTGTGGATTATGAGTCAGCAATGTTCTCTGTAAAAGTGATACCACTCATAAAATATTAAAAACTCCATTTCCTCTGTCATATTTATATTAAAAAATGTCTGTGGTTCTTGCGGAGTATATTCTACATGTACAATCATCAGCGGTGAAAGATGGGTAAGTAGCCTCCACCTTTCATGTGCAGCTATTTTCTTGTTGGTCCTATATCATCTTGGGAAGCTGTTATGGTAAGAAACAAAATAGAAAATTGTATCTGTTAGTGTTTTAACAGTTCATAGGTTTTTCAGGATTTTTTTCAGTTCATATTAACCTTGGGATGACTAAATATGCTGGAGAAAAAAGGCTGAAGGCGCAATGTCTTAGAAACATAAGAGGTCAGAGAATGCCACTCAGAGGTGACCTAATTTGCAGATGGTGATGGATAATACAGGAACATATAGTTACAGGATTTACAGTCAACTCCAGAATTATTGGAAGGGTGCCTTCATGAAAGTGAGTTAAAATTATTGTATAAAAAGAACCTCACATGCAATAGGTGATTTGTTGGGGTTAAAAAAATGCTTTTATTTCAATCAGATTTCTGGAGCAAAATACAGTTTCCATTTAGCAATACAATTTTTTTTTTATCAAAAATGCAGATTCCAAAATTATTGGCCCACCAAATTTCAGTATTTGATGGAGTCTCCCCTGGCAAGAATGACAGCACTCTACTTCTTTATCCAGTGTTTAACAAGGTTGGAGAACACATGTGGATGGGATCTTAGACCACTCTTCCACACAGAACATTTCCAACTCATTGAGATTCTTTGGGTTTTCTCTTGTGAACTATCCTCTAAAATTGTGACCACAGATTTTCAGTTGAGTTCAAGTCTGTAGACTGAGAGGGCCATTACAATACCATGATTTTGTATTGCTGCAACCATTTCTTTGTCAATTTTGATGCGTGATTTGCACCGTTGTTTTTTGGAAGACTCAGTCCTGGCCCAGTTTCAGCCTTCTCGCAGAGACAACCAGATTTTGGGCTAAAATGATCTGGTATTAAATTAAATCCATTATGCCACTGATCTTAACAAGAGGCCTTGGACCACTAGCAGCAAAACAGCCTCAAAGCATCAAAAAACCACCACCATAATTTACTGTGGGTATGAGATATTTATATTATTCTTCAAGCATGCCAATAATTTTGTCACATGTTTTTGACAGAAAAAACTTTTCCGAAGATAAAATAACACTTTTGCAGTAATAATCTTTATTAAATGAATAGTTCGCAATTTCTCCAAACATTTGAGGAAAATTAGAATCATTGAAAGCATTTTCTCTATTACATCAATGTTTTTGTTTACTTTCTTGAGGGGTGCCAATATTTCTGCAGTTGACTGTAAATGCCAGGGGTGCCACTGCTTACCCCAATTCTGTTCTGCTCAGGACATATAGTGTATATTCAGCTCTAAAAACTTGATCATTGCAAATACAAGCAAGCGTAAGTAAAACCATCCTACGCAGCATTTCATCAGGATAGCATCTGGGTAAACTGTGACTGGCAGCCAAGTTACAACTTAATCACAACAGTTTTAGGGTAGAACAGGGCATCTGCATTCTCTGTTCATTGCAGCCAGCTATTCAAGTGGACCCAAAAGTCGACCACTAGCTGCTTTGTCTTGCTGCTGTTAAGGTGCAGGTAATTCTTATACACACATTTCTACACCCGACAATGGAGGAATCATCAGAGAATTTTTGTGAATGCATTGTAGTAGTCAAAGAAAATTATCTTGATCATACTACACACTCTAAGAGAGAGTAGGATCTATGGAGCATTTGGATCATCTCCTACTCCTAGTGAATCGGTCCAGGTGGTGCTAATAGTCTGAACTGTCTATCAAACAACTGTCAAAGGTTTTAATGATATGTGATTAAAGTTACCAGTCTGTAATTTGTAGGGGTATTGGACACCATCTTCTTATGCCCTATTACAATGCAGGATGTCTGTCACAGTTGTGATACCTTCTAAAATGTCAAAGAAAGTGTGAATATGTGTTGAGAAATTTCACACAGCTGGGTCACACAAGCTTTGAGTGACCTTAGGCTACCTTGTTTGTGTGGAGCTAACCTAGTTACATTTGTCCATATCGTGCATGTTGCTATCAACAGATCTTTCAACTGTCTCTTTTTACTGAGAATCGCTTACTGCACACATGAAAAACAGGAGCCACTCCAACTCTAGGCGAGGTGATGCTGCCACGAGGCGTGCGTCTTAAGCAGGCAGTGTGGCTGCTCTAAATGATAACATACGTACCAAAATTAAAATAAAAATGTTCTGCAGTCGTGATGCACACGCCACGCAGCTGGTGTGTTTAGGGCTTTAAGATCTCAGGGAGGAGAGGACATACAGCAGAAGGCAGATGGGGCAGTGTAGGGTCTGAATCCTGTCTATCGCTCTGGAGCTAAGGATGCTGAGGAGGGGCCAGAATGCACACATGTCAACAAAAGGAGGGTGAAAGCAGTGTTAAATTTAAATGCATGGCATAACAATGGGAGGAGAATATTACTGACCATCAACACCATCTGTGTGCTCTGAGCATGTGTTGATGCTCTTATCCATAGCAGCTTGCTGTTTCATTTTTTCTTATTTATACAACTGAATATCTTACTGGAGCAAGAGACCTTGTATCTTGCTTATGAGTACTTATGAGGTCAGTGTGTCTCCTGTGACATGTAATCAAATTGCAAAGGCCATATTCTTAACCGGTATTTCAGACATACTGAATCGCTATAAATTCTACCCAATTGTACTGTTGCAGGGGGAAAAGTTGTGTAGTATTACATTCTGATTTTCTGAAAAATTCAATTTTCATAAATTCAAATTTGAACTACCTATAGTTTTAAAAGAGATGGGGGATATTATTTGCCCACCTTTAACTTCACTATTTCAGAGATCCTTATCTGCTGGTGTGGTACCTTCTGATTGGAAGCATTCTAATATAACACCCATAGTCAAATAAGGATACAAATAATCCATCAAACTATAGACCAATTAGTTTAACTTGCATAACTGGAAAAGTAATGGAAGCTATATTCCAAGCAAAAATGGTAGATTACCTGGATTCAAATAACATTCTGAGGGATAGCCAACATGGATTTAGGAGAGATAGATCCTGTTTAAGTTTAAAACAGCAGGGATTTTAGGAGCTGTAGCAGGTTGGGAAACAGAGAGGAAGCAGTGGGTAATTATTAGAGGCACAATGTCATAGGCCTGCGTTCATTGTGGGGTAACGAAGGGTTCAATTTTAGGACCACTGCTATTTCTAATTTACATTAACAATATTGACACCAATATATACAGTAAACTGGTTAAATTGGCAGACGACACCAAGGTGAACTGAACTAGCGGCACAGAGGCTACAGGAGGATCTTGATTTAATTAGTGACTAGGCTGGTACCTGGCAAATGAAATTTAATGTAGACAAATGTAAGAAAAGCTGAAATATAAAGTACAGGAATTTTATGGGTTCCACTGAAATTAAGGTAGCTGATTATGAGAAAGACCTTGGTGTGTATGTTGATGCTTCCATGTCCCACTCTTGCCAGTGTGGGGAAACAATTAAAAAGGCCAATAGGATGTTGGGTTCCATTTCTAGGTGTGTGGAGTCAAGGGAGGTGATGCTAAGACTATACAATTCCTTGGTAAGACCTGACCTTGTGTGTAGGTTTTGTCACCTTACCTTAAAAAGGATATTGTTGCCTTCGAAAGAGTTCAACGCAGGGCTACAAGAATGATTCCTGGTCTTAGAGGAATGTCGCATGAGGAGAGGTTAGCTGAGCTGAATCTGTTCAGCCTCAAGCAAAGGAGACTAAGGGGGGGCATGATCCAGGTATATGAGATTCTAACAGGTCTGGATGATGTTCAACCAAATATTTACTTCAGTATTAGTTCAATCACAAGAACATGTGGCCATTGTAAACTAGATTTGAGAAAGCACCTCTTTACAGTATGGAATAGTCTTCCTGTTAGTGTAGTGCAGTGGTTCTCAATCCTGGCCTCTCAATCAGGCTCAGATGGTCTTTAATAGGCTAAAGCCGGTTTTGGACTGAACAAGGAGCACATTACGCTGCGCTCCGTGCCGCGCGCCACTTGGGAAGCTTGTGCGAGCACTGTGCCTAAAGATGAACTTTGTTGAGCTTTGACCGCTGCGCGCTGTGACGCATTGTGGTGCGATCAATAGAAACAAGGCACCAAACCAAGCACAGAAATCGAAATGGAGGAAAAACATATTGTCCGTGTCTGAGTTCCCAGAGCTATATCACACAAGCATACCATCTATTTGCATGCGAAATATACATCGTCGCTACTGACCGCGAGCTAAAATGACAGGAGAGTTTTGAAAACCACGCCTACTCTTGGCGCATAAGTCACACACAGCGGCGAGCACAGCGCATTGAGCAGACACCGCTGTTTTTTTGAATGGGGCACGCACTGTGCATGCCGCGTTCGGTCTGTACCAGCTTTAGCCTATTAAGGACCATATAAGCCTGATTAAGGTAAGGTTGGAACGAAAACATTCTAGCAAGTGGGGCGCCAGGAACAGGATTGAAAACCACTGGTGTAGTGCAAACTAAAACCCTGGGTCCCTTTAAATCAGAGCTAGATAAGATTTTAACAACTCTGAGATATTAGTTCAGTTCTCCCCAAATGAGTTTGATGGGCCGAATGGCCTCCTCGTTTGTAAATTTTTTATGTTCTTATGTTCCAACCAGTGAAATTTGATATCAGTATACCTAAAATATCCAGCATATTAGTGTACAATTTATGATAAAAATGATCAAAATTAGCTAATTTAATACAAATAAATCAAAATGCCTTTATTAGTACTGTACATAATGAAACTTCTACAACTGAAAGAAAAAAAAACAAAACCTAATCTTATATGATCAATGTGAGTTGTTCTCTGGTTGGATGGAAAATAGATTCACAAAGGAGAGTAGAATGAGAATCTTAACAACTAGTGGGGGCAGGACTTACTGCAAGCTTTTTTGTGTCACCGACCCGATGGAATGTGGGAAATAAGTAAATTGGTTGGAGAAACAAGATGTTTTTCGGATCTATTGGTGGGTGGTTGTGTGGGTTATCAAGAACCAGATGTCTAGTCTGTGAGTGCCCAGAGGTCAGCTTAAGACTGCTTTATATTATAATAAATTGGGCACAGGAGGATGATTAAACTCGTCTTGTGACTTTTCTTTATAACAGGGCTTCTTAGGGCCCTCCATCTTATTTTGAGTAATATGTCTAAGATGCCATGAATGAATGAATGATCTTGTCCCCTGACTTCGCGCCACAGTATGAGTCTCCTCCATCAGAGTATTAATCCCGTCTAAAGTGGCATCTACAAAACCACAGCTAATTGGATAGTAAATAAGCTGCAAGACCAAATTAATTTTCAAAGATGATTGAAACCACACCAGAAATACACAGCAATATCATCCATTTTCTAAGTCACCTGGAGACTATCCCATACGACACACAGCTGGGGTGCACCCTGGATAAGCTGCAAGTCTGTTACAGCATTCATAGGGAAGTGTAGCCAGACTGCATATTTGAGGACTGTGGGAGGAAATTGGAGTGCTTTAGAGTAAACCCACACAACATGGGAAGAATATGCAAACTCTATACCCACACAGAGCTGGGGCAGGAATCAGACCCCCAGCCCTGGAGGTGTGAGGCAACATCACTACCCACTGAGCCCCCATACCACCCCACAGAAATGTCAGCCAGAGTGAAATTATATATATATACACATGCACATGTCGGGTAAACGTATCCTTATGGGGGCCGCTCATTCATTTCTAAGAGAAAAATGCTAAAGCTAACTATGACAACCTTAAGCCCAGCCCAGCCCTAACCATAACCATAAGTAACCAAACAAAATACAAAGTTTTTGCATTTTTAGTTTTTTCATTGTAGTCACAGATTTGTATTATCTTCAGTTTTCCCTTATGGGGATCAGGAAACATTGTGTCCCCATAAGGTAAGGTATACCCGCTTGCACACGCACAGACACACAGTAGTACAGTAGATTTCAGACCCTTCATTTCCGAAATTCTTGAAAAAATAGTAGCTACTCAACTCCATTCTCATCTATCACGTAACAACCTTTATGAACAGTTTCAGTCGGGCTTTCGTCACCTTCATAGTACAGAAACTGCTCTACTAAAAATTACCAATGACCTTCTTATGGCAGCCGATTCTGGTTCAGTGTCAATTCTCATTCTCCTTGATCTGAGTGTGGCCTTCGATACAATTTGCCATATTACCCTTCTTAACAGCCTATCCTCCATCGGTATTACCCACACTCCCTTTGATTGGTTCAGATCCTATCTGTCATGCCGTACTCAGTTCATATACACTGCCCGGCCAAAAAAAAAGTCGCCATTTGAATTTATATCAGCAAATACTTAAGAGCCAATAACTGGATCATTATTACAGCTCAGCAATGTTATGCAGCAATAAAGTAAAGTCAGCTGAGTACCTGAATCTACTGAATG
>JAODLD010000144.1:23014842-23024927 GCA_026781065.1 Mormyrops boulengeri | reverse complement strand
ATGTGCATGCGCCCGCGTGTATGCGTAATTGGCATGGAAGAAAAAAATATTTTCGCTCTTTTATTTGCCATTGTTCTGGGGGACCTGGAGAGGAAGGACTCCCCCGAGTCAAGCTTGCCTCCTGTCTGCCCCCCTGACATTGCCATTATAATTTCCACGCGTCCGGTCGGTCTCGGATATCAAAGAGCACAATCAATGTCGCTCAACATTTTGATAAGGTGAAGGTTATGCCTTATGCACTACTGCTACGAGCCAAACTCAAATGCCCATTGACACAGTATCGTCGCCTGCATTCACACACGGTTTTCGGAGAAAAACGGACGTTTGTTTTCTCAAAATTTTACTTGGTTTTATTGTTTAGGTTTTATTTTGACGGGACGCGATTAGGATGCTGTTGTTTGGAAGCCTAAACGCCAATGCTGCGAGTTTCTCCGTGAAGTTCATGCACTCTCTGCTCTTTCTGTTTTTGCTGCCCCACTCCAGCACACCTTTAATTACAGGTAAGTCCGATCGTTTCGTATTTACTAAATTATTCCAGTATTCCAGTTAAAACTGTTTACTCTGTTTGTCCCTGTTTGTTGAAAGAATACAAGACTGAAATTCACTTAATTTCAGAACACCTTTAGTCATAATATACTTAAAGATACTTAACACGGTAGGATCACTTCATTTGGCTCCCCATTTGATACTTGAATGCGGCAAAGCCTTTTACCTTATGGAAAACAGTTTATCTAAAAAGAATAAGTTTTCACTGTTAAAGTGTTGTTTTTGGTTGACGTACGTGTCAGTGTGCCTGCGCATCTATTCGAAAACAAGTTAGCATGTAAGGGGTTTACTTAGACTCAAACGTACTTTGACTGTCAATGAATTTTTCCAAAGTAACTTCCTCTCACTATACACAGTGGTGGGGAGTAGCTTACTACAATTAGCGACACTACTAAATTTACATTTATCAGTAGGTTATCAGTTGCGCAGCTACTTTTAAAACGCTGTAGCTTTACCGGTAACCAACTATTTTTCTATATATAAATAGCGATGTAGCATGGCTAAACGCTACATCGTTAAAATACTACAGGTCGTCGTCGACTTATGCGACTTACAACCGATCGACTTCACGACAGTTCCGAGACCGCAGATATGTGGCTGCGACTGCGCGGCGTCTGGCAGCGCGAGTGCTGCCCCGCGAGAGTGTATGACAGTTTCTGCTCCGACTGCCGGCTGCGCGAGCATCCCCGCGAGATGCCCATTCATTCATCTAGTGGTCAGGCTAGTATACATTAGTATCCCTTTGTGTAACAATAATGAATTAACAAAATTATGATGTAAATGTTAAAAACACTACACATGTAACTTAATTAAAGGTGTATAATTTCAATTTTTGAATATAAAATATAGGGCCGTCATACAACCAAATCACTAGTAAAGGTAGATCGGAATAGATCGCGGTCGTAAGTAGACAACGACCTGTATTATTTTTCTCTCTTTACAAAGACAAGTATTTTCAATCAGTCTACCAGGTGTAACAAAGCCGAGTATTTCCAACTACCAGGTGTTTCTCATTGTGTTTTTTTGCTTGAATACTATGGGGATGGGTGTTAAAGGGATTTTAAGCACTTGCTTTAAAATGCATAGTAGCACTTGGACAGATTATCAAAATCTTTTTGTTGTTGTTGTTGTAACCCTTTAATTTTCACACAGCAATTTTATAGTGCTCTTGGTTTACACCAAACAAAGAAACTTTCTGAAACGTTATTGTAATTTAACATTACATTGTTAAAATTAGATCTTCATATTAATTTTAACATCATGTTTCACATTTTTTAAACTAATTTGGTTTAAGAGTATCCAGCATAAATATTAAATATTACGGGATGAAATAGCTTTGATGTACTTAGCTACTTTTTCTCTTTAGCTTGCAGTGTAGTTAACTACTATATTAAAACAGTAGCTTGGCTGTAGTTTAGGTGTCTTTAATCATAAGTTGATTGTAGCTTGAAAAGCTACCATTTAAAAGTAGGTTCCCCAACACTGGGTATACATGATGGATAGTGTAATTGTAATTTCACTACTTGTATATATCCATATAAATCAATTAATATGCAATTTAGGTGTAAATCAGTAGAGTATCACTTTATGGTAACTTGCAGCGTGCTTTGACCCTTCTGTCACCTACAGTTTTACATGGATATGTCTTGTTGAAATTGTATGTCATAAGTGACTTGTGGTTGTCACTCATACTCACTGCAACATGCTTGATGATATGATACAGTGCCTAAACTGTATTCACTCTATTTGAATACTGATTTGGTCAAAAGTTAGAGGACAATCAGAATATTGAAGATTCACTAACATTTTCTTATCATCTTGTGGTTCACACAGGTACTGAAGCTAGCTGTGAAAACGAAGGGGAAGCATTGCATATCCCCAACATCACTGACAACCCTTGTATCACCTGTGTGTGTCTGGTGAGACTGGCTTTTTTACACTGATATTTGAAAATTTGAAAGGCTGGCGTACATTATCTAAAGCCGTGCAATGGCATACAGTTTGTTGTTCTCAAAATAAAATTAACTTAAACGGCCAAGTTGATTTTCTGGGGGAAAATTAATCGGTTAGATTAATCGACCCATTGACAAAATAATCTATAGAAAATAGTCGTTAGTGGCAGCCCTAATATTATGTGATCAATTATGGTAGTCCAATGGCAGGTGACACCCTGTCAGTTTTAGGTGTACAGTTTTGGTGGCATCATGGTGACTCAGTGGGTTTGAATCCTGAACATTACATTTTGGTCCATTATCTTGCCCAAGACTGTGTGTGTGTGTGTATTGTGTGTGTGCACATATGTGTTTGTGTCTCTATACGTACATGCATATGTAAATTCCTCATAGATTTATGATAATTTTCCAACAACAAGCACTACTACATTTCACATATCCCAGCTAATCCTCCTATGAGACACACACAGATGAAAGCAAAGTGAGACTCGCGGTAAACGAAAATGAATCATATGAATCATCCTTTTGTCATCGCGTCACAACCTCTAACTGTGCATCTTAATAATATGAAGTTTCTGATTTCAGTGGATTCTTTGAAGTACTAGTCTTACTATTGCTGTCCTGACTGTCAAAATTACACAAAATAGTTTCTTAAGTCACTTTTACAGAAACCTAAAAATAGTATTTAAGGCTTACTCTTTCTAAATGCATACTCAGATCTATCATTACTTAGGCATCAATGTTTTACTGACAAACACAATTCAAAAACATCATAGTTTGCCTATGACCTAACTGGAGCTAAAAACCACTAAAACTAGAAGCTGAAAATGGCACATTAAATTTACATCTTGCTTTTTTTACGCTGAAGTGGCCACATAGAACAGAAACCAGAGCACACTTATAGTTACCCTTGTGTCCCTGCTAAAAGCTTGCTTTGTTACATTAAAGTTTCCACGCTGATATTCTGTTCTGTTGATCTTAATGTAAAATCAACTCCAGCATAATCTACACTTCCATTAATGAAGGGTCTTAATGAAGTTCTTAAGTTCTCAAAGCTATTAGAAACCAATTCTTCAATAATACAGTGCACAACATCACTCACTTTTATATCTCAGTGTTTAATTGTGGAATCTCATAATATGTAAATATTTTATATTCTTTATCTTTGCCTGCACATTAGGTGCTGTGATATGCTTTCTTACTTTGCCTGTGGACAGTCACCTGGTTGTTGCTGACCTTGGGGCTTGCCAGCTGCTGACCTGGGAGAACCCAGGCATTTCCTGGCCATAGGAGTCTTGTGGCATTAGGGAGCATTTATAAGGATGCTTAGAGGCTGGGAACATTGTTTTAGAAATCTAGGTAGCAGGGGTCTTAAATATAGCATCTTTTCTCATTTCATGAAGATGATGTGGTAGAGTGAAAGGAGAACAAGAATGACTGTATTCTGTAATGCTAGTTTAAACATTGTCCACCAGTCCATTGCAGCTGGTCTTAATAGAAGTACCTGAGTGGATAATCTGTTTCTCCACCCCATATGGTGTTCAATATGGGAGGCAGCTGAGTGAAGCATATGTTTTCAGATATGTTGCATTTCCAGACTGTATACTAGGATTAGGCTGCTGTAAGAGGAGCTTTCGCAGTGCCTGATTTTAGAGGAACTCAGTTTCTGTCTGCATATGTTCTCGAAATGCTGGCAAAAATAATTAGACTACTTTGCATCTTGCTCTTACTGGTTTTGGAAAAGAAAGTCTCTATCAATGAATAAATGTATCATCAAAGTTTTAAAGAGACACATTTTCAAAATCCAAGAATTCAAAGGCAAAAACAAAGTTGAGGTGACATTCAGACTCTTCAGACTTGCCTCTTCACCTAGACTATGATATGCCCAATCAGTAATAATGTTGACTTTCTGATATACAGCAAGTACATTTTTTTAAAAATATCCAAGTAAGCATGGTTATGAAGGCCCTGCATGATTACAGGGGCAAAGAAGTCCAGGCTTGTGGATGAAAAACTTCTTACTGGTTGCTTGAAGCCTGAATATTATTTGACTTGATGAACTCTCCTAAAACCTAGGGAATGTGTTTGGGTATAACTGACAATTAATGCAACATTCGCAGCATTTCTTGTAAACAATGACATATTCCGTTGGTTGTTAACCGTGGCTTAACCCATAGTGCTAGTTTGGTTCAACCAAATTCATTTTTTATATTAAAACAACAGTTTGAAACTAAGGAGACTTTAAGGGAAGGAATATAGATCAAAATATGAAAGCTTTACTCCTTTCAATCTCTAAGATGAGCTTTACTTAAGTTAATTCTAAAATTCATATCAATGTTTGTCAAAAAATATTTCTCCTTTTTATGTCATGGAATACTATTAGTTTAAGCAAATATTTAGATATACACAATCTCAGTTATAATTTAACCAACAGCTCGTGTGGGGTAATTCATTTGTAATAAGAATTGTGATTCTCTTTAGACATGGGTAGGGAAACATGATTGTGGGTTAATGTTTCAGAGTGTTCTGGGCACCCGAGGGACCGTGGGCCAGGAAGACAGGATGGGTCAAAGGGATACAATGAAAGCCTTGCAACAATGCAGTGAATGACAGGCCATTAGGCTCTTTGAGATGCGGAGAGAGGCATCAGGTCCCTCTGCTGATATGATGTACTAATGAATTCCCTCATTTACCAGCAGCAGCTCCTGATGAAATGAAATCAATGAGACAATGGCTCAGCCTGCAAGAAGGCAATTCCCTCCTGTTTATTTGTCTTGTCTGTCTGACCCTGTCATTGAAATCACAGTTCTGCATATGAGGCAAGATGATACTATTATCTGTGTTTGGCAGAGGGTAAAGAGACAGGAGAAGAGGTGAACTCAGTCAAGGTTTATTTTCATTTTGTGTGAGGACTAGCAGGAGAAATAAAAGCATGTGTATATTTCTGCAACTCCAAGGAATGAACCTGCCAGTGACTGACCTATTCCAGCCTTGGCTTCATATGCTGTATTTTATTCTGTCTTCACAATTGTGAATCGCTACTTAACTACACCCATATACAGTATGGCTCTGAACCTGGTTAGTTCAGTCTGCCTGTCATACTGATGAATACACAGATTCTACTGTTTTCTTTTAAAATTTTCCGGTATTGTATAATATGTGTATAATATACATGTTAATCCTTGGAAAGTACATGGAAAGTACTTGGAAAGTTTATTTCACCATTTTTTAATTTATGGTCAGGAAAGTGTTACGGTATTTAAAGTTTGAAATGGAAACCAAAGCCCCTCACTTGTGATGTGCTGCTACTTAAAAGCTGAATGCTATAGTGGAATCCCTAGACCCGGGGTACTCAATTATTTTTCCCTGAGGTCCAAATTCCATCAGCGACACAAAGCCAATGTCCAGAGGGGGAAATCCCCCACAGTAAATTTCAGGGGGTGGGGCTGTCGGTAAATCCCAACTACGTGGGGGGGAGGGTTCCCTTTGGTATATCCTGCTGATGAAATGTCTCCCGAATGTGTATCAAGAGGATGTATAAATAAACACAATTGTTAAGTCTGTAGGGGGCAAGTTTAAGAAAAATTTCTCCTTTCCTCTAAGGACAAGAAGGCAAACTGTAAGCAGGAGAAGTGTCCAGCAGTGTCCAACGACTGTGCCTTGGTGGTAAAGCAGACAGGAGCCTGCTGTGAGCAGTGCAAAGGTATGGCGAATACTTTTATATTAAAACTTATCCTGTTCATTCAAGTTTTCTTAGTGCTGTCTTAATTTCTGTTTGTTTTTATAAGTTGCTGTAATGATGCATTTTTAAACAATTCATGTAGGAATAGTGTAATTCAGTTTTTGTTGACCAATTTTTATAGCTCTCCTTTAATCATTACACTGATTTTCATGATAATGGCTGATTGGAGTTCGTGTGTGGCTCAGTGGGTTAGGAAGCTGTGTCCATGATCAGAATGGTGGTGGTTCAAATCCTCTAGTTAGTAGAGTAATGGCACCATTGGGCCTTAAGCAAGGCACTTAACCTTGATTGCTCCAGAGACTGACTGACCCTGCTTCCTCAACTGTATGTCGCTTTGAATTAAGCATCTCCTAAGTAAGTAAATGTTAAACATTTTGGTTTTCCAGTATATTTGCAATATTCAGTCTCAGTTGACCTAGGCCTTTCGGTGTGGAACTTACTGCTGTAATTTAAAGGTTTACTTTGTTAGAATGCATAATAAAGTAACACATATTCTATGTAATTTCAATTGAAGGTTGATTTATTTTTGCTGATGATTGATCAAATATATTTATATTGTACTTTGAAAGAGCTATTTCTCACAATTACTAACATATGTGATTATGTTTTACCAGTTATATATTCATTGAAAACCAGGTCATGATATTCCTGATATATGTAATGGATTCTTATGGTTAGCTGCTTCAGACACAAGTGTGCCTCTGGTGTTTTGTTACTAATGCATTGCACTAGTAGCTGTAGAGTAGTGTAAGTGGTCAAAACATGTCATGCCAGAACATGATGTAAAGAGTCATAAATGCATTAAGAAATGTGCCTTGATCTTTGTGTCCTTGTGGTGAGTTATGTTGGTTAGGATAAGACCACTGGTGCACTACCTAGCCTTGCCAAGCAGGTGTCAGCATAACAGCTGAACGTAACCCTTAACCAAGTATAAACTGAATATATTATTACCACACACAATTATATTTAAGGGTAATGAGGAATGGTGTGTGTGTGTGGGATGTACATGTGAGTAACAGTTACGGTAATATGTGTGTTAAAGAGATAAAGCTAATGTTTTCTGTTCTTCACTTACATGTATTTGAATGACTAAATGTCCAATAAAACCTGTATTTTAAGGAGTTTTTTTGATGAATGGTCCCTCAGTGCTTCAAGGGTCACATTGTGGTTTCCAGGTCATACCTGAGTTTTATGAGTTGTGTTTGTCATGGAAATATCCTTCAGTGAATAACTGATAAAATGATCCCTGTAATGGTTCTTTATTCAAATGAACACAACATGGTGCCTGGATTTCTCATCCCAGGCAAGGCTTGCCTGTAGATAGGGAAATAGTATGGGGGTGTGTGGATATGTGGGTCAGCCTGCAGTGACCTAAGGGCACTCTAAAGGTTGGCTGTTTAAATCCCATGGTCAACAGAGTGATGTCACTAGCAAGGCTCTTCACCCCAGGGAGACTGACCCTGCTCTCTCAATTGCATGTCACTTCAGATAAAAGCATCTTGTAAATAAATGTAAAAATTGAGATCATTTTATATTCTGATTATTCTATTTGTCTTGTCATTTATTGAAATTAATTTAGACTAAAGCTGATCATTTTGAGGAACAATGGTAATTAAGTTTCAGTATTAGACTGGTCTTCATTAAGTGGGGGGGATTGTTGATTTCACCTAATCAATAGAGTAGTTTGATATTTTATATTTATATTTAATGACTTACTGTAATGATTCTCAATTTTTTGTAATTAATCATCTGCATAAAGACTGATTTTGTCTGCTGTATTGTTAGTTGTAAGAAAAATATTCAGACTGATAAAAGACCAAGATGTACACATTGATTTTCTCTTCCATAGGCTGCCACTTGGAGCTCCAGTCTTATAACAGCTCGGAGACATGGACCACCTCCACCAAGCCCTGTGTCACCCGACACTGCCAGGTATGTTGCACTAGCCTTTACTAGGTACATGTTCAGGCATAAGGCTGCTGAAATTGGGAAAAAAATATCACAGCGTGAACTTTTTTGCGATAAATATGCAGTATTTGTAAAGCAAAAAATCAGTCAAAAATTTGTCCACAATCAACTATTGCCAAAATGGAACTTATTATCTACCAACAGAGTCTGTCAAATAAGTTGGTGCCGTTAAGTCACACCGACCCAAAGCAGTGCCAGTAAACCACTAACTTTTGCTCAATGTCATCTCTGTGGAATCCAAAATATTTCCATACAGCAGAAGATTGGGTTTTTTGGTGACCAGTTTGTGTTTGCTTTTCTCCTCTGCACTCTGTCACAGTCTATGAGTGAAAGAATTACAATCAGGTCAGACAGCGCATGTAGTGTTCATGCAAAAACAGTGGCAGTAATATTTATATGGGAGGTATTTTCTGCAAAAAATAAAATGAAAATGAAAATAATAAAAGGAAAATACAATCTCCACTTTACCATTTAGTTTCCAAAGTCTGTGGTGCTATTTCATTTTAATTTGTGCAGGATTTTTGCGCACAGACTTTGGAAACTAAATGGCAAAGTGGAGATTGTATTTTCTTTTTATCATTTTCATTTTATTTTTTGCAGAAAATACCTCCCATATATTTACACTGATTTTTAACATATACTAAATAATTCTGAAAAGGAACAATGATTAAATTAATACCCTGATTAATACCTTGTTTTGCTTCCTAGGACAGAATAAATATGTTTTACTGAAATGTGTTGATGAACATAACTAGGCTTGGGTAATATGGCATACCATGGTATTTCAGAAGTTTTGTGGTGGGAGTAGGGTGAATTTTATAGCAAAGATTTTTAAATACCAGAATAGGAAAAATTAGTCACACTGTGTTAGAACTGAACACGCGAGGCTCAGAGGTCTGGTGTTTTTCATTGCTGTGGGGGCTGAAAAAAAGAGGACATGAGGGGGAGGAGAATAGAAAATGAGAAGAGAAGGAGGATATGCAGTTGATTTGTCGTAGTCATTCACTGGAAGGAGATCCAGATAAACTTCATTGTCCACCAATGTGCTCAAATGAATCCTTTCCCTGCAGTTTCTTCAACCTCATGCTCTATTATGATTCATCCATTTGCTTACAGATTAAGTACTCAGCAGGTGGCCAGCAACATGTCTGCTACTCAATTTATTATTATTACCCTATAGTTCAATAATTAAGTTGTGTGAAAATCAGTAATTTGCCTTTAGTTTAGTGCCTCATCCAATACTCCGACAACAGGGAAGTTATTAACAGTATGCTGTCCTTACAATGTCTCAATCGTGTTGCAAAAGTAGATGGTGTGTGAAGGTTTGATGTTTCTTGAGTTTTAGTGAAAATTTCGCTGTAAAAATGAAGATCCAAACAGCAAAGTACATCAATGTACATGATATCATGTCTTGCCTGCCATATCCACCTGACCCTTCTGTCTCCTCCCTGGCGTGGCCCAAACAAGCCACACCTGTTTCTCATTTGTCCTCTTGTTCCTGCCCTCGTGTTAATCAGGCCAGTTGCCTCTTGTTTGCTCCCTCGTCAATTTCATATATAAATGCTTCCCAGTCTTGTGTTCCCCAGTCCAGTTCTACCCTTTCGTTGCCTGTGCCCTGCTTCCTCCGGTCCTCCCATTTTGATCCCTTGAGATCAAGTTTATTTGCAGTCTCTGTTCATTTGAGTGAATAAAACCCCCCTTAGTTTTGCAACCACACCTGCTCTCATGTACTCCGTCTTGCTGACTAGCTTGACTGCTATGAAAACATAGATATTCCATCCATCCATCCATCCATCCATCTTCTACCGCTGTTCCGGGTCGGGTCACGGGGGCAGCAGTCTAAGCAGGGAAACCCAGACTTCCCTCTCCCCGGCCAC
>JAODLD010000144.1:22955100-22966973 GCA_026781065.1 Mormyrops boulengeri | reverse complement strand
GACCTCCATACCCTCGGGGGCAGCTGACCGGAACTGATTAAAGCCGTCTTTGTTGTAGGTGTTGATCAAAATGCAATTTGAATACGTGGAAATGCGGCTATTTAGAATGCGGATAGCGATCTTCGTGTGAGGGCGGTACTACACTCCCCCGATGCAGGTAAAACAAAGAAAGGTGACATGGTTTACTTTTTGCCTATTTAATTTTAAAAACTTTCATACTTCCGACAGTGGACATTTTGAAAAGAAGACAGATTGCTGACTTAGCGTTTTTTTCATGTTTCTACGATAATATTTCAGCGAGTTATGAACGGAAATACATGAGAAAAATGCGTGGCATCGCCAACAATGCCGTCGACCCCAGAGGGTTAATAACAGGGCTCATAAAAGAGGTAAATTTACTGTCCATTTCCTGATCTCTCTAAATTAACCCCAGCTTAATGCATTTGGATCTCTTGAGTATGAATGTTTTCATAGTTGGACATCATCTGCCCTATAGAGTAAAGCCAAATAATTGGAAGAAAGTCAAGAATTGCAACCAGTCAATGAACTGTTCAGATTCGAATTAACAGTACACACCTTGTGCTTCCTTCTGGATGTACCAAGTGGATTGCAAATCTTGAAGGCATACACATACCAATTCAACAATGTTCATGACAGAATGTTTCTTAGACAGAAAATTGTTGCCCTGGACATACAAACCATCATGAAAAGATATGAACTTAAGTTAGTCTTGTCCTACATCTGATACTGAATGAGAATGTAAGGCTGTCTCAAGAATCTTCTCATTACCTAGAAGCAGCAGTAAAAAATTAAGAAGTGGAACGTATTGTACTGTTCTTTGTTGTTTAGAATCCAAAATATATTTTATTTGTTCCACTACTTTGGAAGGATTTCTAGATAATTTTCCAACAGGAAAGAAAGTGGATGGCAACACCAGGCTATGAGCCCATTACTGTAGTGGACAAACAGTAGCAGCAGTAGTATCACATATGGCTACATCATTTTTTTTTCATATAGCCACCTTAAGAACACCCTGCCTCTTAAATGTACAATATTTAAGTGTCACATTTGTCGGCCTCCAGTGTTTAAATCTAGCTCTTGTATCCTACTTCTTTTTAATGAAACATTGTGCCCTCTCCAAGTTTGGTCACACAATAGCACAGAGCAACACACAATCTTTTATTATTATTTATCAATTATTTTGAAATTATATTTGTTATTTTAACCCTCTGGGGCAATGCAGCATACTTTTCGCATCTATTTCAGTTTATATCTTGCTGAAATCTTCATGTAGAATCATGAAAAAAACGCTGGCTAAATCTGTAATCTGTCTTCTTTTCAAAACGTCTATTGTCGGAAGTATTACAGTTTTTAAAATTACCTTAAATAGGCAAAAAAGTAAACCTTACTTTGTTTTACCTGCATTGGGGGCGTCTCACCTGAAGATCGCTATTCACATTCTAAATAGCCGCATTAACCCCGTATTCAAATCGTATTCGCATGCGAATGAACAACGCTGAAATGAACACAGGTATGAGATTCGTTGCTGAAAGTGGCAACATTGATGCAAAGCTTCAGCAGCAGAAATGTATGCCAGACATGTGCTCTTGTTTATTTGAGTCACAATGGGCGTGTTCACATATTTCTTTACCCAATACCAACTGTCGGATTATCATGTTATTATCATGTGAATAGCCCGATTTGCAAGTGGGCGGGCGATCAGAGCTGCTTAGAAATTTCTGTTAGATCCCGCCGTCCCACCACGCATAACTTCACGCATAATTTGAAACTACATCACCACCCCAAAACAATGGATTACGAACAATTTTTCATCTTAAGATTTTGTTAAAATTCTTCCAAGTGCAAGGGATTTTCAGTATAGCATTTCTAAACATACTAGAAGAGACATCTACAAGCCAGACTGAAGTGTGCTAAGGACAACCTGGAAAAAGATTTTGCATACTGTAAGCGCGTCCTTAGGTCAGATGAGATGAAACTAGAGCTTTTTGGCCATAAAGATGCTGCTTATGTTTAGAGAAAGAAGGGAGAGGCGTACAACCCTTAAAGAACACCGTCCCCCCATTTAAACATGGTGGTGGGAGTATTGTGCTGTGGGGATGCTTTGGTGCATCTGGAACTGGGAATCTTGTCAACGTAGAAGGAACCATGAAGATAGAAGGATATGTGAAGATTTTGAATGAACACCTCAAGCAGTCTGCAGGAAAACTGGGTCTGAGTCGTTGCTTTGTCTTCCAACATGATAATGACCCAAAACACATGTTTCTCCTGGTGAAGAACTACCTCCAGAAGACCAAAGTGAACGTTATTAAATGGCCCACCAAAGCCCTGACTTGAATCCCATTGAAAATCTGTGGGGTGAACTGAAGACCAAGGTCCATGCCAGATGACCACCAAATGTGGAGGAGCTTGAGAGATTCGCCAAAGAATTGGCTGGGATGGCTCAGGAGATGTGTGTGACTTGTTAAAAACTACAACAAATGACTGCAGGCTGTTATCTAGCAAAAAAGGATACTAAATTGACTAATAATATCAGAGGGGCTAATAATTTTGACCCTGGAAGTTTTTGGTTATTGTGAAATAATGTTGTTTCTGTATGCAAAGTAAAATAACGTAAGCATCCGAAATAAAACTAGGATGTTTGGAAAAGCTGTGTTAAAAATTCCTTCCTCTGTTTAACAGCACTTGAGAAATATATTAACAAAAATGTAATTTTCAAAGTGGGATTAATAATTCTGCCCTCATCTGTATTTGTTCAGTTATTATTATTAGTTACATCATATTCGTACAGCCGGTGACAGTTTTATGGAATAAAAAAATGGTGTAGCATATCCCGCTAATAAGCTCTGCCAAGTTTCTGCATCGATATTTGACAAAACATATATTGGTTTTTGACTGAATATGGAGACACAAGCAAATAAATAATTCCATCTGCTCAGTTTTTGATCTGCCAATTACATATCTTTTGCTACACTTCCGCATAACTTCGAAGTTAGCAGTGCTGCTTGTGGTCACCCAATCAGCAAGCTATCACTGTAAGTGCCTCCCCACACTGTCAGAAAAAATGTGCAAAATTTGTACCTTCAGGGGTACAATAGCTTGTCACTGGGGCAGTACCCTCAAGGGTTCACCTGTTGTACCCTTTCACATGGGTACATATCTGTACCCTTGCAGTATGTACCTTTCAAAGGCAAATATGTACCTCCTGCTGACTAAATTGTACCTTATAGTGCTATGGTACCGTAGTGTACCTTTAAAAAAGGTGCAAATGTGTCCTTTTTAGGGTACTGCCCCAGTGACAAGCCTTTTGTACCTTGTGATGGCAAATCTATACTCCATACAACACATTAAAAAGGCCAGACTTTATACTCTTTTTAACCATGTAAAACCTTTTATAAAAATTGTAAACAGCAAAAATATCAAGCTTAACATTATAAACTTTTTTCCAAAATCTGTATTTCCATTTCATTAACTTTTTTTAATCCTGTATTAAAACATGTAACATTAAGAATAGTAATTTCACTTTTTTAAAACAGCACTAGATCTCATGTTAAGTAAATTTTTCTACTACATTTTCTAAAACCAGTTTTGAACATCAAGAATCACAAAGCAATCTTTTGTACACATTACACATTAATTGTAACTTTATACCCTTAAAACATTTGATCATAAACACAGTACTAAACATTTAATTTGAACGTTTTAAATATTCTTGAGTATCACAAACAATTTATTATCAGCAGGAGTACCTATCAAGGGCCTGAAAGTCCATCTCTTGCCCTGGTTTTATTACACTCCATTCAAAGTCAACTTTAACTGTGTACGCATGAAAGTGTGAATCATACGACACTGGTATTAAAAACTTGCCGCACAGAAACCGTACAGTGTTGACATTTAAAATGTATTTAATTTGGAAAAGAGGAATTTCCCCTGCGTGGACATAGTCAACTATGAATACATCTTTTAAAGCATACTTCACACTGTCAACGGTCACATTTGAAACACGCTCAATGTTGAAATCTTCATTTCCATGTATATTTATAAGAATTTTCTGTAGGTCTAATGGGAGCGATGACAACAGAGTCTCTATACTCCTACCTACTACCATCTCAAACTCATCAAGGATATTGGGCGGGGACAATTCCCAGCATTGTTTCATCTGGTGCCTCTCACTTAAGGTTTTGGCAACGTTAATGAAATTTCTACAGCTGCTAGCAACAGTCTTAAAATACTGATGCTTTGCCTCGAAACGCATGCACCAAAGTAAACGCAGAGGTCCAAACATTGACGTTAATCTCGAGTAGTGCATCAAAAAACGACACTTGGGTGTTACAACATCACCAAAAATGTCACTTAGCTGTGTCAGAAACAAGTGCATCTAACATTGCTAGGTTTTCCCTTTTCACTCTTGGGGCAATTACAATGTCAACAATGTCACAACATAGGAAAACATTCCACTGTTTGCTACTGGGAGGAATACGGTGTGCCATTAAAAATTGCAAAATCCTAAACAAAAACCACTTTTGTGAAGCAGACCCAGCAATTCCAGATTTGTGTAAAGTTCGCTCTAACAACCTGACTGGTGTGTTTTTCTTACCATTTTGACCAATAGAGAGTTGCTTAAGTTCATCATTTAACTCTTGAATAGTAATATTTGTACCTTCAGGGGTACAATAGCTTGTCACTGGGGCAGTACCCTCAAGGGTTCACCTGGAGCTTGATGGGCCGAATGGCCTCCTCTCGTTTGTAAATTTCTTATGTTTCTTATGTTTCTAATATGTTTTTCTTTGTGAGCCCAGCTCAGAACTAGCTTTATTAGAAGAGGAATGACTCCCTCTAATAAGTCATGCATTATATCTGGCGGAAATGCTTGCGTCACGTCAAAATAGTTCAGGTCATTAAATGGTGAAGGATAGTTTACACCATACATTCTTTGACCCTTAGTGTTTCCAATGCACGTTAGATGGTACTGATGTACCTCTGGGGTTCTTAAAACAAAATCACTCTCTCTGAACTTCTCTTTTATTTCTGTGTGGGTTGCCATGCAATAGCGACAAAGTCTAGCAGAGTTAAACGACATAGTAAAACCAGCCAACATATGTGCTGAAAGATTGTCTGCTGAAAATGTTGCTAGTGCAGCATGAATAGTCTGCTCAATCCCACCTACAGTTACCACAAACCCTTCACTTTCAAGTTTTTTAAGATCATCTAACATCGGTTTTAAAATGGTTGCTAAACCACAGCTTTTTACAAACGTTTGTCATACTAATAAAGCCAGATGAATGTGCTTCAGTTTTGAGCGATGTTTAAGGTTGCCTACTGTATAATTAAAAGCGCAAAGCTTGTGCTTGGTTTTTTTTTGCACCTAGAGGGTTGACGACCTCAAATTCATCTTCATAAAAATGAAGACATAAGGCATGCGGATTAACTTTAAAGAAGGGATGTTCCTTGAAACAAGTACCATCTGTGTAGTCACTTAAATAATCTGGATCGCTGTCTAGATAGTTGTTTGTCTGAATTTCATCAAATATGTCCTCATGTGAGCAATAGTTACTTAAAACCTCAGTGATGGGTACATATGAATATGTACCTATTTTGTGTCCACTTAGCAACCTCAAAATTTGATGTACCGGTTCAACCAGCCTAAGCTTAGATTTACAATGTTCTTTCAACATGTGTGGAGAGCTAACAATTTTGGAAGCTTCTTCAAAAAAGTCTCGACTGTACCATTTCTCTTATTTCAGGACATTGTAAAATGTTGAACCCATTTTTTTGAAGATGGTAAGTAATAAAAGAGTCGTAATTCTCTTTAAAATAACAAAATAAAAAATTGATGTCATTCACTATTTCCTGCTGGACAGTCTGTGGAATGTGATTTTTTTCTCTACATTTTAGAATAAAACTGAAGAGATTTTCTTTAAAATTTGTCAAAAGCTCATTCCTACTAGGTGGATGAATTTCGTCTGCCCTAGGCTGCAGCTCATTAGTATTCTCCAGATCATTGTGACAGTCCATGTTTTCAAAATCATCGTCATTGTCCATGTTTTCAGTAGCATCCATATCATCAGGAGGTAGAACGAGCTTCCTATGCTTTCGATAGACATGACGCCTGAAAGACTCATATATTGTAAAAGATGACTTGCAGTTATTCAGTCCACAGGTGATGCTGAAATTGGGTTCATGGTTGTGAACCAGACCAACATGTTGAACTAGTTTCATTAATGTGAAGGTTTTTCTTCTACACCTTGTGCATCGATATGGTTGTGGCATTTTTAGCACAGGATATTAAGTACACGGGTGACAGTTATTGGAAGGGGCTTGCCACCCACCTCAGTAATCTTTGCTATGGCATGCTGCAGGAAGGTCAGTGTATTCTTCATGTAGGGTGGATAAGCCAAGTTGAAAACATAGTAAGCACTGAAGGCTGCAAGTATCCCTTCAACAACTCCTATTCCCCTGCACACCTCCACACCATCTGCTTTGACAAGGACTTGAACCCTCTTGGAGAAAGCCATTTTCCAGTCAGTTTCTACCAACTGTATGGTTGGGTATGGATTATCAGCATCATACTGTGAGAAGAAAAGAAAATGTTAAACATCTATTAGTAAAACAATGCAACATATGTCACAACTACATAACCAGACCTGTATCAGATTATTACAAAGTGAGAGCTTAACAAATAGTTCCATACCTCTCCCAATGTGATTAAGCTCTCAGCTTTCTCTTTAAAGATGTGGGGCAGCAGAATCAGTGCTGCACGAAAGTCAGAATCTATTGTAAAAATAAATAAATTAAGTACATTTCAATAATTTAAAATTATAAATGGCCTGTTTTCTTGTTCGTTTATTTAAATTTTAAAATAATTAGACTCAGTAAGGTCCATAAACTGCTGATCAGAGTAGGAGTGGGCAATAAAAATTTGGACTATTGTCTCCACTGCTATACACTTGCATGTTACAGTTTGGTGTATGGAAGTAAAATCTGTGCCATCACAATTTGAATTTTATATGCCACTGAAAATCTAACATTGAATATTTATGCATTGGAAATATGCATCGGAAATTCGATGGTCCGAATTCACATGCAAAAATACGAGGTTAAAAATACAAAGACAACATTTCGAAGTTGCTCCAATTCGATGGTCCAAATTCACATGCAAAAATATGACGTTAAAAGTACGAGTTATACAAGGCTAAGAAATCGAATCTGTGGGTTTGTTTAACTTCATGCAGCCGCTTACAGCTTACAGGTCTGTCTGCAGCTGACGTGACGTGGAGTGAGATCTGCCGGCGGCTCCTGGGGGGGGAGTATAAACTGACTGCAGCCAAGTCGGACAACTTCTACTGTACTCCTCGTAGTGTGCGAGACTTGACTGCAATGGCAGCACTGCCAGAAGGGTGTAGATAAATCTATACAAATATCAGCTGCATGCACGTTACTTCTTTTACAGTAACCAACTCCTGATCCAAACTATTAGCAGCGGAAAAAAATAAACTATTGTGTATAGTGGCTCCGTGTAAAAAGATAGCTGCAAGGAAAAAGATCAAATACATGTATTTCAAGGAATCAAAGTTTTTATTGTCATGTACAGAGTGCAATGCAATCCATATTTGAATGCCTTCTTCAAAGACTGTACGATTAAACAAATTAAGCAGCGCAACATTACAGTAACTAACAATAAATAAACTACTAACTTACGTGTACTATTAGAGCATTTATGTCATTTATTTAAACTTTATTTTACCAGATAGATTAACTGAAAACCAGTTCTCACTGATATTCGGGAGAAAAAGCAGATAACGCATTGGAACTGCCTGGGATACAAACGTCGGGACCTGAATGCATTGCTCTAAGCCAGCGCTGTATCCCGGGTGTATAACTCGTATTTTTAACCTCGTATTTTTTGCATGTGAATTCAGACCATCGAATTGGACCTACTTCGAAATGTTGTCTTTATATTTTTAACCTCGTATTGTTGCACGTGAATTCGGACCATCGAATTTCCGATGCATATTTCCAATGCATAAATATTCAATGTTAGAATTTAAGTGGTATATAAAATTCAAATTGTAATGGCACAGATTTATTTCCATAGCGGTGTCTTAAATTAAATCTGATCATCATATAAAGCCATCAAGTCTTTTCAGAAAATTTGGACTGAACGGTTTCTTATTGATTAGTTTATGATTGCTTTATGAACTTTTCAAAGCAACAAAGTTGTAGTTGAATGGAAAAGAAAGCTCTCAGATTTAAAATATCTGTGTTTCGAAATGAATAACAGTAATAGGGTTTTGAACAATGTGATCAATTGATGAAATTTTTTTGTGAACTTTAAAGCAACTGCAGCCTAATAATCTACAGCAAGCACACCTAAAAAACTTTTATTACATTTGTTCCATTTATTTTTAATTTATTCTATTCTATTCATCCAATTTATTTTTCTGTTGTAATTTTTTTGTCTTATAGCCTGTAATTACATATTTACTTCATATTTTATTATTTTCTACTTTAGGTTTGAAAATGTTTTTATTATAGATACTTTTTTTCCAAGTAGAAGTTCACTTCTAGGACTAAAATTTACAGATGATGTACTCGCCCCCTTGTCATCCAAGATGTTCATGTGTTTCTTCAGTCTTAAAGAAATTATGTTTTTGAGGAAAAACAAGCAAAAATAAATAAGCAAACCTTCTTTCTAGGCTGGAATCATTTAGAGTCCTTTGAAGCTGCATTTAAACTACATTTTAGAAGTTCAAACGTGCAGGCACCATAGAAGTCCACTATATGGAGAGAAATCCTGAAATGTTTTCCTCAAAAAACTATTTCTTTATGACTGAAGAAAGAAAGACATGAACATCTTGGATGACAAGGGGGTGAGTACGTTATCTGTAAATGTTTGTTCTGGAAGTTAACTTCTCCTTTAATTAAACTTATTTCCTGTGAAAATAACTATATTGTGATGTATTATTATCATGAAATACAATTACTCATATCGTGATACAAGATGTTGGTCATATCACCCACTGCTAGATGACAGTTTCTCATGGAGATACTGTATGAACACTAAGCACAAATTTTCAACAAATATATTTGCTGAGCACCTATAATTTTAATTAACATAACTATCAGCTCTAAAAAAAAAAGCTCACACACATCATCACAAAATGTTTTGTCAATACCTGGTAGATCTTCAGCAAGCATCTCTTCTCTTGCTTTGTAGATTTTGGCCAATGGAGCATTTCTTTGAAGCTCAAGCACTTTTGGCACAATACTGGTAAAGCCTTCCTTGAAGCACTGGTTTAAACTGGCAGCTGATGAATGCATCCGGTCAACTTCATCACACTTCATCACACAACTGAAAATTGACAAAGAGAGAAATATAATTATTCACATTAACTAAAAACTTAAAAAAAACCAAAAAAGAAACGTTGCCAACATTAAACGATGCCATTTACCTTTAGTAATATCACTGTACAAATATTTCTAAGCTTGAATGCATATATTTGATTACCTGAAGGTTTAGAACAGTGGTTCTCAATTCCAGTCCTGGGGCACCCCCTACTCTGCACATTTTGCATGTTTCACTTTTTCAACACACCTGATTGAGATCATCAGCTCATTAGGAGAGAGATCCATGAACTGAACTAACAAGCTGATGATCTCCATCAGGTGTGTTTAAAAAGGGAGACATGCAAAAACCTCAGAGCAGGGGGGACCCCAGGACTGGAATTGAGAACCAGTGGTCTAGAAAATTACAATGTTTTTACAAAAGAGTTAAAAATGTAAATTATCATTTTAGCATACTGTTTGTTTACATCACCATTCAACATTTATTTTAAGCTGAGAGAACTGATTTAAAATCTGTGATATCACTGACCCCTGATGGTGTTTTTAAGAAAGGGTATTTCTTAAGTGTATCCTCCACAGTCATTCCATCTCTTATCTCCCTTCTTCTCCACGCAAAAGTTCGCTGCATTCGGTCTTTGACCACCAAGGTGTCTGGTCGCATCTTGCTGTACTGGATATGCAGGACATTCACATGACCCTCAATAGAGGATGCATCCTCACCAATGACAGCAATCGCCTAGTGGATCAAATGTAGAAGTCCATAATAATAATACTAATAATAATAATAATCATAATAAAAGTTAAAACTCAAAAATACATGACATCATTCACTGTTTCCTTAGCTTATATTTTTTATGAGATAAGAGAGATATTCAACTGAAGGCTGCACAATGAATTCCTTAAAAAGATATTTCATGCAAATGGGTTGAAATTTGGTGCTCTGCATTTAACCCATCCAAGTGCACACACACACACACACACACACACACAGCAGCGAGAAGTGAACACACACACACACACTGTGAACACACACCGGAGCAGTGGGCAGCCATTGCCCCAGTTCCCAGGGAGCAATTGGGGGTTTGGTGCCTTGCTCAAGGGCACCTTAGTCATGGTATTGAAGGTGGAAAGAGCCTTCAATACCATGACCTCAATACCATGAAATTATTAAAATTTAATAATAATTTAATCTATAAACATAAATAGTGATGAAAGCCAAAATATTAAATGTAACGGATGTTTATTGACGGAGTAATTTTCAATGTTGGGTGAACAAATCCCTCCAAAAAAAAAAAACTTTTTTTGGCATCTTCATCTCAGGTGAAATGGTAATGGTAATCACCCCCTTCTACAAAATAGTGGATTAATCAGTAAATATACATCAATGACATTTAATATTTTGGCTTTCTTCATTAATGGATTTCTTTCACCAGATTCTTAAAATCAAAGTCTAAAATGTTAGCCAGTGACCTCTGGCTGAGTTGATTAATAAATCTATTCAAGTCATCTGGTGAAAATTCCTGTATTTTCTCTAGTTTTTCATATCACAGTATATACTGTTTAAAACTGCAGAAAAACAAAACATTGTAATGTTAGTTTTTCATGCAGACCTAAAAGACACTGACGAAATTGTGAAGATTTAACTGAGGACCATAGCAACATTTTGTCAGTGCACAAGAAAAATAAATTGTATAGTTTAACCCATTCAGTGATTTACTGTTTAGTAACTGAAGATTATGATTTGGAAATTGTGCAGGCCTAATTCAATTACTCTTCAATTGTCATTTTTTATTTGGATATTGACTAAAAACTGTTTGAACTACAGGAATCCACTTACCTCTGACTCAGATCTGCGACAGGCTGCTGGTGATTGTTCAGAGTGTCTCACATTTTTGTGCCCAAACTTCTCCTTACTCCTCCTTACCTCATCATCATGAACCAGAGGTGCACGCTCAGTTTTAAATTTGCATTTGAGGGACTGGTGCCAAGTGTGCTAACACAAGAGGGAAAAATATAGTATAGTTCAGGGAAACCAGCCGAGAGATTTTGAGCCAATGTCATTTTTGTAAACGCATAAACAGAACCACCAATTTCTGTCAATTAAAACTGCTGAGATGTAAACGATATCTAAGACCATATCATTCATGGAACAATGACCTTATGTAACTTTTAAGTCTGCCATTCCTTGTAACTTACATAGCCATTCCCTTCAAGATCCTTTAGGAAAGGATATTTCACAATAAGTGCTTTTGCCACCTGCACATATTCTGCATTGGTTGGATACCTGAAAGATTCAAGTAAAACTAATTGGCCCCTTAGAAATTCAAATTAAATAAAAAAATAAGTTTTATTACTTTTAAGTAACATAAATACTTAAATGTCAATTTAAAAATGTCAACAAAGCATTGCTTTATAGATATGTATTAAAAGTGTTTACAGGTCCTTCTCAAAAAATTAGCATATTGTGATAAAGTTCATTATTTCCTGTAATGTACTGATAAACATTAGAC
>JAODLD010000144.1:22935269-22955000 GCA_026781065.1 Mormyrops boulengeri | reverse complement strand
TACCCCTGGTCTAGAACAACAGCCTAGGTGTGATCCCAACCCCCTCCTAATGAGGCAGCATTCCAAGCATAAGTTTGGTGTGGAAAGCAAGAAGGTGGTCTGTGTGGCTCCTCAAGGAAAACAGGACCAAAAATTTCAGTAACTGCATTGCTTGTGACATTTGCGTGGTGAATTTGCTAATAAACAGCTGTTTGCGATTAACAACGTCCGATTGTTTCCTACTGAAGACTGTGTAAAACACAGTAATTCTTTTTTAGTTTATATTTCCTTAACATTTTAAAATTACAATTTTAAAACAGTACATAAGGTAACATTTTCCCAGTCTATGCGCATGGACGGGGAAAGTACAATCAAGGCTCAGCACCTAGTCCGCCAAATAGCCGACGTGTAACACCTCCCAACCCCCTCTCAAAAGAGTGACACAGTCTACTGTTAATTTAAATGACTCAGGAATGCAGAAGTTCCCTTCAACGTAGGCTGATGTTTTACAAGTAGCTTTATTGTCTTTCAAAGGCTTACATTTTATTTGGCTTACATTTCTGGCAAATGTCATAAGTTTTATTCCCTGACCATCTGCCGACTTGATACAGTGGAGAAGTACTTTCTGGCTGCTTGATTTGCTGACCAACTCCAGTCAAGTTCCCTTCAAAATAGTAAATTTTGCTCAGGATGCTTGCATCACTTTATCAGCATTCCAAGCACAACTTTGGTGCATTCTTGCAGCATTTGCCACAGACAAATCTCTTGCATGTCTGGCAGATGTAACAAGTTTTGTTCCCTGAACATCTGCCAATTTGACATTGTCTCCTTTGTGCAGGCAGGGAAGGAGGTTCAGGAAAAGTTCGCTTACATGCTATTGCCCCTGCTGCCTTTGCCACTTTCTGATGCGCACACAGGTCCTGTTTCCGTAAATTCCCAAATTTCTTTTCCCGCTTATTGTAACGTTCATGCACTATTTGTACAGAATATGTGCATTAATAGCAGCCAGGTCTAGGAGGTTGTAAAACACAGCTACGGGCCATTGCCGGGTGCCCCCCTTTACCGAATACAACCGTGCCATTTGATCCATAACATCAACGCCAACTTTAGTGCTGTAAATTGGCTCGGGCAGTTTCTTCGTGCCATTATCAGTTGAAACTGTCTGATCCATTGTGTTCAGAACACATACATTTTTCTTTGGTTTTGCCGGGTAAATTGTGAGTGTGACTTTTCCAGCCTTCAGCACCTTGGAGGAAAATCTTTCAGACTGTGCCTTTGTACATAGGGGCATTTCTCGTCTGTTTTTATTCAACAGCTCCGCCCATGCTGTCATTATCACCTGTCCATTATCACCTGCCAATTGCCCTCAAAAGATGTTAGAAAATGTTAGATATTAGAAATGACTTAGAAAATGAATGAAATTAGAATGTGTGAAACTAATGTCAATATCTCTATCAGTGTATGTTGCCCATGCTCGAAAATTATAATCAGAAATCTTCATATCAGTAATCAGAAATCATATCAATAATCAGAAATCAGATATCTGTCCACTTTAAAATGCATAAAATAAATAAACAAATTAAAGATTAACATCTCACAAATAACACAATAAATCACAACTTCTGCTCCTTTATTTTTTTCTCTCTCTGAAGGTGGATTTTCTGAAGTGCGCAACAACAACTCTGCTTGTTTAAACCAGACAGATCGACTTAAGGAAAATATCATTACAAACCTTAATGTGTCTTCTTTGGAATATACCCGCTCTCAACAAATACAAACGTCTGCTTTTATATGAAATACTTAAATTAACCAGCTTATACGTTTCTTGATTGTGTTCTACTGATCGACACGCCCTCAAGCGTGACTCGCTATTGATATGCCAATAAGCAATAACTAAGTAATAGCTCTCTATTTATTAAACTGAAAGGAATTTGTGAATGACTTTAATACATTTATATAGCCATCACCGCTACTGAGCTTACCATAGCTTACAGACAAACTATCAGAATAATGTTAGTGTTGGCAGATATGAAAAATGTGCTCTCAATTGTCAACTGTATATATGTAAATGAGTTTGTATTGATGACCGAAGGGTGGCAGCTGTGAGCTAAGCCGATGTTGAAAAGTGTTAATAAAGTTTTTCTTCTTGAAGGTAAAGAGACAGGAGTTTCCCGCGTGTGTGCGTCAGTCCTCCATAAAGGTTTACATATTCAGTTTAGTATAATATTTTACACGCCATAACCGCTGTAGCATGTATTTCTGCTAAAAGTTAGTTATGTATATGGGCGTGAAACATAGATGTATATATCATTTATCTACTTTTCAAAACGTTTGCATTTTACCATTGTAAATTGTTGCTTCTGTAAAATATTGGCATGTCATGACGTGATCGTAATGATTAGTTACATATTTACACATAAATTAGAGATAATAGTTATGCTCATGTAGACCTGCATGAAACAAAAATCCGCGGGTCATAGTTTATTAAATTATGTTAGTAATCATTTGCGCACACAAACACACACACGTGTATAGATGATCCTTGCACCATCTGCTGAATGACTAGAGAATGGTAGCTTGGGAAGGCAGGAAACAGCAAGGTCGAATGCACAGCTGCCCGCAATTTCGCACAAGTATGATCAAAATAGCCTTAAACTATCTTGTACCCTGTATCTTGTGCGATTTTGAAAATTTAAGTGTGCTGGGCGATACAAAGCACAAATCTAGGAAAGTCATGAAAGGAGGGTCCTGGAGTTTGAGTGCAAAGTTTTTTTGTTTTTTTTTTGGTTGTTGCAGTCAAATGACCGGCGCTTGGCGCTTCGAGGGTTAAGCTAGAAGTGGATGCTAGTGGTATTGGAGTTGGTGCTGTTCTTCTACAAGAAGACAACTGCGGTCTTGATCATCCCATTTGTTATTTTTCTTGTAAAAAAATTTGTAAAACACCAATTAGCATCTTAGCCATAGAGAAAGAGGCCTTTGCCCTCTGATTTGGCATTTTGAAGTGTATGTGGGGGATAGTCCCCAACCAGTGGTTGTCTACACGGTTCATAACGCCTTAGTTTTCCTCTCTCACATGTGTAATATGAACCAGCGTCTCATGCGCTGGGCAGTAATTCTACAATCCTTCAACCTTGAGATCAGACACAAAAAAGAGATTTGTAATTTAGTGGCTGATGCCCTCTCTCGGGCTTGACTTGTACTTTCGATTGTTTTTGTTTTTATTCCACTCTGTGATCCTGGTACGGCTGTTATGTATAACACTCCTATTTTGTATTTGTATTAGTAATTGTGAACTCCTGCCGGGGTTCACTCTTGTGTGGGGGGGTGTTACGTGCCGTAAGTTTGACGTACATGCCGTAAGTGTTACGTGCCGTAAGTTCCAGGAAGATGCCCTGCAAGTCTACGGACGTCTTGCCCACTCGCCCATTCGCCAGCTGCTCTTTTGACTCCGCCCTCTGGCCCTGGCTCCGCCTCCCTCATCCTCGGAGCGGTTCCGGTTTTGCCGCAAGAAAGGACGGCCGCTTCGACATCTCAGTGACCGCTGCTCACCTGTCTGCTTGCTCTTCCCTCACTTTTTTTGCTGTGCTTTGCCTTTGTGATTTGACTACTCATGCATGACTGTTTTGTTCTTCATTTCCGACTCTCGCCTCGCCCTCTTCTGGTACCTTTGCTTTGGTTTGATTGCTCTTCTGGTTTCGATCTTCTGCCTGATTCTAGACTTCACTCTTCGCTACTCCCCTTGGATACCTTTGCTTTGGCTGTGTGCTTGTTGTCTGTGATCCCTATGTGTGTAAGGAGTGACTGCTGTTTTGGTTTATGCGATACATGGTGTTTACTGTTATTTAGTTAGAGTGTTTAGGTTTAGGCATTGTCGTTTTGTTTCCACTTCGTTTTCCCTTTAGGTTTAGTTAGCTTGGGCTGTGTATTCGTTAGATGTGCTATTGTTTGTTTCTTTGGCCTGTGTCACTCCCGAAGTCTGTTACACCTAGTGCTTGTGAAGTGTCTGTGAAAAACCATTTTAAAAACTATAAAAAAGACTCCCTTTGTGTCCCGTGTTCCCTTTTCCTAGCCCTTGGTTGTCCTGTATCTCCCTTTTCCTTCTCCTTCCCTTTTTGCTGCGCTCTCACCCTAGACCAGAGCGTAACAGGACTTTCACACAAAATAAGAATGTATTGCCTCAATCATATAATGCTTCTCACTCACTAGATAAGTGCTGACCTACCATACAACTATATAGATATCAGTCATTTGTACTGTTTTAAAAAAAATATATATATTAGATGTTCATATTTAACTGAGATTATTCAGCATGAACGGAGAATGAGCGAACTGAGAACGTAATTTTTTATTTGTTCTCATATTTACTACACTGTTGCAAAGTTTCCACATGCTTTTCACTACAGTTGTGAATATCATTGGGAGGTTGTCCTCTGTTTTTTATGTGTCTTGGTGTTTTTTTTTTTAATTAAGCTTTTATACACAGCATAAAATTAACTAAAACAGACATTATATAAATTATTGTCAGCTGTGGTCTTATACCCCTTTTTACTCCTTTGTTGCATGGTGCCAACATGTGTGGACAGTTAAATAGCTTTTAAATGAAACATGTTTTTAAAAAAATAACATGTTTGCAGTTTAAGCACAATTTTGAATAATAAAAACATTTTTTTTTTAAATCTGGATGTTTTTTGTTCTTTATTCATGCTTGAAAGGACTAGATTGGCAAATGCACCACTGGGAAGCACTTAAATACCTGACTAATAAAGGAACAAACAAGAGGCAGCTGGGAGTCATTAACACAAGGCCAGGAATGAGAGGTAAGACAAATGATTAACGGGCGTGGCTCGTTACAGCCACACTAGGGCGGAAACAGGAGGGTCAGATTGGCAGGGTGTGACAACTAGCACAAACACATACTAGTAGCAATACCATTATTATCAGATACTTTATCTATTGTCTTAATGGAAGACGAGACATTTGGAGCCCAAATGTCACAACTGAAACATTTTTATTGTGAAATTTTAAGTAGTTTGGCAAAAAAGTGTTTAAGAAACACTACTAAATAGAGTAAGCCTATACAAAACCTAAACCAATTTAGGAAAGGACAAAGCACAAATAGTTGAATCGCCATTACAATGTCAGCTACAATAACAGTAGTTTGATGATCCAATGTGCACTACCCTATGTCCTCCTCTAAGCTCTTTTACCAGCAATAATGATGTAAATGATGTAAGAGAATGAACTTTCATTTGCACAAGGACAGCTAAACCGGAATGCTTCTCTTTACCTGTCACCCTCCATGAGACACATATGCAAGTGAGAACAAGCTTGGGGGTCACAGCAACTGGTTAGCCAGTGTGCAGTACCCCTGGAGCTGGATTTAAGGGTCCTCTTTGAGGGCCCACAGACATGTGACTGCCCTGCAAAGCTCAGACCAAACCAGTAACCTTTTGATCACAAGCAAAGAGGCTTAGCCCACAGAGCCTCACGTCACCACCCCCACATAAGGAAATGGACCACTTTTCAATACTACAGGCTGGAATGCTTCAATGCTTAAAGAAGCTTTATTGGGCCATCACTACTAGTGACCGTGACCATAGTAGCACCGACAAATGCAACAAAAACTTGACTCAGCAGCCAAGCCCTAAGCCCTGACATATAAAGGGTAAAACACAGGAACAACACCCAAGGGCAATCAGGGCAGGATAACTGATAATTACAAGACACAAGAGGGTAACAGTAGGTAAGCCTGACAATAGACGTCTCTAGAAAATAATGCTGCTTTGTAATATTGTTAAACAAGTAAAAAAAAAAAAGATTTCTCAAAATAGATTTGAATAATAAAGTTTAGAGAGAAAAGCTCACATACTGGGGAAACACAAATAAGTTAATGCTATTAACTGAAAAACAATCTCTCCTTGGAAGGCATAATTCCAGTTCAGAACAGAAAATAATACATTTATTTAAGAAGTTAACAAAAATAGCTTGCAACAAATCAACAAAATGTGTACAATGTTATGTATTTATCACCATAATTAACGCACCAAAATATCATATATTATTATATATCAATTTAAAGTATTTAATTAATACACATGTATATATTCATGCAAGCAATTCAATGTTAACTGAAGCTAAGAAAAACTGATACATGAATATTTCTCAATACTTTTCTCAATACTGAATACAGAGTATTTTACAGTATCTGGACTCACATGAACAGCTGCACAGAGAGAGAAAGAGAAAGATTTAAAGATAGAACATAAGAAAATTAAATAGACACAGTACACACTGCCCTGCTGCACTCATCCTGGTAAGTAAAGATCAGAAATTGAAAAGGTGTTATGCATACACATACACGAGCACACACAAACAGATTTGTAATTATATCATCGTGGGGACTCTCCATTCATTTCTATGAAGAAAACTCTAATCCAAACATGATGACCTTAAGCCCTACCCAGCGCTACCCTTTATCCATAAATAACCAAACAAAATGAGACATTTGTTTTTTTTTTATTATTCCAACCACCCCCCCCCCCCAGCTCCAGCAATAAAACAGGAAGTTTTTTTTATATAATGGTGGGGGAAGAAGTATGGGGGGGGGATAAATGAAAAAAAGAACCACACAGATTGCTGCACAAAAAAACAAAATGAAAATAATAACCATAATAATAAAATACAAACAGAAAAATAAAACAGCAATGAGTGGCAACAACAACAGTAACAGCAATAACAGCATTCATAACAACTGCAGCTGCAATTGTGATAACAACAGTAACATCAAGCACAACATAATACAAATTTACAAAAACTTATCATTAAAGCAAGCATGTGTGTATGCCTCTACCTTTGTATGTGTTCACTATTGGGTATGTGTGTAGCGTAGAGATAAGTGTGGATGTATACCTATATATCTATGTATTTATGCATGTGTGTGAGTATAATGATTTTTCCATGGATGTGCTAGTAGTTGATGTGGGGGGCAGCAGCAACATCACCCCAACCCCCCTGGCCAAAGTCACCGGTAAGCAAGGCAAGAGGGCCCCCAGCTGTCCCCAGAATGAAGAGCTTCGGCCACGTGCCCGAGAGACAACCACGTGCCCAACCCGCCGAGGAGCATGCGAGGGAGCACTGGGACAACAGCCCCCAGCGCGAGGGGCCCCACCGTAGGACACCGGACAGGAAGCCACCAACCCAGCCCCAGCATGAGTCAGGTCCAGAACCAAGGAGGACCAGAAGCCAGAGCCAGACACCCGAAACACCCCTGGCAGGAGGCTCACCACGTGCCGGAGAGGCCCGAGGCCCTCGAGCCTGGACCACAGCCTGCCGTGGTGACTTGGCATGCCTCCACCAGTAGTGCTGAGGGGGATTGGGGAACAGAGAAGGCAGCCCCCCCCCCCACTCAGCCCAAGACCAAGCCCCCAAAGCTAGCGGTGCATGGAGCATCCCACAGTGGCACGGCCTAGGCCAGACCTGGGCATTTTACGGCCCGCGGGCCACATCTGGCCCGCTGACTACCTTTGACCGGCCCGCGTGAGTTCATAGTAAAAGTGTAGCGACACCTACTACTTTGTGATAGGTTCACGAAATACAATTACATGGTTTTTAATTTGAAGACATCTAACTGACATGACTTGGAGCGAGATCTGCCAGCAGCTGCAGCGCCGGTGAGATGGTGAGAGATAGGCCAAGCAGCGGGGCCACCCCCCCCACAGCAGCAGGCTGGGGCCCCAAATGGGCCCCTAGGACCAGGACACTCTAGACACCCCGGCAACTAAAAAGCCAGTCCCGGGCCCCTGGTCCCCCCCACCCCGAGGCATGCGAGGCATGGGCTCCTTCCGAGGGGCCGGGTCCCCAACCGACCCCTCATCGATCCCTGCCCCCGCCCAGCCACCAAACCAGGCCCCAGACCCACCCACATCCGTAGGGTGGAGCAGACAAGCCCGCCAGCCCCCCAAGTCCACATCCTCTAGAGCTCACCCCCACCCCGGAAGGCAGAGTCCCCGAATCCCCAACGCCACCGACCCATAAGTCAAACCCACAGCCGCCCAGGGATAGCAAATTTGTGTCCAAAAGTTAGAGTCTGTGTTGAGGAGTAAATCTTTTTCCCATTAGAGGCTTGGGAGGGAGAAAGTAAGCTCAGACTCTGACAACCTTACATAAATTCCAGAGTGTAGTCTTTGTGATGGAAGTTTTAGAAAATTTGTTATTGTTAGTGGCGGCTCTAAATCTATTGGCATTTTTAGTTATTTGATTGCATTCACAGATCTTTGTGCAGATCTGAAAAATGGTCCCCACAATGTCAAAATTACAGGTTATTATTACGTTACGGGTAACATTTGGTCCCCACAATGTAATATAAACAATCCCTCCCCCCCCCAAAACACACACAAATGCTTTTCATTTACAGGGCTCTCACAGTAGGTGGGTAGTTTATGTATGTATGTGAGTATGGTTATATATGTCCCCCTGTACACTATATTGCCAAGTATTGGGACCAACCTCCAAATCATTGAATTCACATATTCAAATCACTTCCATATCCACAGGTGTATAAAATCAAGTACCTAGGCATGCAGACTGCTTCTATAAACATTTGTGAAAGAATGAGTCGCTCTCAGAATCTCAGTGAATTCAAGTGTGGTACCATGATAGGGCGCCACCTGTGCAATAAGTCCATTCGTGAAATTTCCTCGCTACAAAATATTCCACTGTCAACTGTTAGTGGCAATTGGGAACAACACCAACTCAGCCACGAAGTGATAGGCTACGTAAAATCACAGGGCGGGGATAACACATGCTGAGGCACACAGTGTGCAGAAGTCGCCAACTGTCTGCAGAGTCAATAGCTACAGACCTCCAAACTTTGTGTAGCCTTCAGATTAGCTCAAGTACAGTGCCTAGAGAACTGCACGAAATGGGTTTCCATGGCCGAGCAGCTGCATCCTAGCCTTACATCACCAAGTGCAATGCAAAGCGCTGGATGCATTGGTGAAAATCATGCCCACTGGACTCTAGAGCAGTGGAGATGTCTTCTCTGGAGTGACGAATCATGCTTCTCTGTCTGGCAATCCAATGGATGAGTCTGGGTTTGGCATTTGCCAGGAGAATGGTACTTGCCTGACTGCAATGTGCCGGGTATAAGGTCTGATGGAGGGGGGATTATGGTGTGGTGATCTTTTTCAGGTGTTGGGCTTGGCCCCTTTGTTCCAGTGATAGGAACTCTTAATGCCACAGCATTCAAAGCCATATTGAACAATTTCATGCTCCCAACTTAGTGGAACAGTTTGGGGATGGCCTCTTCCTGTTCCAACATGACTGCGCACCAGTGCACAAAGCAAGGTTCATAATGACATGAATGAGCAAGTCTGGTGTGGAGGAACGTGACTGGCCTGCACAGAGCCCTGACCTCAACCTGATAGAACACCTTTGGGATGAATTAGAGAGGAGACTGTGAGCCAGGCCTTCTCATCCAGTCAGTGCCTTCCCTCACAAATGCTCTCCTGGAAGAATGGTCAGAAATTCCCATAAACACACTCCTAAACCTTGTGGACTGCCTTTCCAGAAGAGCTGAAGCTGTTATAGCTGCAAAGGGTGGGCCAACTCCATATTGAATCCTATGCATTAAGAATTGGATGTCATTAAAGTTCATGTGTGTGTATGAAGGCAGGTGTTCCAATACTTTTGGCAATACAGTGTATAATTCAGTTATGGCATGCATGTACTTTGTTCATAATTGCTACAGGACCTGTAATTCTTTTTTGAGGGCATTCAGTTCTGCCAGTAAATTTTACACAGGATGTGTGTGGTGCAGTATGCGTAGAAGCAATTTTTAGTATTGTTTGGTAATTTTGCTTCTAAACAAGAAATACAACTGTTAGTGTCCTGTGTAAGAGTTGTTTTGGCCATGTGGACTCTAAGCACCATGCATGCACCGAGCCATTTTGTATTTGTCTTAGTTATAGTCTTTGTGCATGTCCTGTGTAATTATTACAATGCATTATTAATACACAGAGAAATTCTACAAACCTACAAGGAACATTCCTATAAAATAGGTTAAACTGAATGTGTTCCTGTCTGTAGCATTGTGTCGGATAAGTAGAAAGTGCCATATGTAACAGGAATTGACACAGAGAAAACCCACCTGCTAAAATGACTCATTTCCTCACTGACACAATAATAATGATGATGAGAAAGATAAAGGCCACCACTCCAGCAATTATCATGTAGCAGCTCCTTTTTCTTAGTTGCTTCTGAGAAGAGGAGAAAAGGTAGATGAGTCAGTTAGAGAATACCTGCGGCTTACATGCCAATCAGAAAACTGACAGTCTGTAAGTCAATCACAGGAGGCACAAGCAATAACTTCACAAGGGTTCCCAAACCCTACATAAATTTACTGTTACATCTATTAAATAAAACGGATAATGACTCATACCGAATGACCTTGTGTCCTGCTGAAATAAAAGAAAATAAATTAAAAAAAATACAAAATGTTTAGTTTGAGTTGCGTGCACAGCCCTCTTCAACTACTCCCCCTGCACCCAGCTGCCTGTGTCCATGGAGCATTGGTACTCAGCTGTGTTAAGCTGTGTGCTGGGAATATTTTTCTTTTCTCATTCCATTTGCTCCCCTCCTGAAAAGGACTACTGCCTTATCTGGGCAATTTTAAATATTTAGAGATCAAGAAAGAAGCAAACTGGATTTGGAAAAAATACATGTAATAATCTCACACACACACATGCGCGCACACACACACACATATTTATACAAACACACACACATATGTGTGTGTGTTTGTTTGTGATTATTACATGTTTCTTTCCAAATCCAGTTTGCTTCTCTAAATATTTAAAATTGCCCAAATATGGCAGTACTCCTCCAGTATTCTCCAGAGGTTGGGATACAGTTGTGTCAGAGCAGGGGAGAACAGAATCTGTGTTGTTTTGAGTTGCCTTCTTCTCTTTTCCGCCCTACTTTTTTCTCCACAAAGGCAATAAGAGCTACGGAATTAGCCTAGTGCAGGCTGGAGTCTTTAAACCCTGATGCGGTTGAAAGCCCAGAGAGCAATTCATCTTCTTATCTGAGTCTCAAACAGGCTTTGTATGTGGGAAGAGAGAGTAAGAGTGAGGGGAGAAAAGGAGAGAGAGGAGAGCAGGAGAGAGAGAGGAAAAAAACTGCTGTCGAGTAATTTTCCGTTTAAACGTTCCACTCCACAACAATTTGCATAAGCAGCCCTGCTACTGTGATAAGAAGATTGGTAATTTTCAAAGGCTCTGAGGGGATTGAGAATGAAAAGCTTCTCTCCGCTATCTCAGCTTGTGCAGCTGGCCACCGCAGATTTCAAGGCTTTTTTCTTGTACTTTTTTTTTAAACTGTGCCTTATAAACTTTCTCTCCCTTCTGCCTCTGTCTGCCTCTCTGCTCTGACACAAGAATACTTCCATTCACTGTGGTTTTCTGTCCTCTCCATCATTGAAAAAACAAGCAAACAAAACAAAGCTGGAAATGGGGAAAATAAGAAAAAAATCATTTTAGTTATGATTAATTTATTTATTTGCTGTAAACACAGGAAAAATACGCATCAGCCCAATTTACTGCAGAATGTAACACCAGTAAATGACCAGTTTTGCCTGGTCAAGTTGGGTACTACTAGCTCTTTAAGAAAGTACAATACATCAATTAATTTACTTGTTAACTTTTAAAAATAGCAATTGTAAAGTAATTATCATTTATTATATTATTTATTATTATTATGTAGCTGTACTAAATGAATAACTGTCTGCAGACAGGCAAGAAAATAAAGGGAAATAAGGAATTTGTTGTGTTTCATTACATATATATACACACACACACACACACACACACACACATTAGTATGACAAGAAATACTTCTCCCAGATATCAGACTAAAAAAAGTCATGGTAGGTTGGTGATCATTGCCAAAGGCCCATACTTGGCAGGATGTCTCGGTGTAAACTAATGTTCATGTACTAGTTTTTGTTCTTATATAGGCCCAGAACCAAGTCATCACATAAAGGCTGGGACTATGTGTGATGTCTATCTTGACAAATAATATACAAAGCAGTGGAGAGAGGAAAAGAATAAAAAACAAGGAAAAAAGGCATGTTTTAGCACCAGGCCCTATACAGTCTCTCCCCCTCTCCTTAACACAGCTGGTTCTCAATCATGAACCACTTACTTGGATGAAGGGAGTCAGCTATTCATAAAGAGCAGAGACTGTCAGTCTGCAGTTCATGGACGTGTATGACTTATGAAGGGGCTGTGATGCTCTCTGATCTTCCATTTGTCACTAATATCACATAATTATCAATTATCACTTGTTTGATTACATCTGTGACATCTTGTTAATAAAGCAAATACACAAATGATACCAAATCCAGACTGCATTGTCAAAGTAGTAATTTTACTGTTGTCATCCTGGTCTTTGATCTTTTGTCTTATTTACATCAATTAAATCCCTTGCTTTCCTTGCTATATTTATTTAAATCTGGATACTGCATTCAGTTTGGTTCCTTGCATTAACTTAAAGAATTCATAAATTTCACCAAAACACAACTTCTTAGCCATTGCTGCTTTTATCACAGTGGCCTTGTGTCAATTAGCTAACAATAGGCAGTTAATTTATTCACTCACTTGCCATATGTTTCCTCCTGTTGCCTTCATGATTTTGCAGTTTTCATTGTTACGGTAAAAAAACATACATACAGTGAGGAGTGGCCTTATTTTTGTGGACAGGACCACTCATATATACCTAATGTATAGTTCCCTCACTTAATGTGCTATTTGTCTCACTCTTGTTTCATTTTGGATGAAAACAGCTAAGAAAGAAAATGTAGATGTGAATGTAATGCTATGATTAGTTAAACTTGTTTTTCATTTTCATACATGCTTTCATTCATTTCAAAATGTCTTCATTTATCCTATATATATTAATATATATAGGTTATTTTTAACATTACTTTTTGCATAGGATGTGATGGTCTCAATCACTTCACGACAAATTAAATCACACACAGTGGGAAATGCAGATTTATGGCCTGTGACATAGGAAACAACTTAATGTGATAGTAATGCGGTAATACTTTCATTATCTCATCCAGCAGAAAAATTGGGAGACCATAAAATAAGTTATATTGCTGTGTGGCTGCCTGGCCAGTAATCGGCTTATGGGCAATTTACATAAAATTCTGCGTTCATTCTCCCTTGATTATAGTATTTAAAAGAATTGCAAATAAACACAGATTTCTTTTCATTGCTACTCTCTGTGGGCGTATATATGCACCTTTGTAGCATGTTGTTCCTTCCATAAACAAGCAGGCAGAAATGAGGGGTGGAGATTCATTGATACTATACTTTGCTCTACACACTCAATAGAATTACAATAATGTATTTTTTGAAAAGTTGCACTCTAATACAATTATCCATGCTTTTCCTGCCAAGAATTTGTCCAGTTCCACTGAAGAAACCAAGTTAATCATAAGCATCTTCCTACTCTTAGGTCCCTTTTTACCAACCAAATTGTATGAAAGAAAAATTCTTGATATTTCAGCATTTACTTTTCATCAACTTCTCATTTTCATCCATTTTCCATAACCAACCAGATGCTGTCGGAACAACAACAATGTATTCCGTGAACAGCCCTCTAACCCCTTCCCCCAATCCCTACTTCTCCCACATCCCCAACCTCTACAATCTGCTCCCAAATTCTCCAAAAAAATCTCAGCTTTGTGTGACTTGTCTCAGCCAATACGTTTACATGCACAGCTAAGTCGATCTACAGTTATAGCTGGACTACACCTTTTAATTGGACTACCGTCCTTGTCCTAGTATACATACATGGGAGGGGAATCAATTTATTTTGCTACTATAGGTGGCAATATGGCTCTTTTCAGCTTGTTAGTTTTTGGCGTTTTTCAGTTGACCTATTACGTCACAGATGTGAAAAAAAATTGACAATAATGGATGCGTGGACAAATGAAGTGTCACAAGTATTAATTGGGATCTGGTCGAAAGAACAGATACAACAAGATCAGGACAACATAACAAGAAATAAAGTACAGACGGTCCTGTACTTACAAACGTTCAACTTACCAACTTTCAGACATACAAACTTTCAGACATATGAACAAAGAGGATCTTTAAGTCCAAATTGTGTTCACTGGGGTCCCGTTTCTTGTCTGCAACATCAAATTTGTCTAGTATGACTTCTTGCCACTACTCCCACCGCGCAGCAGCGTAGCGTGCGGCATCCTACTTCTTTGTACTTGCATATGCCCTTAAAATGATGGTGAATAACGACTTACAAACATTTCAAGTTGCGAACAGCAAGAGGAGCATCTGTATTTCACTGTAGCAGCTTGGATCGAAAACTGGTTAACAGGCAGACAGCAGCGAGTAGTTATTAGAGGCACAATGTTACAGTGGGCCTGTGTTCTTAGTGGTACCCCTCGGGTTCAATTTTAGGACCACTATTGTTCCTAATTTACATTAATGATATTGACACCAATACATACAGTAAACCGGTTAAATTCGCAGACGTCACCAAGGTGGGTGGTGTAGCGGATACTGATCTAGCAGCACAGAGGCTACAATGGGATCTTGATTTAATTAGCGACTGGGCTAATACCCGGCAGATGAAATTTAACATAGATAAATATAAGGTAACCCATGCAGGGAGCAGAAATATAAAATACAGATATTTTATGGGTTCCACTAAAATAAAGGTAGCTGATTGTGAGAAAGACCTTGGGGTATATGTTGATGCTTCCATGTCCCACTCTCGCCAGTGTGGGGAAGCAATCCACACTGGTGCACAGCAAACAAACCTATCACTGAATACCAAAAACAAATTAAGAAATCATTTTAGACTTCAGGGGACAAGAGAACCATTCTTCTCTTAATGTCAGAGGACAAGAAGTGGAAAGGGTTTCCAACTACAAGTACCTGGGAAGCCATATCACTGGCGACCTCACATGGACAACTGACTCTACTGCTCTGGTGAAGAAGGCTCAGCACCGGCTATACATCTTAGGGACACTTAAGAAGACCAACCTGGCTGCAGAGCTGCTTGTCTCCTTCTAATTCTGCTCTGTTGACAGTGTCTTGACATACTGTATTACAGGATGGTATGCAAACTGCACAGCAGCAGATAGTAGAACAACACAGGGAGTTATCGACAAAGCCTAAAAGATCATAGGACTTCCTCTGCCCTCACTGGAGGACAACTTCAGGACACGTTGCCTCTGCAGTGTCAGCAATATCCTGAGAGACAGAACTCACCCCTGACATCACATTTTCTCTGTTACAATCAGGGAGGTACTATGAGACCCTAAAGACCCACGTTAGCAGGCTAAAAAACATGTGAACTCCAGTCGAATTGAAATTAACAAGACACACTCGGGTCAATAACTGCAATACTATGAGAACTGTGCAATATGAAGTAACTGCAAATATTATGAAAAAAACATGTGGAATACAGAATAGCTGATCACAGTGCATTAATTTGCCAAAACAATGCACATTAAGTTATAAACATATTCATATATATGTTTATATGTTCTTTCTGTGAAATGTGTGTGTTTTTTCTTATGTTGTGATGACTAGATATATTCACATTCTGCAAATTTTGTTGTGCGAGAAATGTGCAATGACAATATTCTATTCTATTCTATTCCATTTCATCCTGTTCTACCTTGACCACGGCATAGCTCAGTGGGTTGAGTGTGCGGCTCAAAGACTCAGATTATGCTCATCGAGAGTTAATGGCTTACTTGGAACCTGCCTCATCTGTGTATTTCAATTTTTTGTATTTTGTTCCCCAGTGTTTGTTATTTTCTTTCTTACTTTTCTTGTTCTAGGTTTGACCTGTGGCCTGTAGTACAAAGCGGGGTTACTGGCTTATCGGGGTAACTTGTCAGATTTAAGGTACCACAGTTTAAATGGACTTCATATTCGTTCACTTACATTTTGCCCAGACTACCTTAAATCCGACAAGTTACCTCTATAAGCCAGTAACCCCACTTCGTAGTACAGGCCACTGCTTTTGTTCGGTTCTGGTTCTGCTTTTATTACCCTTGTGTTGTATCTAGCGTGTGGTTTGTTTCCTAGTTTTAGTGCCTGTCATGTTTCCTAGGGGGTATTCCATGAAGCAGGATTAAGGGAAAGTCTGACTTATTTCAACAAGTCTGACTCATTTAAGTGGGAGTTCCATTACATCAACATGTCTTAAATGAATCCCTGCTGAGTTATCATGGTAACTTACGCGAGTGAACAAGTCTGCTCCGGACTAGTGATGGGCCGATCCGAATTTTTCAGTCCCGATACCGATATTTTAAATTTGAATATCTGCCGATACCAATACCGGTCTCTTTTTTAAAACAACAAAGCAGAACATACTTTGGAAATGACTGGTTACACATCGCACAAAAAAATCTAAATGTCATAAAGAAGAAATACATTATGCCCAAAATGTGACTCAGTTCAGCAACGCTACTGCTTTTTTATTTAAAACTTTGTAACACTAGCAGCACTTGACTGGTCAGCACCATGTAAACATGCATTCTGAAATTTTAAGTGCACCTTTATGCAAAATTTTAAAGCTGAGTATCTAAATAAACATTGTAGGAATTGTAACTTCAGCATGAATTACTGTGTTGTATATTAAACAACTATTCAAAAAAATTATAGATTAGACCCTTATATTTTTAAAGCTAAACATAAGTAGAAATCTACAATAGAAAGTAGTGCAAAACAGTGTGAAAATGGCTTATTTTCTTAGCACAACTAGTATTAAGGTCACTATCAGTGCAAACTTTTTTCACTTGTCATTTTTGTCTGCTTTCATATATTGAGCTGGATCAGCAGAAAAGGCTTTATCTATCGATCCATCTTAACTGCAACTTACATTCTTTACTGTGGGTAAAAATATTTCTATGCACTTCAAGACATTTTAGAATTGTAGTATGTTCAATATAACTATCTGCAATGGCTATAAATAGAATTATTATATCACCATTACAGATTTTGTGATGCTACTTTCTGCAGTTTGAAACGACCCAACAGTGAAGCAATTATATAACAATATACGTTACATGCCTGCACAAAACAGTTTTATGAATTGGTCTACATATATAACTACAGTTCTGTTTGTTTTCATAATTGCTGCAGAAGCAGAGTAAAGTCAAGCACTTGGCCAAGACTCCCACACCATTATGGGGATCGGGGTAGTTACAACTCTTCCCCAGCTCCACATCCCCAAAAAGAAACTTTGGCATGTTTTTAATCTATGACGTATTTATTATTTTTAAAGAATGCCACAGAGGTTTTTCCGTCAGCCGCGATTACTCAAACCAGCCTGGTGAATCGTGCATCAGTACTTCACACATCGGGGGGCTGGAAAACAGGCAAAGACGAAATTAAACACATATCAGTCTGAAGTAATTACACACAGTGGCTCTAGTCACGTGACACTTGATGCTTCTTTTTACGGCATGTCGCACATTTGCCAAATATTTCCTTGATTTTTAACATTTTTAAAATATTGGAAAATATTTTTTTATTTACTCACCGATACAGTAATTTTGGCCAGTATCGGACTGATACCAATACTGAATATTGGATCGGCCCATCATTTCTCCGGACCAGGGGGGTATTCCATGAAAGTAGCTAAAGAAAGCCAGACTTTCCCAAAAAAGTCACACTCAAATTAGCGCCATCTCTAAACTTAGCCTCATGTCATTCCACTAATGCAGTTCAGCTTTAATTAATCAAGGCTCATACAAGACAGATTTGCATAGTCTCACTTAGTGTGCACACCCGAGATATTTAAGAAGCCCAGATGAATGGATGAACGATAGATTGTTCAAATGACTCAGAAAATGAGAGCAGTGTTTTTTTTCCGCCGCAGAACAAACGCTGCTGATGGAGCTGTATGGAAAATGCAAAGATGTAATTGCTAAAAAAGGCAATACATATTCAGGTATTAATGTTAGTTTTGCTTTTCATTGAGGATGCCATTAGAGGGCTCATGAAGGCACATAACTGAGCTCCCAACCCAGACCAATCCAATTATGTTCCAAATTTTTTAGGGCCCCATTACTCAGATGCATTTGAATTTCATCCTAACTTCCTTCCTCTATACAACACCCCTGCCTTACATTCATTTCACAAAATACCCTACCTTTCATATCTCTGGCATAGCTTCAGCAATGCTATGCAATTCATGAAGTGCACTATGGGTAATGTCTTTGCACTTTGCCTGTTCTGCACTAATTGTATATTCATACGTTCTCTATGTATTTTCTACTGTATGCACAAGAATTGTCCTCTGGGATCAATGAAGGTTATGTAATGTAATGTAATTGTGGATAGATGGTTTGAGTCAGGGTGCTCGGTCCTGAAATTGGTTGTGAAAGCCAACAAATGAAAGTGAATACGAAAGTTCAAACAAGGAGACCTAAAGAATGCAAGCAGATCCAATCACATCAATCAGGGGTTTATATAAGGAGCAAGTCTAACCCACTTCTTTGCCGTTACAGCTATTCGGTTCGCTGCCTCGTCTGGTTTTCGCTGTTTAGGCTCCTCCCTGTCTGGGTCATTTCTGACTCCGAAGTTCCGCCTCCTTTTGGGGATCTCGTTTCTCCTTCACCCACGCTCGGTGAAGGTTTTGGCGCCTCCCGTCCCCTGCGGAGAAGCGCGAGACTTTCTCAGCTATCGCCAAGCCGCGACATTCGTCAATGGTCTGATCACCAACTCCGGAGTTTTGTCGAGGATGAAGGGATTCCCGTCGCTCCCGATCTCTCCCACTCCGAGATAATGCAGATCGCCCTTCACCTCCCTGTGGTGCCCGGATCTTCATCGGCTGTATCCGCACCGACCGCCTTCTCTCCGCCGGCACCTGCCGGTCCTTCGCCAACTGCGCCCTCTTCACCTGTTGGGCAGCCTGCCTCTCGGATTTCCCTGGCTCGTCAGTCCCGTGACGCAAGAAGTCGGCCGCCCGGATACGCTCCTCCTGCCCAAAGCGCCCCCGGACGGCGGACTCCGACTCTTTAGCTTCGCAAGTCCATTCGGCGATCTCGTCCCTGACCTGCACCATGGAGTCCTTCGGTGATCGCCTGCGCACCTTGGAATCCTCGTCTCATCAGCCGGCCTGTCCGGTGCCCATTCCACCTGTCAGCTCTGTTATGCCAGACACCCACTCGGCTTCTGTAAAGTTCTCCCTGGCCACCGCTATCCCGGCGGCGCCCTCTGGTAGACCGTTCATATCCCCCTCCGCGGCGGTCCCTTCCCGCATGCAAACTCGCATCCTTCAGGGTAAGGACATTAATCTGGTTTCCTTGTTTTTACTATCGCCCGAGTGCGACAGGCGTGTCATTGATTGCGGCGATGTTTCCGTGCTGTGTAAGGCTTCAGATCCCCGACTACACCATAACCTGTCCATCTCCGAATTCGTTGTCGTGTTCGGCATCTATAGAGACGTTATTTGCTCCGTATACCCGGACCAACGTAAGGAACTGGACACTTATTTGTCCTTGATTTGCGATTTGAATTTGCGGTATGGAGGGTCTCTATTTTATGACTATCATAAATCATTTTCTGCGAAGGTGGCTTTGTTTATCCAACTGTCGAACACCTGTATTGACTGGTCGTGTCTAGACTCCGACCTTCTTGTCCAACATTTTGGTGGACACAAAGCCCTTTTATGTTCGCTTTGCCATAGCCAGGGCCATTC